>JAVIWB010002474.1:0-330538 GCA_031893035.1 Dermolepida albohirtum
TAATTTCCCCTCTACGATCGGATCTGTACTTAAAGATATCACTTAACAGTAGCTACTATTCCACAGATATAGATATCATACAACAAAAGTTTATAAAATAAGCAAAAAGATCAAGATGTTATTTTACTATTCTTTAGTGAAAGTATATTATTTAACGAAAATTAACATTTCATGCTGTCCCATCGTTATTACTAATTGCAGAAATTTAATTCCAAATTTTCGACATTTGAACAAGACTCGAATCTGTATCTGTCGTATTCCAGACGATTGCTCTTCAAACGAAGCCATCAAAGCAATACAGTTTAGCGCCTCTTAAAACACAATAAATTACATTATGAAATAGATTTAATTATCATAAAGCACAGTCAGGTTTTAATGTTAATAATTATGTAAAAATATATAATTAGGCGCTTCCTGTTATTTCATGGTTTTTATTAATTGGACCAGGACAGGACAGGACTCGGTCTTCTACCTTCTATAGTTTTAATTTTTGATTAATTTTCTACAATTAGTAATAACGATAGAATAGCAGGAAAGGTTATTTTTTATTAATTTATTCCCATCGTGAAGCACTTGATTATATATCTATATATAATTATAGATGCGTATAATATTTAATTTCAATAAGAATCTTTTCATTTTTGAAAATTGAGAGTGATGGCGAAAAGAAAATGCCATGTTTGTAATTAACATAATTCAGTTCCTTTTATGTTACTAAAGACTATTATTTGTTGTAATTTAAAATTGTATTTAATTACAGCTTTCCAGATGCACGCATGATTTTAATGTTTACTTTATTTAAATCCAGACAGCATATACATTATAATTAAAAACTATAAAAATCCATGCGGTTTATTAAATTAAAAAAAGAAAACTTTTTAGATCACACTACGGTATACTTGAACTATAAAAATGTTTCGATTCTCTTGACCCAACGTGACAGCATTTTCACAAGTACATCTGCTGACAAAACATAATGCTAAAATTTAAACTAATTCTTTTCAGATGCTTCTTCTTCAAACGAAGCCGTTCACCTGCAGCAGCGTCTGCGCAGCCTTAGTTCAGAATTGGTTACCCTTCGAAATAGACTGCATGTACAAAGCACTCCTACCGCACCGTTAAAAAATACCGCAGCTGCGTCAGCTGTTGTTGCACCTACACCTATACCAGTTCAACAGCCAATTATACCCCCTAGAATAGCTCCGGTCGTTAATCCTCCTGTAGTTTTGGCACCAGAACATCGTACTAAGCTAACTACATCTGCGACGGTTGGAGCTGATCTTGAAGATCTTATTCACTTACAAGGGCCTCTTACGGAAGATGCGGTGATGAAATGTCTTCAAGCTAGGTTCGCCGCTTCTAATTTTTATGTAAGTAGTGAAATAGATATTTTTCTCGTCATTTATGTACATATGTATATAAGTCCATAAAACACTTCATGTTAATATATAAATCAATACTCAAAAAACTTGCCAAAATGCTTCAAGTTCTTGTTATTATATTCTTTTATTCATTCCACTTCTCACTCTATTATGAAACGGCGCGGTGCTATAAATATCCTTTTGCAGAGAATCAATCGATTACTTCTTCTGAACATGCTAAAAAATTGTATAAAATTTGTTCAGCAATTTCCTATTTACAAAAAAAATTTATACATTGAATCAATACATATTCAAATATAAAGAAAATAATGATAATAAATAGTACATCGAGACTCAAGCAACTCTTGGTCTTGAAATCAATAAGGAAAAGTATGAGAGAAATGAAGGTAAATTTAGGAACAAGAAATTAATATAATAGGGTGAGGAGGTACTGTTTGGATATTTTTACCCGGCGGACAGAAAGATGCACTGTAGTTTGTAGACACATAATAAGAAAAGTGATGATACATTAAATAGCGTGAAAGAGGAAGTTACAAAGGCCACGGGTACTTGGTTCAGAACAATCGAACGTTTTGTTAGTGATGGGCTATGTGTGTTAGGAAATAATGATCGAAATCGATTTCCATGTCCTAAAAAGCCTTCTCGAACACGTACATAGAATAATTTAATTACCTGAATATCAACTTCATAATATACGAAACACTAAAATTTTCATAAAACAGAAGGACAACGACTTACAAAAAATATGTTACGTAAAGTATCTAAGGAAGATTTAGATTGATTTGGTTCAAATACGATGCTAAAACGTATTTTAAAAGAACGAGACTTCGAAAGAAATAAAATCAAATTTTAGTCTAAAAGGTAAAATATTCGTGCATTGCAAATTTCTTACTAGGATAAATTAAATCCTTCCGTAATACAAAAAAAAGTATAGTATTTTTAAATGAAACGTACAAATACCGAGGCACAAAACCGTAATTACAGAACGTCAAAGCATTAAATAGTTGATTGTTACTTTGTGAAATTCCAGTACACTAAGGAATAAATAAAACACTTTCTCTAAATTTCACACTATATTGTGTATTAACTGCGCCTAGTTTCGTCTGTTAAGAGATTATCGAGCTCGATAATATTCTAGCCAATAATTTTTGAAATATTCTTAACAAATAATAAGTAATAAGAAATTAAATCATTTGCTCTCATCTGGTGCAGCTTTTTGCTACAATACTAGAAAAGAAACAGAAACAGTTGACGAATAAAATACATGAATGAATTTCTATGTATATATAATGTACAATGAATAAAGAAATAAATCTAATGTAGAATCAAAGAGAATAAAATAGACGCTTTAATCATGATATTCATGTTAGCGTGTACAACTGTTAAGTACAATTAAAAAAAATATTAAGCCAGTGTGAGTGAGAAGTACGAGTGATAAAGAAGTTATATGATAAAATTACTACAAGAAATATTTAAGTTTTATATATTTATTCCTACTATTGTATAATTTAAAAAAACTATTAAGTTGAATTACAATTTCTAGGAACTATAAAAGTGATCATGGCATTGAAATAAGTTTGTTACATGCGTTTATTAAAAAGATAAATATGTAGATAAAGTAATAAAGTAGGTTTACTAGGTTTCACTTAGCTGATGAGCAAAAACTTCCTGGCTCAAACCCTTTCGTTTTCCCCTCCCAAATAAAATGCCTCATTAGGGTATAATATCGTGATAGTACTAAACATTATTTCTCACTCGGGACATGGGAATATATTACTTACGACATACGATAAAACATGGTTTTAACGACAATAACGACAAGACTTTATAAACTGATAATTAAACCAAATAATTAATGGTAGTTACATTAAAACTCGTAATAGAATCTCCTTGGGCTTCGCCGTGTTGTCACAGTAGTTAATACTTCTACTATATACGAATAACTACTCTGAAGAATCATTTCAGGAAGCACCGATATAGAAAACTAACCAAACTTCAATCGTGGGAACGGCTATAGACACAGCAAAAGCCGTCATCGCGTCGGTGAACCAAAGACATATGTTAGGAAGAATAATAACGGAGAGAATCAATCTCATAATAGATCCTGAAGAAACTGGCTATACAGACAGCGAACACAGCGAAACTTGTGAGATTGTACTATTAATGACACTGGTCGTGAAAACTTTATTACGGCAAAACTCTTAAAATTCCTCCAGGTCCAATTCAAACAGAGAGAGTATCTGTACTTCAACTTCGCTATTCTCAATTGTCATTAATCCCCTTGAATCCTAAATTCAATGGAAAAGCTAGAAAACCAAAAGACAAAACTATGAAGCTAAGAAAGCAAAAACATAATCATTTAACGCACGGAAAAATTATATTAAATAATAGACTGAATTGAAAAGAAGAAAACTATTAAAGCACTAAAACAAAATGTTCTAAGAAAGGGAAGGATCCAGTGACTTGAATTACAATAAAGAAATGCAATTAAGGGACAAATGACAATGAAACAGTAACAGGATCGCAGTGCAATAGGTTCTATGGCTACCTCGAGTAATCTTAATTTTATTTTAGCCTAAAGCATTATTATGAAGACACAATTCTATGAAATTACCTGGTACAGTTGTACTTTATGAAATCAGATTTGGAACTGCGCATCTATTATTGTTTCTTTGTTCTAATATCTTCCAATACATTATACATTAGCTCACTATCGTATTATGCAAAGTGCATAGATAATTATATACTATACATAACCGATTACTCCGTAGCAAACCCAAGTAGAAAATTTTTCTAGATATATATGTATATTATGTCACTCCATTTAACCTTTTGTAACTCTCACGCATATTTTAAGATCCTTTGTAAAAATTATATTTAATTGTATATATTTCTGCAAAATTACGTAAAATAGCTTTAAAGTATGTAGATATACTATATTCCGGAATACTATTAAAATGTAAATATTTCTTGATATTAGGAATATCATTAATTATCATTTACGATATTTACTTTTACTACATAGAATATTCATTATAAATATATAAATATTTACTTATTTATATGTAGATTACATTATTATTTTTTTACCTCACTCAATAAAGTAAGATTGATTAAAATTACATTTCGTTGAAACCGTAGATTTACTTTTTGCATATAGCAGTCCCAACGAAACCAAAACAAATACGAAATTTCCGTGTTGCATGACGATTCTCCTTTTATTGGTCATTGAACAGGCCTGACCTTGGGCAGCACCTGTTATTCCTGCCTGCGGCCGGCCCTGCTTCTCTGCCTGTCCGTGAACTTAATACCAAACAAAACAACTACAAACCTTATGCATTTACATAGCATTCTCTTAACAGTCTGTTAATTATAACACATGTTATTTCAACTGCTGCATAAACAATCACACAAGTTTTTAGAGGATCCGATGACAATTTCATTACTTTTCAACTGCAAGTACTTCTTAGATTTTACGATAGAAAATAGCAGGTAATATATAATACTTTACACTTACACAGATATATACAAAGTAAGCATGCCGTAAACTTGCTTTCAGAGGTCACGAAGACTTTATTTTCTTCGCTTCTGCGATTTAAAGTTAATTCCGTGATTTAATTTACAGCATCAATGTCTTGGAAAAGTATTTGCCTGGCAATGTTGTTCGTTATAATTATCTTTCCCAGGCACTACGGAGGTATTCGGAATATACGTTTATCAGTTTAAACTTTATTTTCAATACAGACATATTAACGTATTATCCTAACAAAAATTAAATAAAGCATTTATTTAGATATAAATATACTAAAAAAAAGAGTGTTGATTTTCTCTAGTCTTCAATATTTCGACATTTCGATTAATTGAAAAACGTTATCATAACTATCATGGGTATATTATTACAGGTACAGTATTAACGTACGTTAATATTTTAATGCACATCTTCAAATGGTGGAGGCGCCGGACAAAAGAAAATTAATTACTTTTAACCTAGTGATTTTTCTTAATTACTAATATCATATCACCTATCAAGTAAGCGTTTGTCCTACAGATATTTTACAGGAATATCGAATATCGGAATATTTTTCTTCTAAAATAACAAATACTTATGAATAGACCAGGGCATTTGCAGGTGCAGTTCGTTATTTCGTGTATATTATAGTAGTAGTAATCTTTATTCGTGTAATTCAAAGAATAGTACAAAGAGTGAGTAAAATTATCTAGACATAGCCTTGGTACATGATATGTATCGGGTTGGCAACTAAGTACTTTCGGTTTTTACTGATAGAGAGCGTTGCTTTATTTCTTGTATAACGTATGTTAGTGCTGTACTTTACCGTTTGTCGCGTGATACTAGTCACATTGACGTAACTTCAGAAGCAAGTAGTGCGTGATTTTTATTAAAGCTATTAGTTGTGGGTTAATTTTAAATGGAGTGCAGAAACGAACATTTTCGACATACATTACTATTTTATTTCCGTAAAGGAAAGAAAGCTGCTGCGGCTCACAAAAAGATATGTGAAGTTTATGGTGCTAATTGCTTAACAGAGCCCACGTGTCAGAATTGGTATAAAAAATTCCGTTCTGGAGATTTTTCCCTCAAAGATGAGCAACGTTCTGGTCGGCCTACTGAAGTTGATGATGACCAAATCAAAGTCATAATTGAAGAAGCTCGTCATATAACTGTTCGAGAGGTTGCGGAGAGGCTACATGTATCGCACACAATAATTGAAAAACATTTAAAATGTCTTGGGCTAGTTAAGAAGCTTGATATTTGGGTACCTCACGAATTGAAAGAAATTCGTTTAACACGAAGAATCAACTTTTGCGATATGCACCTTAGACGAAATGAAACCGACCCTTTCTTAAAAAGAATCATCACTGGTGATGAAAAATGGTCCTGTACAGTAACATAGTTCGAAAACGATCATGGAGCAAACACGATAAACCAGCTTAAACCACATCGAAAGCTGAATTGCATCCAAAAAAGATCATGCTGTCAGTTTGGTGGGATTACAAAGGTGTTGTGTTTTTTGAGCTGCTTCCAAGGAACCAAACGATCAATTCTGATGTTTACTGTCAACAATTAATAAAACTGGATGAAGCAATCAAAGACAAATGGCCAGAATTGTCAAATCGGAAAGGTGTTGTTTTCCACCAAGATAATGCAAGGCCTCACACATTTTTGGCAACTCGTGGGAAACTATTGGAGCTTGGCTGGGAAGTGATGCCACATCCCCCATATAGCCCTGATCTAGCACCATCTGATTACCATTTATTTCGAAGTTTGCAGAATTCTTTGAATGATAAAACTTTCACAAATGACGATGACCTTCACTCGCACCTGGTTCAGTTTTTTGCTGATAAGGACCAGAAATTTTATGAGCGCGGAATCATGCAGCTGAAAGAAAGATGGCAAAAGGTCATTGAGCAAAATGGAAAATATATAATTGATTAAAAACTATTCTTTGTTTAAAAAAAAATTGTTTTATTTTATACTACAAAACCGAAAGTACTTAGTTGCCAACCCAATACATATGTTGATTACAAACGGGTGTTTTTTGAAGAGCTTGAGAACTTTGAATGATAATACAAGACAGAAATATTGTTGGAATGAAATTTTTTTTATTATAATCTGGTAGATAATTTCATGGCATTTATTTTTTAAGTATGATTTCCGGCATATGTCCTTCGCGGCTACAAGTTACATGGTCCATTCAATCAGTCCAATTTTTGACTACTTTTTTCAATAAATCTGGCCGTATGGCGTCAATTGTGGCTTGAATATTGGCTTCCAATGCTTCAAGAGTTGCTGGTTTGTTGGCATAGACCAATGACTTAACATAGCCCCATAAAAAGTAAACCAGAGGCGTTAAATCGCACGATCGAGGGGGGGCAGTGAACAGGACCACTTCTGGAAATAAAGTTGTCACCAAATTGATTTTGAATAAATCGATTGTTAAGCGCGCTGTATGGCAAGTTGCGCCACCTTGTTGGAGCCAAATGTCGTCGATGATTAGCTGATTAATTTTTGGGAAAAAAATTCAGTCATCATGGCTGGATAGCGCTCGCCATTTACCGTAACGGCAGCTCCTTCCTCATTTCGAAAGAAATAACGACCGATGATGCCCCAGCGTGTAAACCGCACCAAACAGTCAATTTTAATGGATGTAATGGTGATTCGTTCACGACTTGAGGATTGTCTTCCCTCCAAATACAGCAATTTTGCTTATTGACGTAGCCATTTAACCAGAAATGAGCTTCATCACTAACGCAAACGATAGTTGTTTGGCTTCAATTCTTGCACGAGCTGTATTTTATAGGCACGTAAGCCAAGATCCTTATGTGAAATTCCCCACATAATCGAAGGACAAAGGCCAACAAGTTAAGAACGACGACGAATCGACATTTCGGCGTCTTCTTCAATACTTCGCGCTACAGCAGCAATATTTTCTTCGGTACGCACATTTCTTTGTCTTGTTGATGGTTTTGAATCGAGAAGAGTAAAATTAGTGCGAAAACGATCAATAACTGCACGAATTGCTTGCTCACTAGGCCGATTAAATTGACCGTAAAATGGACGAAGTGCTCTATGGACTTCGCGACCAGATTTATTTTTTCAAAGTAGATTTCCACAATTTGGAAGCGTTGTTCTGGCGTTAAACGATTCATGATAACTTGCCGAACCTTACTGAATAGAAATGTCAACACAGATTGACATTATCAGCTGTCAAACCATAGTTATGGATATCGATAGTTCTCATGCAGCTTAAAAAATATCCATTATAATTAATTCATTTTATACATACATATATCAACACTTACAATTTTTATATTTACATTATAACTTAACTATGCAATGACTCTATATTCTCACATATGGTTGCGAGTCTATTGAACATTTCAAGAGATAAATTGTTATAAAGTTGTCAAGCTGACTTTCTTTGTCACTAACTAACTGACATCTCAGCTCATAATATCTTTGATAATTCGCCAGAACATGTATTAAAATATTCTTTTCGTGGTAATATTTATACTGACTTTCTTCTCTAAAACTAAATTTTTTGTAATAATTTTGTAGTTGTGTTTTTTGCATAGTTTAATCCGAGCAATAATTCTTTTGTTCCATAAGCGCATTTTAAGTTGTACATAAATATTTATTGCGAGTTTTTCTGTTTGTTATTAAGATTGGTGTTTAGTAAACCTGCATATTTACTTATTATATTCGTTGTGACATCATAGTTTTATTCTTTATAAAGACCTTTTAGTCTAAATCAATTATCAATACAACAAATTTTATGTTTTGCAATGTTAGTTTATTGGCATAAGCTATTTGTGTGTTCCCAAAAATTTAAAATTTCTATCGGTTTACGATGCACCCTAATTTGTAAAATTTCCTAGTTCACAATAAAACACAATACGGCAGTTCAAAGACGCATATTTCTTTACTATATGCATTGGGACATACACATAGTTTACTATTGTCTCCCTATTATTTGAATATCCATTTCCTTCTTTGATCACGTTCGACTACAATCCTTTTTGTACCCTTACTTTTTCTTTTCATTATTAGGTCTGAAACTATGTAATAAAATATAAAGATTTATTATTCTTAATGTATCTTTTTACCTTTGAGATTGCTCGCTCTCTTTATCACATAATATTCTTAGAATGGCATCTAATGTTTGATAGTTGTTTTATTGGGTCCGAGTTGTACTAAATGCAAAAGCTTCTAAACATTTCAGAATTCAATACACTATCGTATTACGCACCACGATTTAATAACCATCGAGAAACCTATCTTCTTCAATTTAATAAATAGATCCTTAATAAACGATTTCGTACACCGTGAAATTAAACAAAAACAAACTTAGTGTTAAATAAATAGTAGTTAAATAAATAGTTATATTTTAGTGCGATTTTCTCATATTATTATTAACTGTCACCAATCAATTTAACAATAGCCTGCGATTTACGATCGCAATTAGGGTGGTGAACGTTTACTTAGTATCTTTAACTGTATAAGGCGCTGGGTTCCAACATATTTTGGTCTTTCTTCGGAAGCCAGATGTTAGCATATGTTGATCCTTCAGAAGCCTGATGTTAACATATTTTGATCCTTCGGTAGTCTAATTTAGAATCTTTTACAAGTAGGTACATCAGTGAAAAATCATCATTAGTTTTCCCTTCTTCTCATCTTCGTCCAAACGATCGCGAATATCGTGGAAACAAAAAGAGATTGAAAGATCCGGTTTGGACGAGCGTAACAAGAGTATCGTGATTCCTAAGTGGACACTAAAAAAATCCACTTTTGAAGTTAAGTTTCGCTGTTACTTACCAAAAACGAGCAATTACGTCCAAATGGTAGCTAATATTTCGGAAACGAAAGGAGACCACTTTTTCAAACGATCGCGAATGTCTCGGGAACGAAAAGAAATAGAATCTTCCGGTTTGAACGAGCATAACAAGGGTATAGAGATACATAAGTGAATACCAAAGAAATATCCACTTTTGAAAGAAAGTTTCGCAATTACTTACCAAAAAAACGAGGAATTACGTCCAAACGATCGCTAATATCTCGGGAACGAAAAGAGGCCACTTTTTCAAACGACCGCAAATACGTGGAATTAAACAAATCAAACCGCCAGAAAACGTACCTTAAATTCCAAGTTACTCGATTATCGAAATATATAGACGTTACAAGATGCTAATTTAACTGCGATCACTACACTTTTCGAGAAATTATCTGACTATCGATAAATTTCAAAACTGAAATTGAAATGTTAGAAAACTTAGATATTTAAGAGGATTAACGTTTTAAATTTGAAGACACTTACTTGCAACTGATAAGTCGTTTTCAACAAGTATTGAACATTAAATTCAAAACACCAAGTAATCTAAAACCTAACATATATCAACCATTAAACAAAGTACGACTTCCAGTAATCAATTTACCTATATTTTTTAGTAATTATCAGGAACGGATACTCTTTCACAATACACTAAATTCCTTAGTTCATATAGATGTTTCAATTTCAAGCAACCAAAGGTTTCGTTAATTATAATCATCCTTAGGGGGCGATATTGTCCGTATATTACATTCACTGTCAATTACGGAAGAGAATTTCCAAATTTTGTGGGGCATGTTAAAAGAAAGATATGATAACAAGCGGTTAATTGTACAACATATTAAATGTATTCGCAATTTACCTTTAGCATCAAACGAAGATCATACGAAACTTAGGGAAATATTAGATAGGATTCTCAAACACACAAGAGAGCTTAAGTCACTTAATCGTCCAATGGATCATTGGGAAGACTTATTGATTTACATTCTCATTAACAAACTGTATTCAACAACAGTTAAAGAATGGGAAAATACATACATATAGTTTACCGACATGTGCAAGCATTTCATCTTTTTCATAATTTACAAGACTTTTTAAACAAATCCTTTAAAATGTTAGAAAATATAGATAAAAATTCACATCAAAGAGGTTCAAATGAATATAAAAACATAAAGCCCATCTCACATGTTGCAACTTCAATCAAATATTATTCAAATTATTGCCTGTAAATAAGATAATAAGCATTGCGAAGAAAAAAAGGTTATGGTTAAATTATTTGAAAACTGGACCTCAAATTAAGGATTGTTTAAGTGCCTCTTGTAAAAAATATGTATAATAAAAAACATAAAATTTTATTACATTTTGTGTGATAGCAATAAACCGCAAACAATCATCACCTAACTCTGTAGCTATTAGCAATCATGCTTCCAATGGTCATAGTTATGATAAAACATTACTCTCAACAGCTATAATTGCTCTTAATGATATAAGACGTCATCTATATATGTACATATAGAACCCTGTTAGACAGCGGATCGCAATCTAATTTCATAACCAAATCATTAGCTGATAATCAAGCTATGTAAATATTTAGAATCGATTGATATTCCAGAGGTTGGAATAAGCATCAATAAGAATTAGTAAAATGATAAATGTGTGAATGAATTATAGGGCTAATGCATTTCAATCCAACGTAAAATCTCTCGTAATTGACGGCATAACTGGCAATTTACCCACAGTTTCTATAAACAAGGTAAAGAACATTCCGAAAAACATACGATTAGCAGATCCTGATTTCAATATCTCAAGGATAATAGATATACTTGTTGGCGATTTATTTTGGAAAGTCTTTTAATTGGTTAAATTCAAACCGTTAACAGTCAGCCGTTCCTACATAAAAAGCATATGGAATAGATATAGGAACTATCGCAGACACATGTATTACGGCTAATTTACAATTCTTTAGACTGCGCGTGCATCCTTTCATTAACAGTGGAGTTATTTTCTGTGGCACCTCTGAAGTTCGTGAAACAATTGGGTAAAGGTAAAACCAACAAAATCTATGTTTCCATATTTATTTGTCTCTCAACAAAGGCGGTTTATGTGGAAATCGTCACCGATCTAGGAACGGACGCATTTATAGATACACCAAACAGGTTTATGGCAAGAAGAAGATGAATATCAAGCATAATTATATTCTGACGCAAAAGCTTTATCGATGCAAACAATCAAATTAAAAATTTATATGCCCTTTTATATATGGAGAAGTCTCAAAATATTTTTAAGGCAATTTCTAACAGAAGATGACACGAATTTTTCAATTTGTTCCACTGAGAAGTAAGCAAAGAGTAGCTAGATTAAATTTTGAGCAATTTCAAACGCTCCTGGTACAAATCGTGCCCATACTAAAATCCCATCCTCTGACTCGTATTTCAAGTGTTCCAAACGATTAAAAATTTTTAAATTCTGGTCATTTCTTTGATTGGAGATAGTTTCAATTCAAAACCAGAACAAAGCATACTCAGTGTAAAAATAAATCGTTTATCCTTGTGGCAACATGTTGAACACATCGAACAACATTTTTGGAAACGATGGTACACGGCTAATCTAAATCAATTTCAACCGCGCACGAAGTGTAGCTGCCTGAGCAAAGTTCAGGTATTTCCAGGCCAACTGGTCGTCATTAAGGAAGACAACATATTCCCATTAAAGTAGATTACTGGACGAATGGAAGCGGTGTACCCAGGATCCGACGGAGTCGTACGAGCTGCCACTATACGAATTAAAGAGGATCTCTTTAAAAGACCCTCCGGCAATTTGTGTTCTGTCCGTTTATGTATATAGATTTGATATATCTATATTAGCAATAGTTTAAAGTATTCTATTCATGTAGTAATTAGTATTTCTCATTGAATACGCCACAATGTCTTTCATCTTTTCTCTCAATCTTTCTAATTATAATATATCGAAAGCCAGATTTTTCAACGCCGGCCGGTATTCACCTGAATATATACTTGTTGTATATGTGTCGTGTTCTTCAACAATAGCTTTAAGGTGTTTTGAAACTTTTTCTTTAGTACTTTGCTTTACCTCTTCCTTTATTTATTTATTCAATATACGTATACATATATACATACGTATCTACGAGAAATTGAATACATGTACTATATATATATATATATATGTGTGTGTGTGTGTGTGTATTTATATAGACATAAACTAACCTGTTAATTTTAACGTAAAGATTGTTATGCGCGGGTGTAAATCATCAATCTTTCCAAAATAGTTTCACTGAAAAATATACGTCGTGATAATAGAGTATATCAATATAAAACGACATATTAAGAAGTAATACTTGCAAATGGCCATCTTGTTCCACTCAATGGAATTTCTAAACAGAATGGCGAAATAACAATACCAAAGACAAATCAACTATAGACAGACAAAGCCGATTGACCTATAAAATGTTAACGAGATGGAGTCGGTCTAAAGCCCAAGCGCAAAATAATGCCGCAATAACAAATTTTCAAATTAATTAGTCAAACAAAACGAATGACATATCTTAGCTACTTATTCTACATGATTATTATGATTTTACAATGAAATTTTTTGCAACAACCAGACATTATTGCGAAACGAAATTGGAAGTGAAATTTTAACGGAAGACTTGGTATCATTATGTGGATGTTCCATTTCAATGTGTAACACTAGTTTACACAATGTCTATTTCCTGAAGTGTTTTAGTTGCAAGTCGATTTAATTTTTGAGTTACAGGTAACCTCTGTTTAGAAAAGGAGGAACATGTACTGTGTGAGAAAAAGTTTATCAGAAAATAAAATTAATTATTAAGTTCCAAATGTTGAACACCTTTTTGAAAACTCATGGCAAAAAAACTTCCGTTAAAAGTCTTAACACACTGATATTGTTTAAAATATGCACACTATCAAGGAATAAATGCACATAAACGACGAAAAAAGATATTGAAGTAACTGTAGGTGTACAAAAAATTTTAACAATAGATTGGAAAATAGCGTGTTATATGGTAAATAAGTTTTATCACAAAAAGTAAAATTTTGTAATGTGGTGTAATCTACTGGTTTTAAATAGAATTTCTGTAGGATGGTTTTTATTGGATAAGTTCACTTGTTTAAAGCTTTTGTTGCTACATAAATGATTGCTATTTTCCGAACAAATGATACACATTTAAGTAATATTTATTTTTATATACCTTTATTTATATTTCATGCGATGAATGTAAATTGGAAACTAGTTTGTATAAATAAATGTATTAATGTCACCCTTGCTGATAAAATTGAGTATTTCCACTTTATATTCGTATTAATCTTCATATTTATGCCTTAAATTATAATTTATTTCTCATTATATTCTCTTAGTATTCCATGGAGAAATTAATGAAGTTTAACTTTAAGGACAGTTGAAATTAAGAATTAGTCGTAACATGTCCAAAATACCGACCTATTTAATTTGTTTTAGACCTACTATAATAATTTTTATTGTCGTTACTAAAATTTATGGTAATATAAATGTGCAAGCTAATGTTGATAATATTATTATCCTCTCTTTCACATTACTGTCGTTTATATTGTTTCAGACAAACGTAGGACCAATACTTCTTTGCGTAAACCCATATAGAAATGTAGGAAATCCTTTAACATTGAATAGCACAAGAGGATTGGCATTAAGTCCTCAGCTAAACAAAGTAGTACAGGAAGCAGTGCGACAGCAAAGTGAAACGGGTTATCCACAAGCCATTATTCTTTCCGGTAAGTTCTTTATATTTACTTCAAGGTATTATGTTATCGTACTAAGCGATGTTTGCGTGACATTTATAACGAAATGGCATTACATAAATTCTGTAAAATACACATGTTGAGTTTATATTAGTAAAAAATAACGAATAAAGTTCATAGCTTTCTCTCTAATAAAGTAAAAGAGTATCTCAAATTATTATTTGCAAAGGAACGTCATCCGGGAGATTTTGTTCACTCCTTTCTTTAATGCAGTACGAAATAGCAAAATCATTGGTACACTCAATTGATATTAAAATGTTTCACCATTTTCTTAGGATTTGTCAGCGGTTTGTTGCTTATGGGTGGCGCACAAAATTTATTAAAATTTATATCAAATTTGTTTACTATTTTCCTATATCTAGTATATATAAAATATTTGGGATATATTAAATTGACATTGATAATTATCAATAACAATAGATTCTGTTCAAAGAGATGGCTTTCAGTTTCCAAACAGATATGTACTTTCCTTTACCAATCTTCACCAATACTCTATCGTGCTTCAGGACTAATAGTCTCGATTTCATTCTGAATTGCTGCTTGTTAGTCTTCATTATTATGAAGTCTCTTATGATCAATTTTATTTTTTTTAAGAATCCAAATAAATAGAAATCTAACGGATTTAGATTGGGTAATTTAGGAGACCATTTTTCACTACATATTAATTATTGAGAAAAGAAGTTTTCAAAATATTGAAGTGTACCAGCAACTGTAGGTATATTCGTCTTGCTAAAAGTACAACAGATCCATAATTATAAGTTTTCAAGATCAGGAATTTTTTTGGATAGTTTTAAAAAACTAACAGAATTCTCTTGAAATTTAAAGAACTAAAGGTTGTAGAGCGTCAGAATTTATGAATCTCTTATTTTCAGGTACCAGTGGTTCTGGAAAAAGCCATGCTTCGATGTTACTCTTACGGCAGTTATTTGCCGTTGCAGGCGGTGGACCAGAAACCGATGCCTTTAAGCATTTGGCCGCTGCCTTCACCGTCCTAAGATCACTAGGATCTGCGAAAACTGCAACAAATTCAGAATCTAGTAGAATTGTACGTATTTTTTGTAAATTATAAATTTTCTTTGCTTATTACGAAAATGCATTTAAAATTTCAAAATTCTTAAACAACCAACGTGGTCCTTGCAGGGTCAATTTATTGAAGTGCAAGTTACAGATGGTGCGTTGTATAGGACGAAAATCCACTGTTACTTCTTAGATCAGACACGAGTAATAAGGCCGTTGCCCAGCGAGAAAAATTACCACATTTTTTATCAAATGCTAGCCGGCCTTTCTGCAGAGGAACGAGCCAAATTAAATCTCGAAGGATACTCTCCTTCAAATCTAAGATATCTTCAACATGGAGACACGAGACAAGATGTTAATGAAGATTCTGTCAGGTACATAAACATCTTTGCTTATGTATTTACTTTAAAGAACACATATTAAAGCATATGTATACATCTCGGTCATAAAAATTGGAACAATATATGGAACATATCGTTATTTAAAAAACTAGATTTAATTTACATTTAAAATATGAAAAGAAATAGAACAATTTTGTAATTAACAATGAAACAACGGACCTACTTAATTCCCTTCACTTCAACGCACTTGTCCTTTAACGCACTTGCCTTGCAACGACTTTATTCAACCAGATAAAAATTATTTCAGTCTTCAAAATAGGTATCAATCTTCTCTTTCAATTGGTTACGTTTGAAAATAACGTCCTTTGAGGTACTTTTCAAATTTCTAAATAATCCAACTCAAAATAATTGTAGTAGTTTATCGTATAAAGTTGTCAAACCTCACATGTATTTACTGCCTTAGTAATGGCAGAAACGTTCAAATGACAGTCTCTGAGAACCATTTATTCAACTTTCATACAAAAATCAGAATCTGTTGTGACAGAAGGCTTTTCACTATTTTAGATATCTTCAGAGAATTCATAACGCCACCAAAACTGTTCTGACCAAAACCTTCTTGTAAAATATAACGAAGCCCCGAGCCCATAATCCTTCATTCGATAATTTTAGATAAATTCCATTGTTCTTTTGTCAAAAATCTGATACCACCGCAATGTTGTAATTTCACAAAACTGGCTCTTACTTGCAAAACGTTTTATTGTAAAGTACAAAATGATGGATGAATTGAAGTCAAACTTGATACATAAGTAAAAAATATCACTACTGAATGTTATTAAGCAACGCACAATTAGTTATTTCTGTCACGGCTAAGTAGAACTTTTTCTAGTTCCCCTCGGACATAAGCATGAGTATAGTTCGCTATACCTACTGATATATAGTGAAATTTTCTTTCTAAGTATCATACATTGTATATATTGACATATTTTTACTATGGAAACTCTATTTTAATAACATAAAAAACTCCCCTCGCTATCATTAAATTATTAACTTTTGTCTGCTTAAGTACTAACAGAATATGGTGGCTAAACATCCACTTAAAAAAAGTATAAAGTATATAAGGATCGTACACAGATTACAATAAAATTCGTTCGAACTGTTACTAATATACCAAGTAGCTGTTTTTTAGTTCTAATTTAACTTTATATAAGAAAAGAAATGATATATTGACAATAATATGTACAAAGGGATATATTTATGTAATCTAACTAGACTGCATGTGTTCCTTCAATACTTGCACTATTATTGATTATTTTGATCATTGACAGAAAGAATTGTTTTGAAAGGATCTTTATAGAAACATTGGAATAAGAGTATAGATGATGAAACTTATGTAAAGAATCTTTTTCATTGCTCTCGGTTTTTTCTTGCAATCACTACTTTCGTTATTGATTTTCCAAATTATGCAAAATATACTGATAACTGTGTGCTAGATCCACACTATAAAGTAGAGATCTCAACTTCTGGAAACTACACTTGTCAATAACTCGGGCTCAGAAAACCGTTGCCATCAATTATATGATTGAACAATGCACTTTTGCCTGTTTCGCCCTTTCGCATCTACTCTTCTGACTTTTATTTTGTTCGATGGTCCCCGTGATATCCCAGGTTTCATCACCAGTGATAATTTTCGAAAAAAGTCGCAGTTTTTTCTTGATAAATTTGTTGCCTAATAAATTTCTGTTCTGGTTAGAATACCCACAAAAGTTAACACGACTTGAAATTGAAATTTGTCATGGTTTTTATTATTAGGTAGACCAGGTAAAAATCTATTCTTGAGCAAATATTTTTATTAACTTATTAATGTAAAGAAAGCTCTTTCCTTTTAGTATTTGCCCAAAGAATATGTTATATTGTATATAAATAAAAAAAATAAAAAATTTTCATTAAAATTTATGAACCAAAAGCATTCAACAATGCTACAAATGTCTTTCGGTAAATACTGAAGATTTAAATTCTATAGGTTGACAAAATTTTATGAATAAAATTATCCATGATCTCTATATTGTAATTACAAGAACAGATGGCAATGACAAGGATGCACCCATTTATATGTAAAACCCGGCTATCACATTTCACATCCTTTCTTATCTACTACATGGACAATGGTCAATAAGAACAGCAGGTTTATTACACTGGCAGTGAATCTCACACAGAGCATTAAACACATCAATTGACATAGCCGGCGCATTAAAACTTTAGATATACCATAAATATGAAAAAACATTTGCCGATACTTTTAGATACCAAATCTTTATTATTGATAGTATAAAATCATTATGTATTTTACTGATTTATTCGTCTTCATTTGGTTAACTACGTAATATTACCTCGTCATGCGAAGAAAGAAAATGACTGTTGATATTGACTACTAACTTTTGCGATATTTTCTTCTATGAAATGATTTCTTTTTTTTTTCTCCCGACATCGTAACCTGTAAAATATGCATAATTAAAATATGGTAACAACGTAGTATATGTCGTTTTCATTTTCAATACGTTGTTCATAAAAATGTGTAGATTTCTTCTATTTTACTTGTTTTCCAACTTGAATATTTGTATTTTCGAAATATTAATGTTAATTTCAGCAAACTATTCAATTGTTACTGAAAACTTTGAGGTTGCAGAACTTTTTAGCATTCAACAATGCTACAAATGTCTTTCGGTAAATACTGAAGATTTAAATTCTATAGGTTGACAAAATTTTATGAATAAAATTATCCATGATCTCTATATTGTAATTACAAGAACAGATGGCAATGACAAGGATGCACCCATTTATATGTAAAACGCAAACTTTAGTAGGGATTTACGGAGGATTTTTAGAAGTAAATATCAGTCTTCATTTGTAGATTGATCCTTGATGTATTCGCCAATTATAGAGGGTATGTCCATCACATGTGATATTGAACATATTGGGATACAATGGCTTAAATAACTTCTCTATTGACTACAATGTAACCAAAAATATTATCCAAATAAATTTTTATTGTTAATTGTAGCTTTAAATTCAGAATTAATTTGGACACTTCTTTTAATAGAAATAAGATACGATTTTAATGATACACTTACATTTAAAATGTCAACAACATTGGACAAACATGACCGAGCGAGTTCACAGTTTGGTCGCAAGTACGTACTAATAATGAAGATTTAGTTTGATCCTGTTTATTGCTTTTATATGTACGGATGTATAATACAACCGTAACGTTGATTCATCTCAGATGTGTTTTTGTGTATACTTTTTGAAAAATGTTTTAGAAAGTTAATTTCTTTAAGAGGCTAATTGCTGCTGAAAATGTTTCACACAATGTTTCACTCTTCGGTGAACAAATCTTCCTTGAAAAATAGTGAGTTTTTCGTTAGGCTCTACTATTTATATATTGTATAAAATCAAATTTCTATCTACATAACACTATTTTCGAACAAATTTGACAATACACTTCTTTCTCACTTATAATATCAAAGCACCATTATGACTAGTTTCCGTAATGCAACTGAACATTCTATGAAGACGGCTTTGTTCTTTAGAAACCATAACAATTGTTAACTAAACTACATACATATATCCTTAAAAAGAAAAGAGAACTTCCAATAAATGTTCAGAATAAAATCTTCAATCAATGAGAAAGTAATTTTATAAATTTGTATTCAATTGAATCTTAATAATAATAATAATCTCCGTAACTAAAAAGGGTCTTATTTACAATAATTAAAATATATTGTTGTACACTGTACATACACGTCTGTAATACAAACTATAAACTGAGAAAGTATGGTATTTGACGACACAGTACAACAACTCGGTAGTACTATACAGAAAGCAAAGTTTTCATCAACTTCTTTAAAACAAGTGAAGTATCGTAGAATGATTTAAGAAACATTCATCACTTATTTCATGTCCGTTCTCAGATGATGAAATTTTTTATGTAATTCTACCCATAATGTAATTTTATATAGATTTCAGGCTTGGAAGACCTGTCTAGGTGTCTTAGGTATTCCTTTCCTAGACGTAGTAAGAGTTCTAGCCGCAGTTCTATTATTGGGAAATGTGCAATTCATTGATGGCAAAGGGATAGAAGTGGATGTGAAAGGAGACGCTGAACTGAATGCTGTGGCGGGCCTCCTGGGAGTATCCGGGGCAGCTTTATTCAGAGGACTCACAACTAGAACACATAACGCTCGAGGTCAACTCGTAAAATCCGTTTGCGACGCGAACATGTCGAACATGACAAGAGATTGTCTAGCGAAAGCTCTTTATTGCAGAACCGTAGCTACTATTGTTCGCAGAGCAAATAGCTTGAAACGGTTAGGCTCTACTTTGGGTACCTTGAGTTCGGACTCAAATGAATCAGTTCACAATCAAGTAGAAGTGACAAGTCAACATGCTTCAACAATAGGCGGTACTAACGCCGGTAGTAAATCTATGGCGGCTCTGAATAATGCTGTTCGCCATGCGACTGATGGTTTTATAGGAATATTAGACATGTTTGGTTTCGAAGAACCAAAACATAGCCAGTTAGAACATTTATGTATTAATTTGTGTGCCGAAACAATGCAACATTTCTATAATACACACATTTTTAAATCTAGCATCGAGTCCTGCAGAGATGAGGGAATAAATTGCGAGGTTGAGGTAGACTATGTGGATAACGTGCCTTGTATAGATTTAATATCTTCACTGAGGACGGGATTATTAAGTAAGTACACATTTTAAATTTAAATGTTGTTTAATTAGTTCAAAAACAAGTACCTCGTCCAATCAATAATAACTAGTAAATAATTCATGCGTTCGACACATAGTCTAGCAATAAATTAATAATAAAATCATTATTTCAGGTATGTTAGACGGCGAATGTTCAATACGTGGAACAGCCGAAGCATACGTGGCAAAAATTAAAGTTCACCACAAGCATAATTCAAGATTATTTGATCCAAAACCAATAGAACCCCGTCTTTTCGGCATACAACATTTCGCCGGTCGCGTTGTATACGATGCTACGGATTTTTTAGACACCAACAAAGACGTGGTTCCCGATGATCTCGTAGCCGTCTTCTACAAGCACAATTGCAACTTCGGTTTCGCCACTCATCTCTTCGGCAGCGAGTTGAAAGCGTTATACTCGGTAGAAAACGTGCCCAGGGGGGTGAGTTTCAGAATATCGCCGACATCTCACGCGGATCTTTTAAACGGTGACGAGCCCGTCTCCACTTTAACGCAAGATTTTCACACACGACTGGATAATCTTCTGAGAACTCTGGTTCACGCTCGACCTCATTTCGTGCGATGTATTCGCAGTAACTCACAAGAAACATCGAACAGATTCGATCGAAGCACGGTTGTCCGCCAAGTCCGCTCCTTGCAGATATTAGAGACTGTTAACTTGATGGCCGGTGGTTATCCGCACAGAATGCGATTCAAAGCTTTCAACGTTCGATACAGGTTGGTGTACATTTTTCTTCTTAATTCCTGTTAGTCATTTAAGATTGTAATCTAATATAGCCGATTATTCATATAAACTCATGAATCTGGGTATATTATAGTTTAAAATAGTGAATTAGTATGAATATAATGCGATCATATATGTACTATTGCAAAAAGCAAACAGTTTCTGTTATAATTGTAATGTAACTTCTAAGCGATTGCAATAAATATTAACGATTAACAGATCAGATTATTCTAATCGATTCTAATTTTTATTTTGAAATTCCCGTCCTTTCACAATCTTTTTAAACAAGACATAGTATTTAATTACATTTTCCAATTAATGATTTGCGTTTATTTTTCTTTGAATTAATAATTAATCACATAATCTTAGTTAAAATTTTCTTCTTGTCGAAGATTATAAAAATATAATATTTCATTAGTATCGTGCCTGTAAACCAGGTGTTCCACAATTTTGTTCACCGATAATAAATAAATGTCTGTACTACTTGAAAAAGTAAGGACGAATTAAAAACTATGTTCAGTGCATTTTCAAAACATTTTTAGTATAAGAAGAGACCTTGATTTTTTTCTAAAACAAAACCTTTTTTTACAAATGACATTAAGTCAGGACTTAATTTGATGTCGCACTTAAAACATCAAGCTTGCCTCTAAAAGACAAACTGCGAGAAATTAAATATCCTTGAGTTGGATCTTATAGACTTTAAATTCAGCAAGTTCAACTTCTACAAAAGATCTGAATGACTCCATAATACGATGTAGGAAGTGGACGAAACAGTTTATATAGTCAAACAAACCTTTATGAATAATTATTTGGAAGTAATTTATTTGGATGCTCAATAAGGATGCGTGTTTGCGTATGTGAAGATTAGCATCTAAATTTGACAAGTATACATGAATACATAAATACGAATCTTCACATAAAAAACTAAATAAATTTATATATCAAAATATCAAGTCTGCGACACGCATACGTTCTTGTGTTTCTTCAATATAATATAATATACTTAATCCATTATTTTCTAAATTTAGTACATCCAATCAAGTTTGTAATATTGCATGAAACAAAAAGCTTTACGTTAAATAGAAAAAAAGAACCATGCAAGATGTTAAATTAAAGTTTTATTTATATTTGAAGTACCTTATTTACACTTAATTACTAATTTATACTCCACATGATTCTTTAAAAACGGTCTATATGAAATATTTCAAAATTCAAAACGAAAATGAGAATTCCAAAAACCCACCGACTTCATTGTTAGGAGGATATGCTCTGACGTACGAATCATCGTTTACACCGCTGCCCTTATGAAAACAGCTAGAAAATTTTAAATGGAATGGTCGGTCGTCATAAAATGAAAGTTTATCCTCCAAATTAAATGACATATTATCAAAAAAATGTATTTGGAAACTGGAAAGTTGGAAGCTTCATAATTTACAACATTAAATTGACATTGTCTTTAAACATCTGGATAAGCGTTGGCAATAACAGTATTTCATTAGAATAAACAAAGAAAAAACTAAATTCACAGAAACTACTCAAAATGAGCACCATTAGACTAGACAATGCAATAATAAAACTGGTTTTGAAATTTTTGCCAATTCTCATACTCGTTGACGCACATTATTTAAAACAGTTGATTTTAAATGGCCCCAAAGAAAGAAGTCGATACTGGTCAAGTCGGTAATTGTGGAGGCCATTCGATTCTTCCTGTCTACCAATACAATAATTTGCAAATCTTCTATTAAGCCAGTTATGAATATTTACTATACAATGTTGTGAAGCACCATTCTCTTGGAAGCAAAGTTAATGTTTTTTGAGCATTTGATAACCTCCATCTTCACCCTGGTTTTAAACTTCCTCCTTTATAAGAGAATCGATGATTATTCAAATAGACATCCCCATTTAGTAATTTATTAACGAATAATAATCCAACTATTGAACTACCTAATATTGCTGCTCAAACGTTTATTCTTTGTTGCTTCTATTTATGTCCTTCTCTTATATTGTGGGTATTTTTATCGCTCCAGTACTGTATACTGTGTTTATTCACATACACATTTAAGAAGAAAGCGCATTCATCACTAAGGGAAATGTCTTTTTATAATTCGATTCGCATTAATCAGGTCAGTGCAATTCTAGTCGCCGGTCGTAACCAGCCTTACTAAGCTCTTGTACTGTCTTCATTTTGTATGGGTGAAATTTATACAGATTTCTGATTTTACATACCAACGGGCAAGAAAATTCTGTGGATGCCCCAACTCCTAACTGCTTCAACCTCCGCCATTTTATCTACTACTTCATTAACATTCCTTTTCTTATTCGCTACCAATCCAACTGCTTCAATTTTTTGCACTAGTTCTCGTACGTATTTATGCTCCATATCTTTATCTGGATGTAATTCGCCCTTATTATAAAACGAGCACATTGCATAGTATCTTAAATGAAGATAATTTCCGCCCTTTCAGTAAGAGTGCACACCATTTTTATGGAAAACAATGCTGAAGGAGTTGAGAAAATTGAAAACAAATGTAAATTTTTATAAAAAAAAGAAACGTAAAAATCTTGCTTAATTTTATTTCTAAGGCTATCTGAATGATCACGATGTTATTGTTCGTATCATGGTGTAGATCTAACTTGGTAATTTCTGTAATGTTTAATAAATAATAATCAAGAGATACGCCATCACAATCATAAAAATATTAACTCTTATTTCAGTTCAACTTTCGCAGATGTAACAGTTATAAGAATGATTCATAGATTAAAACATGTCCTTATAATAAAAGACGTTGGGCTTTTGGAAGTTTCTATTCTTGTTTTAATTTCTAAGGTATTTCTGATGGATCGTTTTTAAGAAATCAAACTTTATATATCGTGAAATACAATTAACAATTCTTCCTTGCTCTTTGACATGTTTCTAGCATCTGTCCATAGTTTTTCTTTTTCCTTCAGAAATTGTTGCTTTTCTTGGGTTTCCTTCTTTCCTGCAGGTGCTAGAATCTAACTTTCCATATATGTTTCACATCGACGTTTAAACCATTTTAAATGGTTTCTTTGCATAACATCCATAATTAGCTCAACTTCAACGTCCTCTCTTACTTTGGTGCGTAGACTTCTGCGGTCGTGGTCCATGCTATCTGCTTCTGGGTTTCCGGGCTGGAACCGCGTCACTAGTATATCTGCCGACGTTTCGTACCCATTTGTATGGGACATCTTCAGGACTGAACTACTGCATTGAAACTGGTTTCAGTTTCAGTTTCAGTGTAGTAGTTCAGCCCTAAAGATATCCCATACAAATGGGTACGAAACGTCGGCAGATATACTAGTGACGCGGTTCCAGCCCGGAAACCCAGAAGCAGATAGCATCCTCTCTTACTGTTTCATTATATTCTATCTAGTAATTATTATTTTAACAATTCTTAGGTACTTCATACCCAGTTTTCACTAGCGAAGTTTAGTATTACTCTAAATACAGATTTGTACTCGGTCATTTTGCTTAAAAATCCTTAGAAATATTTTTCCTACAATGCATTACTTCATCATCGTTAGTTACAATTCTATAATCTTTTATTTTTTCATCTTTGAAATAGTTTTGTTTTCTTTTTCTCAGGCTTTTAATAACTTGGAAAATAACGTCTTATTTTATCGACAGTCGTTCTACGTTTATCTGCCAATTCTCATAGTTTTGGTTCCCCTGGTCACATGCTTTACTTTGATAATTGTTGTCGCTCTGTAATGTTTTTCTTTTCCTTTTCTCTTCTGATCTGTGTGAAATAATATTATCTTTTATTCAAAAATTTCTGTGTTATATTTAGAATAAAAATACTATTCATTTAGTATGTCACTTTTATCTAATAACTTGTAAAAATAGTTAAAAACCATCATTGAACTTCCAATTGAAGTACTCTGGAAACAGATTTAGTTTATACTACATTGTTTGCTTAACTAGTTTCACTGCAGACATTCAATTCCATATTTCTGCAAATGTGAATTATAACTGAAATAGTATCGCAGGTACGCAATAGAAATTGCAACATTGTCAAAACTTCTTTCTTTAGAAATAAAGTATAGTATTAAAAATAACTTTAAATTGTCAAGGTTATTCTACAAGTGCCTACTAATACTACTATAAGAGCTAAAGAAAATTTTAACTATGCAGTGGTCATTACTTTTGTTGCAGACTATTAGCGCCATTTACTCGTTTGCATAGAACCGAAGAGAAAGTAATAGATGATTGCCATATTATACTCCAACACGTCGTGGATCTTATTTCCAAGGAACAAAACGCTGCAGTTTCAACAAGTTGGGCACTTGGTAAGCGACACATCTTTCTAAGTGAAGGTATCCGTCAGCAATTAGAGAAACTTCGAAACAACAAAAGACAAAAATCAGCAACCATTATTCAGTCGATATGGCGAGGATGGAAAAGTCGTTACAGATGGTCAATAATAAAGAGAGAAAAGGAAATGCATATGGCTAGTGCGCAGGCAACAATCAACAGAGTTGTAGCTGGTGGTGTTACAGCCAGACCTAGACCTCAACCAATCGCCGGCACGCCGCCGCCCGATCCGAATGAAAAATGTGATAATAAAATTATACAGCAGACGTGTAATCTCTTCGGCTTAGATTTAGAAAGACCACCACCCGTACCTCCCAGCAGATCTTATACAGTTGCCGGCAACACAAAATTAGGCTATCCTCAGACAAGAGTGATGAAAATGACTTACCCAGAAGACGGAAGTGGTGAAAGCACTGTTCTTCTTAAGGGTGAAACAGTTTTGGTCGTAGGAGCATCTCACAGACGTGGTCATCTAATTGTAGAACATAAACATTGTACCATACACGTACCTTTTCAGTATTTAGAACTGAAGCAAAGTGTTAATATTTAATTCTTGCCAAAACCTCCTTAGCTTATATGTGTTCTAGTACTATCTCATTTCGAAAATTTTTAGATAAAATAACCTTGGTTATTTGAAAATGAATCAGTTCAAATTATTCTATGTCGTATAAAGTATATTAATGCAACAAATTTTTATAATAAATCAAGTTTAGTGACTGAACAATGACAAAGAATATTTTTATTGTTTTTGAATTACACTTAATTTTAATTAAAATATAACGACTTACTATTGTTATCAATATAGAAATTAGTATACGACATACATATATCGTAAATTACCTTAATATATTATACTGGATCTTGAGTACTTCTTGAAATATATAGAATTGTTGATTTAGAATCAAATGCATATGAAAATCTTCAGTCAAAGAGGTATGTGTACTTATTTACATTTATTTGATGTATGTACATGAGGTGTGGCTATTAAATAGCGAGACTGACGCTGCAAAACATTTTATTTTGATTTCATACATATTTACTTATTATCACCTTCAATATACACCCCTCCTCTATCCCTACAACGCTCCATGCGAATCTTCCATTGTCCGAAACAGTGCTGGAAGTCTTCTTCTGTCAGCTCCTTCAGGACGCGTGCCGCTTTCGCTTTCACAGCTTCAACGAACTTAAATTTTGTTCCGTTTAATTCAGATTTCACCTTAGGAAACAGATAGAAGTCGCATGGCGCAAGATCCGGCGAATAAGCCGGATGGTCTAACACTGGGATGCTGTACTTGGCTAGAAACTTCTTGACTGACAATACGGAATGAGCCGGTGCATTGTCTTAGTGGAGAACCCATGACTTGTCCTTCCACAATTCGAGTCGCTTTTTTCTTATTCTTTCACAGAGTTGAGCAAGAACGTCAAGGTAGTAATATTGATTAAGAGTTTGACCTTCAGGAACCCAGTTAGGGTACACAATCCCATGAATATCGAAAATGATCACTGCTTTGAATCTCGGAAACGCTTAAACCACTCAAAAACACGTGCACGCAATAAACATTTATTGCCATATATTTCTTTCAAAAAATTATAAGTTTCAGTAGCGGTTTTTCCAAGTTTTATGTGAAATTTCACAACAATTCGTTGCTCTATTGTAACACTTAACACTTTTTCGGCGAAACAAAAAACAACTCTAATGCGAACGAAGGCTACGGCTCTACTGATTTGTTTACAGAGGCGAGAGGCACTGCATTCGAAAGAGAAGGCTTCACGATAAATAGCTGTCAGTCGTTGGCGTTTGGCGCATGCGCACTTCTTCTGTACCAGCGTCAGTCTCGTTATTTAATAGTCACACTTCGTATTTACGTATCTATGGATTAATGGACTAATTTTTAAAACGTGTTAAAGTTTATTAAAAAATTACTCTAGACAGAAATATTTATTCCACATATTGTAAAAATATTTGATCAAGCAAAGATTTTTAATTTATTAATATTTATTATTACTTCAATCAACCCTTACTTAATGGTTGGATGTTTGACCTTGTATATTACAATTACTTACTCCAAATATATCAGTTGTGCCCTCCATTATTCTATCTATATTAATGATCTACTCCATTCTTTGAAATGTAGATTTCCTGTCCACTTAAACAATTTATAAATATAGTTTGAAGTCAATAATCATAAGTGAGTGGTGTTTAAATAACAAAATCGTGCTATGCATAGATAATTATCCTGTGATTACTTATAATAAAATACTTAATCTTGTATTGTTCTAAGTAAAGATCCTAATATTTACAGTAACTATTAAGAATCATACCACATCAACTAATCAATTTGAAATAAAATTTATAGGATTCTTGATTACCCTCGCACGTATTTCAGACAGAACTATTCATTCTAGAGAGAATGCAGAAACATTTTTTAAAATATTTCTTTTTTGAGACCAACATCAGCATTCCCCATCATAATAAGTTGACTCCCTGTGAGTAAATTTTGTGATATTTCCGCCGATCGTAAGATTCCTAGCAATACTCCTTGCTTCTAGATCTGGAACGAAATAAGTGGCTGCTTTAAATTTTAGTTATTATCCAATAAATGAGGGGCTTACACATTTGAGTAATAAACATTAGACACACTTCGGCATTCTTCAAAAATTAATTGTCTTGATATTATCTACCAGTATTGTACCACCTGTAGTTAGTACTAGTACTCCAACTTACATAAATGCCGTGTTGTCAATAATAGTGCTAGGTTCCCTACTGTAAAATTACATAATTTATAAACGTTTACGAATATTGTTCACTAACAAACGTTATAGATACGGCTTTTACATTCTGTATATCGTGGAAAAAACACGAACTCATAACAGAAAATGATAGAATCAATTAACTGCACCATATAGTAACCTTATCATCGAAAATCTACTTAAACGATTTCGTTGAATTTTCCTTTGAGCAGATTCGACAGCTATTGGCAGTATTGATCATCGTTTAGAAAGACATGAGTGTCATCTATCCACAGGATATAAAATTACCATTTGTGTTTAATTTCCATTTAACATAATATTCACAAAGAAAAATCGTACCTCCCTTGCACTATATAGAAATATTTTTTGAATTTTAGGTAAAATTTTCCAAGGCATCCTGTATATTTACAATCGCTTGGATATCGCATTTATACTACTGATTCGTGCCTGGCTATTTCTGACTGTCTTCCTGAAGAATTTCTAGGACTTAAACATTATTAATTCTTGGTTATCATAACCTTGAACGGTCTATTGACGATGATGTTCTTTGATTTTTAAATTATTATACTTTCATCTGACATACCAAGATTTTGCATAAAAATGGGTTAAAAATAGGACCTATTTTTAACCCATTTTTATGCAAAATCTTGGTAATTCAGAAGTGTTAGTTACGTCACATTGTTAACATTGAATTGTACCCATTCTTTTTTGCAGATTCCTGTAATTAAAATTTGAATCGTTTGAATTTTATGTTTATGTGTGTTTTACTTTGAGAAATAATCCTTTAAGAATGACCTCGTTTTTATATCAAGAGTTGCCTGTCATGACAGAGCTTTTTCCATAAATAACTGAAAAGTACTTCTTTTATCTTTCGCTATAATCTCAATGGGATAAAAATGCAAAAGAACCTAAAAATATCCCATCTATTAGGTTGATACATAAGTTCGTGGCGTTTTTATTGCAGTCAATGTTTTAGATATGGAAAGCTAATTACGATCCGTTCCAAAGCCCAATTCCCCAGTTGATTGGTGTGGATAATCAAGAATTAAAGAGTTCAAACGATCTTTATTAAAACCGATGATCTTCCTGAACGTTGGAAATCATTTATATCTAAATGGTTCCCTTTAAATCGAGAAAATCATTTCTGTGCTCTATTCTCCCCAATTAAGTTTTCTTCGTAAATGGCTCAAGTGATTTTAGCGGCTGTCAATGCATTAAATCCTCTGCTGAAATCAAACAAAAGGCTATTTCGAAATTGCTCGTTTATTTCTACTTAACACTCCAGTTTCTTTTGTCGATAAATAAAACAGTCTTTGCATAAATTCACAAATTCAACAACTATTCAATTAAACAATAATATGATATTAAAATCACTTTGACATACGTCTAACAATTTTTTAAAGATGTTAATGTTTTATTCGCCTGTTGCTAATTAAATACATCAATTTCTTGTGCTGTTGATTAAAATAGGAACCTTTTGTCGGTGCTTCACATATATTTCACTTCTATTTAAATCTTACATGAACTTCATCATGCTCGCGAAGTATGTTCCAAGCACAAATCCTCAAATTAAAGTATTAAATACAAAAAATCTTTTATTAGATTACAAATTAACATTTTAACCATGGAAGTAACATTTAGTTCAAAAATTCATATTCTGCTTTGAATGGTTATACTTTACCAAATACAATAAGTATAAAAATAGTTAGTGTTAGAAATGTATGACTCATTCAGGTAAATAAATATATATAACATTGTTCAGCAAATCAATCTATACTTTTCAATATATTTCATTAATTAAACCGAGAACTTCAAATACCTAAGGTTAATTATTATCTCAATGTTTTTCGATTATGTGGTATAAATCATGTTATATTTAAATCAAATTACATATTTAATGTGTATATTTAAACATTGCCATCATCATCTGATCATTTCCTTTTTTATTGTATAGATAAGCATAGTTATAAATGTGTAATTAATATAAACTTGAAACGAATGACAAATTATATTATAGGCATTACATTCCTTCATACTGTACAAATGTTAAATGTATTTTGTATCTTCGTGTATTTAATTGCGATGAAATATATTTTTATATTTTACCATCATTGGCTGTCTTTATTATCTCTTTAATATTTTAAAATACAGTGTTCGTAATTTAATTAATTAGTTAATTGTAATATACGAGGCGTGTAAATAACGTATTGAGACCCGTAGAGTAGCGTTCGGTTTGGCAACACTATTGGTTTCTCCTTTGACGAATATGTAAATCAACATTTGATGCGTTTTCATTTCACGAGTTTGAACAGCCCAGAGTTTGTTGATAGTCCGTAGCAATTCTTTTCGTAAATCTAATTTTTTTATTACCTTCTTAAATGGTGTGCCATCAAGTTTTGTTAAAAACTAGAACACACTGCCACGGCGAATTCACAAAATTGCAACAGTCCTATGGCGACTGTTTTTCTAAAATCGCAGGTTTTCAGGTGGTTTAAAGAATTCTGATTTTCTGTTTATATAGGCAAAGGATCGTCCATAATAAATTTTGGTTTTAATGCTAAAATATAAATCAATATTCTTATCGAGAATTGCTTGTATGAGGTTGAACATCAAGAAAGCATGGGCACTACATCTCGACAAGTCGCCTTGCCACACGACGATTTCAATTACAACCTTTTGAAGAATAAAAACATTCCTCTGGCTATACAGCTCCCTTATTCACCAGACTGGAGTCTTTGTGACTTTTTTATTTTCCCAAAATTTAAAATTCCAAATTATTATTAATTACAAAGATTAACATTTCGGAATATTAGAGAACATTAAAAAGACTGTAACCGATCAGCTGAAGGTAATTCCTATAGCTAAATTCCAGCCCTGTCATGAAGAATGGATCCGCCACCCACACCTCCAGCGTTATGTTGCTTCTCAAGGCAACTACTTTGAAGAAGACAATGTGGAATTATAATTTCAATTTAAGAAAAAAATATATAAAAATACAATCTCAGTACTGTAAGTTTCAATAGTCTAAAGATTACACACACACACACATATATATATATATATATATATATATATATATATATATGTGTGTGTGTGTGTGTATGTGTGTAGTATATATATATATATATATATATACGTATCTATGATCAGTACCGTGGCAAAGAAAGAAGCACTTAACAGTATTTTCCAAAACTTACTTACTAAAACGTTTTTACTGATAATTATTGGGTACGTTTCTTTTATAATACTTAATACACCCTTTCCAAGAACGATTCACTTATTAGTAGAAATATAATCACTGGAAATTTCCAAGTTTATAACATCATACTACCGCGTAGGGGTGAAATCGACCCCGTGATGAGAATATTTAAGTAGTAAATTTTATTGCACCACAATGCTCTGCAATAAAATTTCAATGGAGAGTTATTTATCTATAAGATTTTATTTTTAATTCAGTGGTAGAAACGATACAGAGCGATTCCACAATAGAATTTATTTAGATTCTTAAAAAACGCGCCTACGAGTGAAATTTTCATTTTAAGAAAAAAATGTGAGCTGTAAATTGTTATAGTAGATACAAAATGTCTAGAACAGCATTACTAGACAGAAATAAAATGATCGTTTTACACCAAGAGCGTTATAGTGAAAATATCAAAGATAGTGAAATGTTCCCGGTATGCCGTGCAACAAACAAATAAACAATAACTGAAACCGGCAGTGTAAGTGATAAACCAAAGGGTGGACGTCCAAAAATGCTCAGTAAAGCTGATGCACAGTTTTTAAAAGTTAGTTCTTTAAGAAATCGTAAGAAAGTTAGCGCTGAACTAGCTCAAGATCTTGCGCGAACATCTAGCACTTCGGTACGATTAAAATATGCCAGATACCACGAAACTTAGGGATATAATGAGTGGCGACAAATACTATGGCCTGACGAACCTAAATATCAATTATTTGAAACGAACAGACGTCAGTATGTTAGACGACGCCCTGATGAATCGTTATTGGAACCATGTTTACACACTACTATGAAGCAAGGTAGAGACAATATCCAAGTTAGGGGTTGTATTTCGGCAGCATATGTGGGTGAAATTGTAAAAATAGAGAGTAAATTAACTGGTGAGAAATATAGAACACTATTAGAAGAACAGGCCATACCATCAGGACAGTAACTTATTGGCAATAATTTCATTCTACAGCAAGATAATGACCCCAAGTATACCTCAGAACGTGTGAAAACTTATTTAACACAGCAGGAAGCAAATGGAATCCTGACTTAAATATTATTGAGCATGTGTGGGATTATCTTGGCAAAAAAAAGTGTGAAAGGGGGCAAAAAACATACTACTGGAAGAGTGGTACAATATTTCTGAAAATTTCATTAATTCATTAATGGAAAGCCTACCAAGGGGAATGCAGGATATCATAAAAATAAAAGTGGTCATAATATTGAAAATTTAAGTTGTTTATGTTTAATATCGATATGTGTTAGTTTTTATGCATTTAAGAAAATTTCAACTTGTGTAAGATTATTATTTATATTCTTTAATTTTATCCAATATTACAAAACTATTCCGAAACAAAACAAAAATATTCTTACATTTTAATAATCTATTTATGTACATTTAACTATTTGGCTATAAATTTATTAAAGGCCCTACAAATCTATCTACTTGCTAATTTTTCCTTCTTCAATTCTTCGCTTAGATTTTTCTTCTTTGCCAGACCCAATCCATGCCTTGGTTTTATACCTAATATTAAGATAATAACTTTTCGTACATATGTATTTTAAATATATAAATGTCTTACACATATTTTTTCCAGAGAAAAGATGTATCATACTCTAAATATTTCTTAGGTTGTTTTATTAAACAAAATAATATTACGCCCTAAAATTTTATATTATTTATTATTGCAATGCCATTAACCTTCCTTACCTCTATCAATATGCAACCAGCATAGACAATAAATTCGGACCATAGTATTACCTCGGCTGTATGTTTGACTTTCGAACTGCAACCGGAAACATTAATAGTGTCCGTGCCATACTGTACGATATCATAATGCATACACGTATTCAATATTTTTCTAGTGCAACAGGAGAATGGCACAGCAGCTATTTCTTTTGCAGGTTCTGAATATCCTGCAGTATCTCGGATAATATCCACTAAAGTACTTCTTCTGGAAATTTGATACTTTTAATAATCTGAGCACATAAAATTCACATTCCAAGAAAATTAATCTAATAAGTGAGAAAATAAACAATTAGAATAACAAAAAATTCAAATCAATCATAAGCTCAAATCTAATAATATGTAACACTGTAAATATTTAACATATAAAACGTGGGTAATCTCACACATATCCGATTTAACAAAAATACACAAGAAATTAGAAAAAAAATCTTCATTTGTCTACATTGTCTCCTTTTAATTCAATTCTCTTTTCACAGCGATGTTCAATAGCTCCGATTCCCTGTTTATAGTGAGAATTGATGAGCTTCTCAAAATATCCACCAACCGCAGACTCAACCTTCATTATTGGCAAATCTTTTACCACCGAGCCATTCTTTCAAGCTTGGGAACATAACATAATACGAGGAGATAAATCTGGCGATTAGGGTGCATGAGGAAATAATTCGAACTTTAACTCATTGATTTAGTCATCGCGATGACGGATATGTGAACTGGTGCATTGTTTTGAAAAAAAGTCTTTTCGCCAAATGCTGCCATAAGTTAGCATAATACTAGCCGTTGTTTGTTTTTCTTTTATGAAGATAATCAATAAAAATTATCCCAGTCGCATCCCAAAAAAACTGGCGTCATAACATTGACTGACTGCATATGGAACTGCCTTCGCCTTCTTTGGAGCCGATTGCCCCCTTTCGGTCCATTGTTTCGACTGTTTCTTTGTCATAGAGTGAAATAATGGATCCATGTTTCGTCCATAGTTATGAATCCACGCAAAAACCCGCCTTTATTAATGTGAAACTTCACCAAACACTAATTAAAACGCACTCACAACGCTGTTTTTATTCTATTGTGAGTAATAGCGGCACTCATATTGTTTTTTCAGTCAACATGTAGTCAACAATATAGTTTCGCTTTGATTTTGGTTGTACACATAACGACAACCATGTTTTTCCATGTTAACAAATTCACTGTGCTCAATGCAGACGACTGCTGCACAAATACTAAACAACGTAGCGTCATCTACTTTCTACTTAAGCTTTATAAGGTTGGTGCTTTCTACCATAGTCATTCTTTTCAAATAATAACCGCCATCCAAACGTCTAGTCAGTTACTTCTGGGACTACCCTCGTAATATTAGTCGTTATTGTCTAATAGAAACAAAATTTCCACTTACAGAACAAAAGCGAAACGAAATAAAAATATGCAGCAGTTTTCCATAGAAATTATAAAACCAAAAGAAATCACTATAGCAACAAAAATGAAAATTAATGAAAACTGAATTTATAATCTTAAACAGTAAAAAGTTTTCATCAGTATTCCTCAAGCAAATCAACATAGTCTTAATCATCATATGCACCAAAATATGTGCCTGCGCTGATAGTATAGGAATATCTATTTTGTTGTTCACAAATTCCTACATACATTTAGTACAGAATAACCAGTGCCTCTTAGTGGATGTAAGTTATCTTCTTTATAAGGAAGGTACTTTAAAAAACGTTTCTCTACACCTTTTAAGAAAATGTACTGATGCTAGTAGAATACGATAGAGGCATACTCAAGTTGGCTTCTAACGGAAGCATTGCACAATAACTTCGGAGTTAAAGGGTTATCAAAGTAGAAATCGTAAAGACTTGCTTGCACGAATACACGTTACGTGACTTGCTAATTGAAACTATAATACCAAATCTCCAACCTCCTGTCGCTTCATTAATATATCTTTCAAAGCATATTCAAACTTTAGCGGATCAAACTGTTTAGAATACGTGACAACTGAACATTTTTCAATACTCAAGGTGATTTTATTGCTATTGTACCAGTCACTAATAATGAACAAATTGTTTGGAGATTTAGGCAATTTTCCAAGTTGAATGTCTTACCAAATATCTTCAAATTATCCACATACGGCAAAACATAGCAATCCAACTTTAATATCAAATTATTTACGTTAATATTGAGTAACAACACACTAGGTGCGGCTACATCGCTGAGGAACATCAGATGTTCTATGGTAAATGATTTGGAGCGATAATAATTTGAGCACACGAAACTAGAACACCACTGCAGATACGTTAATACAAGTATGATCGATCGAATCAAAAGTCTTGTAAAATGAGTATAGATTACGACTACTTGCAAAGGATGATCAAGTGCAGCAATATACTGTGTTACTTCTGCCAAGTTAGTAATTATCTATCATTAATAAATGTATGTTATCGGGACGCCAACATATAGTTTATGCCATTGTATATTTTGTAATATACAAGATACTCGAAAATTTGGGCAGAGTTACATATGAATTAATTATTATCAATATATGAATTAATTAAATTTCGCCCTAATATAATAATAATAATAATAATGTGTATGTTTTAACGAGATTATATCATTACAAAAATTATTGGTTTGTAATACAGTGTATAAAAATGCTTCGATAGCGCAAATATTTGATATAGCTATTGGTAATAATTTATTCTGCAGTGTATTGATGAACAACTATCTTTTTGGAGTAAACGTAAATTAGACTGACTTTTTTTGCTCTAATACGCCGCTACCAAACTCGGATTTATATACGTAGTCTAGTACACTAGGAGAAAGGAATTTCTTAATTCAATAAGCTAGTGAATGTTATGTTTTCATAAATTGAATTATCCAATAGTTAATTAAGTAGACATAAGGTGATGTATAAAGAAAGCTCATAAAAAATGTTAAATTATTTCACTAAAAGAAATTACAAATTTTGACTGGACTAAATTATGACGATTCAAGTTAAGAAACAAATGCATTTCTGTAAATAAAGGTTCAATATTATTTTCTGATTGATTCCGAAAGAAAACAACTACTCATTTATGTTTATGTACAATCAGATGCAAATTGCCCCCTATGCCTGTTAATTACGTAACCAACAATGATGCTCTGAAGAAAGAAACGACGCAATAACTAGCGTGTTATAGATTAAATAGAGACGATGATAACCGACCTAATTTACAGTCTCTTATTTATGTGTGTGATCAAGCATTATAAACCATTTCCGTAATCTGTTTCATTTCCTATTTCTTAGATTTACTTAGCCCGGGATATGTATATATGTATATTTGTGTGTATTATCAATAATTTTCAGTTTGTAAATTTTCAGCCATCTTCATATTAACGTCCGGACTGGAATCGCGTCTCCATTAATACTGGCACCGATTTTCGTCATCGCTTGTATCGTACATCTTCAGGACTTAACAGTTGTGCTAATATTTACAACGTAACAAATTACACTGATATTTACAACGAAAACGTCTGTTTAATTGATTATTCCATTTACTATCCTTGTTTTTTATGTGCGATGACCCCCAACATTAATGTTGGGAGTAATCATAGAAATAAGTAATTTTTAGAAACAAGAAGACATACTCCGTTGAAGCTGAAATGGTCAATGACGAAATTTAGGAAAATATATATATAATTTTTTTTCAATGTAAAAGAAATTTGATTTTCTACAATAATAATTAAAACGAGCAGTTTTTATGAAAAATAAGTTTAATTCGGTGCACCTAATGCAAATAAACTCTTTGTTTTATATGCTTCTATGATAAGTATAATCCTAAACACTAGAAAGGAACAGATGTACAAAATCTTTCATAGGTATCTATTTCGTACTTAGGTTTATGTTAGTTGTAATTTTTGCAATTTTTAGTAAAACGGAAAATAATTTTAATAAAAGAAAAATAAAAAAATTGATACCTAGAGTCGATCCCGAAAAAAGAAGCGTAACAGCCCGTTCACACGGTACGGTTTCGGTCATTTCATCTAATCGGTGAAAATATCGAATCCCACAGTGGCGCATTATTTGAAATCTGTATATGCACACTATGCGGTCGTCCACCGTATGCGGGAAAACTACCGACTCGTTCGTACTTGCGCTCGGTTCTTGTCACTGGTAGCCGTATGCGGTGATTCGAAAAAAAAACCGTATCGGCCGTCAATGGCACGCGCATGTATATTGACAACTTCACGTCTTGGTACGATTCGGTTGTTTTGCCGCGTGGCAGTTGTTCTGTAATTTTCATTTAGTTTACTACTATTTGTGGTTTGTGGTGCAATGGAGAATATAATTAATACGGAACTGTTGATAAGCTTAGTAGAAGCGAGGCCCGCTTTGTGGGATAAAACTCTTGACATATATAAAGACAAAAATTTAAAGTCATCAGCATGGAGAGGGATATGTATTCTTTTAAATGAGAAGGTACCCAAATTATATCTTTCTCTAACAATAGGATGTTCCCAATACCTTCTACTAATTACTTGTCTTTTACGGCGTCTACGATACCAGTACATAAGAACAAACATATTCACATCCATTAAAAAAGTTGCACTTTTATACTATGCCAAACTCGATCGACAACCAACCCTCAAATAATAATAATAAAATACGTAGTGGGCGCGCACAAAGATACCGTATCGTGTGAACACTGAATCCGATTCGGTTAAAATATCGTTTCGAACAAATCGCCGTACCGTACCGTACCGTGTGAACGGGCTGTAAATCATTTCTTACTTCGGAACGTCAATGCTGGTAATATAACTAACAGGCGTAGAGCTCATTAATTTAGCATCTGTACGTGAATATTCAAAGTGACATTAATACGTAGAAATAACAGTGTTTACTTAAAGTATTTTTCTATTCGATTTATAGAATTCTGAAAAGAAACAGCTAGGTAGTTATAGAGAGATGGGTGTACAATCCTCTCTGACTAATATATTTTTTACATATACACATACATATGTACGTACACAATGTATCGTTTTAATAGCAACTCACTAAGACATCAAGAATCAGGCTATCTGACTGGCTTCTTGGTAGTAGTTTTGATTAGCTATTCTTTATTAGGCAATTAAGCCGTATTTATACGTGGGATGTCTTTTAAATTTTGCATAGTATATAGCAAATGTCAGTATTAAAAATTAACTTCCATCAAAGTTTCAGTGCAATACGTGTAGTGTTGTAGCTACAACAAATTGTCGAAGCTGACGAGTTTCTTGAAAAATGGAATTAAACCGAGAACATTTACACGGAATAATTTTTTATAATATTTGAACAAAATTATCGTCATGTCATAGCAACGATCCAAGAGCAGATTCACCAAAAATAGCAGTCGCTCAGGAGAACGTCGATGCTGTGCGCAAAATCGTCAACGAAGATCGACATGTGACATATCGCCAGATTGAAGCATTATTGGGGATTTCAAAGACCTTAATTCAAAAAATTTTGCATAAAGAATTGCGTGTAATAAAACTAGTTTCCTATTGGATAGCGCATCTATTGACCGAAGAACGAAAAGTAGTTGGGATAAATTGATGTCAAAAAAACTCTAGATCGCTTCAAAACTGGATACTCTAAAAACGTGTACAACATTGTCAGTTTGTTAGTTGTGATCAATCTTGGATTTACTCATATGAGCTGGATAATAAACCCCAGTCGTGTGTGTTTCAATGCGAAGAAAAGCCGACAAAAGTCATCCGTTCTCGAAGTGTTTTCAAAAAGATGATAGCGATATTTGTCTCGGAAGCAGGTCATGTAGCAACAATTCCCCTATAATATCAAACTGTTACTGTCGGTCGAATCATCCTCCACCAAGACAATGCAAAGTCGCACGCAACACGGAAGGTAATTGAATTTTTAACACAACAAAACGTCGAATTGTTAGATCATCTTCCGCACAGTCCGGACCTAAGTCCCAACGATTGCTTTACCTTTCCGAGAAGCAAGAATGAACTGCTCAGTCAAAGGTTCCAGTCGTCAGAAGGAGCAGTTGAGGAATTCTAAAACACAATTTTAACTGTACCAAAAACTGAGTGGAACAACTGCTTCCAGAGTTGGTTCGAACGCATGCAAAAGTGCATTAATCTTCGTAGAGAATACTTCGAAAAACAATGAAGTCTTTAAAAGCTATCTACTGTTTTATACAAGTTTTATATACAAAACTTAAAAGACAACTTACATATTCGATAGCTTTAATTCATTTGGTAATTTATAAACATTTCTTAATTATAAAATCATTATATACACCTAGTAGATTTAACAGCGAACATTTACAAAATATTTATGTATGTACATTTAATAGATTCAACCGTTATTAATTATAAAATTTTACATACAATACTCAATAGGTTAAATTAATTACGTGTTCAGTACATAAATTGAACATTATTTACTTGTGCTATCTTATATTTTCTTTTTTTGAGTACTTATTAAGCGGCATTCAGGTAAACGTCTATGTATGATTAGTGTGAACCAGTCTATACATACAGTGAGTTCATTAATGATTGAGATGGAACCTTATGCAACCAAACATACACTATTGGTAGCCTTACATTCAAAATTCCCTAGACCCTAGAAATCTATAGTTTTAAAAAAAATATCCAACACACTTAATATGAAATTAAATCCAACTTACCGCTCTAACCACCAAAAATTTACCAATACTTCTGAAAATTACTGATAATTGATAACACGTAATTACAAATCAAATAAGGCAAAATGTCAAACAATTTAGTAGGATTATAAAGAGAGATCTGTCACGATCTAGTTACAAGGATATTTCATACCAACTGTAATCTTTGTTGTTGTATACTTGGTTGCATAATCCGTCTCAATCTTTATTGAACACATTGTACATGTGAGGATAATTAGTTTTTTGTTCCAATTCATTTTCTTAGATATTTCATTTAATACATATCAGTTTCTTTTTTTATTATTAATTTTTTTACATATCTGACTATAGTGAATGCCAAATTACAATTAAATACCGAACGTATATTTTGAATGCCCTATGCTTCAGGATTGGCAAACAGCTTTTAGGATTACGATACTATGGCGCCTATTTTTCCTAAAATCTATACTCGCGGGGTATCCTCTCTACTCTTCGAGTTTTTTTTCGAGCTAATTTTCGCAGCTCGAAGATCAAGTAAAAAGTTGTTTAAGGTAAAAATACGGGAGTTTATTTATTGTACTAACAATCATAGTGAACTGAGCGTTACAATTGTTGTTAATTATAGTTTATTTCGCACATTTTTATCAAAAACAAAGTGTTATAATGAGTTTTCTGTTTACAAAACTACCGCGTAGTATTTGGTTTACATTTATATTAAAAGATTTCAAAATTTCGATATAACCTGTATCAGTTACTTGTCAAACAAGAAATGATTTCAATCATGTATGAATCTATATTTTAAAAATCAAAATTCCCTGGATCTGAAGATCTTCCCCACATGACACGAACTATAGCGAGCGGTCTCAAAAAATAACGAATATTACAGAAGGGTTTTTAAGAAATACTGCCAAATATTGCGTATTTAAAAAAATCTACTAACTCTTAACTATTTACATAGTATAAATATTTACCCTTTTCCACTATCGCTAAAAATTCAGGATTATACTATCAATAAATGAAATAGATTTATGATAAATTGAAGACAGATATAAAATCTAAATTTCCGCCATTAGTTATATGCATCAAGTTACAAATCAACTCCTATTTTAAAATGTTAATTGAATATCTATTGTGGTTTTTAAGAACCATTTAATATTACAAATGGGTTTTTGACACTCTTTTATATAGCTTTGGTTGTCCTTTTAAGCTACACTACTCAAATACAATATACAGTGTGTTCATTTTTTCGTTCTCTTATGCTTGTGAGTTTATAAATTTTATAAACCATTGGGGTTGTATACAAAAACCTTGAATTAGTACTGTATTATAATATAGACTTAAGAAAGAAATATTAACTTATAATAATATAAATAACACATCGAACCCATCACGATGCGAAATTTTTATGTAATATACCTAGCTATGAAAAAATTAAGAATAGCAATTCTTTTCAAATGTCAAATAATGCCAACTTTTATAGGAGTTCTAACCAAATGGTGTTGAAATTGGAAACCTTTTTGTAATTTTTATTCTAGTTTGTAGTAAAATATAAGAGTTAAAACTTGAACGCAAAAAATGTTACTAAATTTTTGACTAGAGAGTGAAGTGACCCAAAAATTATCGATAACCGATGTGTCAATAATGTTCTGCCACATTACTAAATACTATGTAAACTTCTGGTCGACGCAGTTTCGTTGGTATTTGAAAAAATTCTTTGAAAATTATCCAAAATCTGGCAAATGTCTTGAAACAAGTACACAGGAAACAAAAAAGGAAATTGAAGGTTTGCTGCTTACAAATTCTAGAACTAAGGGTTGGGTTGTTGAGTAAGTTCGGTTATTAGGGACAACAGTTTTGAAAATTTTACATGGGAATTTAAGGATGCATAAACCAGAACATGCACTTATTGATGATGATGAAACATGCCTAATCTTTAGAAGCCTCCAACAAAACACGATTCTACTGTAGATGTATAAAGAACTTTCGCTACAAAACAATGGTAAAAACGCAGAGTAAGAAGAGAAAATTAATTGCAGCTCTGGGGTGAATTTATTGGTTGAGTACATGAAAAGGACCACTAAAATTACCGGTCTTGTTTATAAAGAGACAATTAGAATTCTAATGTTATCATTTAACAAAAAACTTCAATTAGTAGTGTGCAAAAAGTCGAAAAAATTCTACAATTTATCGCTACATAAAGTTCCCAAGAGATGTATAGTCTGAATCTAGCATCCAGTGTTTACTATCTTTTCCTTAGGTTGAAAAAAGTATTATGAGAACGGAAATTTCCTTTCGATAATGGCTTAAAAGATCCTATTAATTATTATTTTTAAAAAGTTACCGGAATAATTTTTTGGAGGGGTCTTGTTATTACAGAAATAATGTAATAAGTCCATGAGCTTATAGACTCATACATCTATAGCAAAAACATATGCACAGAAAAATATTATTTTCATTGCTCTCTATTTTGTCTTTTATACATATGAAGATTATATAAAAATCCCCGACTGCATTAAAAAAACTTACATTTTTACTTTGGTCCACTCGACAACGTACCAATCTTTATAGGTAACCGAACCACAACATTGAAATGCCCACTGAATATTATCAACAACACTCTTCGAAGATTTCTTTAACTTATACTCTTTCATTTTCTTCAAAAATTCGTCCTCCCATGGTCTTGATACCAATACCGAAGCCAAAGCTATGATATCTGCTACAAAATGTAAAATCGCGCACACCGCTATAGCAATTACTTGATACCATTTAGTATAACCGTACCTTACTTCAATCAGAGGCGAACTATAAATTGAAATATTTGAATTTAGCTGTGGATCATTACTTCAGCATACATTTGAGCGGTTTTCAATTGTATAATCATTGGTACCGCAACCAAACCCGATATAACTCCAGCCGCTGTTGCCATATTACAATGCGATAATGATAAAAAGTGCGGAAAAGCAAAACTTAAAATACCAGTTAATAATATCTGCGCAGCACTAACGAAAGCTAAAATCGTACATAACGCCCCAACTAACTCAGGTTTTGTGAACATAATAAACAAAAATAAACTTAACATAAAATGACATTTTAACTATTATTTACTGTGTTTATGAAATGTTTGGCATCTGTCATAATTTTGAAATGAAATCTATTCGTCTGTCTAAAATATCCTTGCAAATACCTTAAAACATATATTTTTCATCCTTCTAACTTGTCTAGTGTAATGACTATAGTTTTTTAGCAACAGCAATTCGAAATTTTGATAAGATATAAATTATGAAAGAATTTCAAATCTTTTTACACACAATCGGTAAGTTCATAAATATTTAGAATATCTAATAGAAGAATATATTTGTCTCGAAAGCAGGTCGTGTAGCAACAATTCCTCTACAAGATCATCACAAAATCGTAAAACGTATGTCTCGGACTTTTGTATTCTTAACTAAGGCTGCAGTAATGATCGACGGTCACACACTACCCTCGCCATCATGAACGTTAGTACGACCATCTTTCGTAGAATTTTCTCGCTAATAGTGTTTTCTCTATACCCCTCACTAATCTGACAATGAATTTCGACCAGTTTCATGTCTTTTGCATATAGAAAACGAAACACCGTGCGCATTTCACAATTAGCGGAATTTTCAATTGTCCGAGGCATTTTAAATACTCACAAAAAACACTTCCGTACTCACGTTTGTGACTAACCAATAGATATAGGTATTCGTGGTACATGCGCGGAACGTTGGCCGCCACACTGTAACGATCATAGTCAAAATTGGTACGTATTTTAAAAAAAGTCGCGTATGTATAAATAATACTTTAAAGGGAAACGTATTGAACAAGAGAGAATCTACGATAGATGGAAATATATTTATTGTTAAAACGTTCTTATTTGGCTACTGGAAAACCAATCTATTAGTCAAGCGAAAGACACAACTTGTTAACTTGTTAACTAACGCTTCCAACAATTTATTGGTACAAGTGAATCTAGATTTATCTTCTAATCATTTACTAATAATATCAACATTAAGTGTTGTAGCTGCTACTGTCGATTGGTATACAACCATTTGTTTGCAGCAAGTCATCGCTGAGCATCGAAAAACCAACCCCGAACGACAAATCATCCTCCACCAAGACAATGCAAGTTCGCATATAGCACGCAAGACAATTGAACGCAACATAATGTCGAATATTTAGACCATCCTCTGTACAGTCCGGACCTAAGTCCCAACGACTTCTTTACGTTTCCGAAAATCAAGAACGGACTGCATGGTCGAAGGTTCCAGTCGTCAAAAGTAGCAGCCGATGCCTTCAAAAACGCAATTTTAACTGTGACAAACGAGTGAAACAACTGCTTACAGAGTTGATTCGACCGCATGCAAACGTGCATTAATCTTAGTGGAGAATACTTCGAAAAACAACGAAGTCTTCAAAAGTTCTCTACTTTTAATCCAGTTTTATATACAAAAGATAAGAAGAAATAAAGAAAATAGTTACGATTGAAATCATTTTAATTACAAATATTTTCAAATCTAAATTTGAAACAGTTTTATTAAAAACTTTTAAAGGACATATAATGTATATTCTAATGTAGAACACAAAACATTTTGCGTGGTTTCACTCTAAAGTCTAAATATCAAACCACATGCGACGGTTTTTCCAAAAATAAGTGCCACTCTATAAATAACGTTATTGAGATAAATAATAAACATACTACAAAAAGTGATAAATGTAATGAAATTCATGTTCATATTTTAATCGATACATTAATTAGATACCTTAGTTATCACAATATAATTCATTATCAAGCCACTTGATAGCACTCAATACACTTTAAGTGTACTAAGTAAAGATTATATCATGTTTATCAACGGGTGGTCAAACAAATACATACAAAATTATAATATTTACTATATATCGAAATTAAAGGAAAATTTAGACAATATTTGGTTGTCATTCGATGAAAATTTATGTCTAAAAAAGAAATTTGTTTCCATGTTGAAATATTAAAAATTTTTAGATTTATCATGTGAATTTCGATAAAATAATGATTATGCAATAATTCATTTTCATAAACCGTGGTTTGCCAAGTTCTGAATACGAATGGAATTACTAAAGTGGTTTTGCTTGACAATAACGGATACAGTACACATTTGAGTCTCTTACTGATGAACAACTCTGCGACAACAATAGACATAGCACATACTCTAAACATGTTTAAATGTTTGTACAAGAGAGCAAAAGCACTTACACATATTGCAAGAATGTTACAAAGCTTGGATATTATTAAACGTGAATCTGTGCGAATAATTACTACACCACTGTTGATAATTTTTTCAAGTAACACAATAGTTAGAGTATTCATTCAATTCACAGCTTCTTCGATGATCTTTAGATACTTCATGCTATCAAAAACAAGTAGATCTCATAGGTGATTCCCTAAAAGCTGTCTCAACCATGGAAAAACTTTCCGTTAAGGTTTTGCCAAACAAACATAAGATCCCAGATCTTTGATGTCTCTTTTCATCTGCTGGGATCTTTAGAGATGCGATAAAATTATCAGAACTTCAAGGTTTTTTCAAACTCAAATAAATAATACAATACAAAAGCGAATTAGTAGTTAGTAAGTCTGACGAAAGAGGGCAGAACTAATTCAAAATCTTATTTGTTCTTTAACTTTGTAGTTCTACAAATTTTTTTTCTATTCTTTTGTAAGGACACCTGTTGTTTAATGGAAAGTAAACTACACTTAGTTTGTTTTGAGACTTAGAAAACTGGAGTACTGATCAGTGACTAAGTTCTTATTTTTAAAGAACAAACGATGAAATTAAAGCTAAACTGTAATCCATTTAGGGCGTCTACATCAACAGCAATAATAAGATAAAAATCTGAGCTTAAATGTGGCTGAACGAGACCCAGTCTACATCAATACTCCAGAAAAACATTTTAGGATGTGGTGCTAGATGATCGTCAAATAAAATTACGCACAACAGACACTCCTCGCATTTCGTATGGATCAGCGGTTTTAATTTTTAAATAGTAAATTAAGCATGACTACAAACGCGAACGAGAACAAATTTCAGCCCCTAATTCTTCTTACTAACGATTATTTCAAGCCTACATGAACAATTAGAAATGCGATGTTAAAATATTGAATAATGGATTTCTGTAGGGATCAGTTACTTATTTTTGTTTAATGTATACATCGCAGATCTACTAAAAACGTAGTCTAGAAAATTTAGATAATCTGATGACTTGGCTTTTACATGTCAAAGTAGACTCAAAGAAAGTTTAGAATAAACTACGAACGGAGACCTAATTAAGTTGATCGAGTTTTTTAAGAATTATAGACTATGTCCCAGCACTAGACAGAAACATGGTACTTCCACCTAACAAAACAACGAGCAAGAGCTAACTTAAATATAACTTTTAATGGCATACCTCTTAAACATAATAATTATCCCAAATATATAGGACTGACTTTTGACTTCAGCCTAAGATTTTAACACAATCTTAAAAATGTGATGGGTAAACTCAGGAACGAGGAACAATATAATGACCGAATTTATGTCCACAAGCTGGGGAGTCAACAAAACTACTTTACAAATCACAGCACTGGCCTTAGTACATCCGGTGGCAGATTACTATGCATCCATTTGGCGAAATAAATCATATGTCCCCGAAATAGGCGCCCAATTAAATCAGATGATGCGCATTATAATGGTAATAAGATCAACTCCTACCCGTTAGCTCCCTGTCCTAAACAATGGCCACCCAACCGACAACCGACGATCCTCAGCTTTACTTACGAAATATAGCAAAATTATGCTTAATGATAACTTATCAATTTATAAATATATTTCCCTCCTTATCGAGGGGCGTCTACGTTTAAAATCAAGACATCTCACTTATAACAGTCAGTGAGTTTACAAAAAAATTACATGAGAGCAAGATTATGTCAAATAAGTAATCCTACTACTGGTTCTAACAGACACCAACTACACCGCTCTGTACGAGTAAAGTTGAATCGTATTCGCACATGATATGGTAAATATACTGATGTCTCATATCGGTAGGGTAGGGCAGAATTTTCGAATTGTGGCTATAAATTTCCAAGGGAGACCATCCAACATAAAGTCACGGACTGACTACGTTGCGCTTACATTAAATAAATAAATAAGCCCTCAATTTGTGAAATTTATCCCACAAACTTTCGGCTTCAAATATTAACGATTGACGAAACCTGGACACACTATTATACACCCGAAATGAAGCAATACAAATGATACAAAGCTTCCGTTGACTATTGTGACCAATTCGCACAGACATGTGTGCAATTGCAAATCTTGAATTTCTTATGAACAAAAAGAGGTAGAAAGTTTGAAGCAACGTAACAAGCGTGTCATACTTTTGAAATTAAGTTTCGGAATTACCAGATCAAAGTGAGCATTTGTGACCAAAAGATCGCGAATATCTCAGGAATGAAAAGGGATACAAAGTTCCAGTTCAAAGCAGCTTAACAAGTGTGTCGTGTTGCTTACGTAGACACCGAAGAAAAACACCATTTTGGAAGTATATTTCGGCATTACAGGACCAAAACGAGTCAAATAAATGGCAAATATCTCGTGACCAAAGAGATAGAAAATTCCAATTTGAATGTGATAAGATGCATTATTATCCTAAAAAAATATCGGTTTCCTCTATAGAAAATATATTGTTGTCTATAAATATCAAACTGCCGTTATTTTTGTACAAATAATAATAATAATAATAATAATAATAATAATTTATTAAGTTACCCAACAGAGATTATTACTCCAAAACGGGTAACAAACAAAGAAATACAAAAAAAATTAAACCATAGTTACATTGTGAAAATGAAATATGTATCTTAAAACAAAATATATTCATACAAATAGTGGTCACAGCAAATCGTACTGCAGACTTGAAATTCACCGCCGAATGAACCAAAGGGGCCTTCAGCAAAATATTGGTCCTTGCCGTAGGGACATAAATTAGTTGATTTGTCCTAGATCCCAGGCGTGGAACAATGAAATAAACACGCGACAGTAAATCCGGCGTATCAACACTCCCAGTAACGACACTGTGCATAAATGAAGCGCTAAGAGTTTTTCTCCTATCAGACAGCGATACGATATCATGTCGCTCCAACAACTCGTTGTAATTCACTCCACGGGCAGGATATCGACCATCACATTTAAATGAGAGGTATTTCAGAAATTTGCGCTGTATCTGTTCCAGGAGGCTAGTTTGAGATTTGTAGATGGGGTACCAGACTATAGATGCATATTCCAGTTTGGAAATAACATGAGCAAAGAAAAGAGTCTTCAAAGTGTCCATATTATGAAAGTATCGGCATGTTCGAATTATAAACCCGAGAGATCTGGAAGCCGCAGCCGTCACACCAAGAACATGATCGGAGAAAGTAAATTTCTCGTCAAATATTACCCCAAGATCTCTGATCGAGGACTTACGAGAAATCGTAACGCCGCCAATTGAGTAACAGGATTCTATTCTAGAAATCCTTCTAGAGTAAGACACTAGGAAGCACTTCTCAATGTTTAAACTTAAGCGGTTACACAAGGACCAGTTATAGATTTTGCTGACATTGGCCTGCAACAAATCAACGTCGGACAGCGAGTCAATTCGATGAAAGATTTTAATATCATCGGCGTAAGCCAAGACCGGGCAGTCGATAGACCTAATCAAGTCATCCACAAAAATATTAAACAAAAGTGGTCCAAGGTTAGACCCCTGTGGAACACCGGAGGAAGAATGAAAGAACCGAGACTTAAACCCATTGTAATAAACATAATTCATTCTATTGCTCAAATACGATTGGAACAGCTTCAACAGCGATCCACCGATACCAAAGGAACTCAGTCTACACAGCAGAAGTCGATGATCAATTAAGTCAAACGCACGGGAAAAACGCACGGGAAAAATACGGAAAAATACAAATACGTTGCTTATGACATAATTGCAATTATATTTATTTATTTTCAACTCTATATGAACCGTCGTATTACATAATCTACTTTATAAAAACTTGTTATGTTTCTAAACTCTTCTAATCTTTAATATTAGATCAAATATATGTGCATAATGCAACTTTCAACATTCGAAATACTACGAGTATCTTTTGCTTATCGTTTCTTAACAAAAGTACATTTATATGTACATACATACATACATAATCCAATATTTGATCGCGGTAACTGTGCTCACGCCTATCCGGGATTTTCAATTCCATGATATTTTTTACTATTTTACAGAAATAGATAAAAATATGTACTTTATATATCCAAGTATATATATATATATATATATATATATATATATTGACTTTACTAATACTAGTTATTCAATTCAACACAAACGATAAAGCCAAAGGAAGTTCTAAATAAAACAAATAGCAACTGTTACGAGAAAGATGTTTATGTTTGTGCATGTTTGCTTTTGATATTCTACATTAAAGTTTGCTTTTAAAATAATATGATGAATTTCCTTTTAATGTGCAGTCTATACAGTATGATACCATATTTTCTTTTCGAAACTTAAGTTACCCTTTTTCCAAACGAAACTCATTACGATCAATGCACTTTTTGAAATTTAAACTATCCCGAATCTTTTGAAAGACTTCCAATGAACACACCACTAAATACTGTTTGATTACAGTTAAAATGTACTCGATAATTCCAAAGAAATAAACCTTCTTATTGCGATAGTTTTAGCAGACTCATTTAGTTAACAGCTGCTATCATATTAATAGATTCAAATTCGTCGTTCGCTATAACGTTTCAAAACAGGCGAAATCATCTACAATCTAAATATACGATAATCTCTTTATACTAATTTACACATTAGATTTGAGCAAGTGTTAGACTATAGAGCACATAACTTTAGTGTACTAAAATACTCACACAAGATGACAAAGTTTACTTTTATGGGTATGCCAAGGATTGGTTAGCATGAGTGAATAATATTATCATATTACAATAGCAATGTTTGTGCCAGTGCAGCTGATTTTGAGAATGTCGTACTTCTAAAGACTCGTGTTTAAAACGAAATTTTTTATATCAGCTATTAGGTAACTACTTACTTATAAGGACTTCAGTTCATCGATATACTCTTGCCGACTTAATCCATGCTTGAAGCTTTAAAAAATATTAAATTTGAAATAAAGGAAAGTAATCCACGTTTAGTCATATTATTACTACGCTTCTTCCCACCTCTCTTATTAGTTACAATAAAAAAATAATATTTAAATTAATACGTGACGAAAGTAGTGGACCAATGCACATAAAAAACTGAAGCAAAAGAACAAAAACTGAGATTTTTAAAATTATATTTTAAGATATAAAACAATGGGCAATTAAAGGATGTCAACTAAACTTTCAAGATACTGAAGTTTTTACATGTTTTAACAATTACGAAATAATAATTGAGGCGAAAGAAAAATTACAGAACCCTTTATTGTCGTTAGTGAAGTCTGCAAATATTGAACAATATACCCCTACACTTAAGCATTTTCAATAACGTGAAAAATCACTTTTTTCGATAATGTTTTAAAGAATGATTCAGACTTTATCGGATTAAGAAAAATTTGTAGTGAAAATGATAGTGCTTCTATACCATAGATCCTTTACGTAACTTAAAAAATTATTTTAACTGTACAAATATAACATCACTAGATGTGGAACGATCTTTTTTTGTATAAGAATAGTTTCTCATCGCGGCCAACATCTCTCTGTGTAACACTATTGGATACATATCAAATGCTGCATATGCATAGAAAAATTAATTGAATTTAAAAATGATGTTAAAACACGGAAATGTACATGTCAGGTTGCAGCTATTATAGACAATACCAGGATGCTGTTCTAACTGCAATGTCAGGCTTTAAAATTTTGAACAGAGATGAAGATCCAATCTTCTCAATTATTTATTTAATAATGTTCACAGATTGTTTTATATATTACTACGTATACCCAGTTATTGTACCTATTTATTATTTACTCCAATGCGGATGGTAATGGACCCTGACCGATTTGGCAGCTCTACCCATAATCTTTCTATACGAACGTGCGATCTTTGACTCCTTCGAAGCACTTGTGCCAATCTTTCCATTGTTTCGATTGTTCCTTCATTTCGGTGTTTAATGATACATATATACTACTCGATCCATTACGCAAAATCGAAACCACTGATCCATAGGAGACGTGTAGAGCCTCTGTTACTCCGCTTAATTTTACTCGACATCTATGATAATAGATGATCGTCGCATAACATGTATTATTTTAATTATTTCTGTAGTACTCACGTTTTTTGGACGTTAACCGGTCATGTTCGAAATCAAATGCCCATTGTTTTATTGCTGCAATCGATTGCGATTAATTCCCATAATCAAACTCCAACTTAATCATCGATCTATATTTTACTTTTACATGTTTCAGAACAAGCTAAAAACAAAAAAATCAATAAGTGTCCTTGCATGAAATGATCCTAAATTTTGATACGAGGGAGCGTTTTTATATTCGCGGAATGAGCGGGTTGTAGAGGGGTGAGTAGGCGCATTGGGGGCGTGGCCTGTGTAGCGACTCATGATTAGTATAAATACGAAGTTTCATTGTTATTAGACAGTTAGTCTTTGAGCTATCGTCAACCAGTTGAATATGATGGAGCCTGTGGTTTATTGACTTGATCAATAAGGTTAATATATAACCCCTTTCCACAATTAACTATTTGTAAATTCTGTATACGTATTTCGACAACCAAGTTGTCATCATCAGCAGATAAAATCAAAGTGTCGCACCTGGTAAAACACGGCGAAAAAATTGTACGAAAAATATACTCCGTACGCGATCCGCATCGTTGAAAACCAAGATGTGCACAGTGCACATCACCTACTCTACAGCCCAGACCTGGCCCTGAGTGATTATTACCTGTTTCCGAAAATGAAAAAAGAGCTGCAGGGTAAAAAATTTACTGCCGATGATGAAGTCAAGGAGGTAGTTTCGGCGTATTTTGCAGATAAAGAAAAATCATTTTTTTATGAGGGTATAAATAAATTAATTGAAAGATGTGAAAAATGCATCCGTCTTGCAGGTGAATATATTGAAAAAGAAAAATAATTTGGTTTTTTTATTTCCACCCCTTGTCCCCCATTCCGCGAATATAAAAACGCTCCCTCGTAGTTCGTTGAAAACCAAGATGCGGATCGCGTACGGAGTATATTTTTCGTACAATTTTTTCGCCGTGTTTTACCAGGTGCGACACTTTGATTTTATCTGCTGATGATGACAACTTGGTTGTCGAAATACGTATACAGAATTTACAAATAGTTAATTGTGGAAAGGGGTTATATATTAACCTTATTGATCAAATATCGTCAACCAAGTAACATAATCAGGAGTGAAAAGTGAAATATGGAAAAAATCGAATATCGTGCCGTTATAAAGTTCCTTACCAGGCAAGGAAAATCAGTCGCGACCATAATGAATGAGATGTCATTGGTTTACGGCGGCTCTTGTCCAGGAAAAACCATGGTGTACAAGTGGCATAGTTTATTTAAACAAGGAAGGGAATCCCTTGAAGACGACCCGAGGCCGGGCAGGAGCATTGAGGTGACCACGCCAGCACTTATCCAAAAAGTTGAACAAATTGTACTCGAAGATGCTCGACTAAAGAAGAAACAACTCGCAGAAATGGTTGGAGTATCCGATACAACAATTTTTAAAATCCTACACGATCATCTCGGCATGTCTAAGGTCAGCGCAAGATGGCTGCCGAGAATGCTCACGCCGCCGCAAAAACAACAGCGCGTAGAGTGTTCGCGTGCATTTTTGGACCTCTGTAATGAAGACAAGGATGGTGTATTGAGTGGAATTGTTACTGGAGACGAAACTTGGGTTCATCATTATGAACCTGAGTCCAAACAAGACTCCATGCAGTGGCATAAAAAGGGCACAGCACCTCCCAAGAAATTTAAAGTGTCACAATCAGCAGGGAAACTCATGGCAACGGTATTTTGGGACTCGGAAGGAATATTGTTGATTGATTATAAAGATAAAGGTGTTTCTATAACCGGAGAATATTACGCTTCAATATTAGAGCGACTAAAAGAAGCCATTCAAGAGAAAAGACAGGGAAAATTGACAAAAGGTGTTCTGCTTTTGCACGACAACGCGCCCGTCCACAAGAGCCGCTGCCCTGCATAAGGTGGGCTTCGAAATTGTGAATCACCTACTCTACAGCCCAGACCTGGCCCTGAGTGATTATTACCTGTTTCCGAAAATGAAAAAAGAGCTGCAGGGTAAAAAATTTACTGCCGATGATGAAGTCAAGGAGGTAGTTTCGGCGTATTTTGCAGATAAAGAAAAATCATTTTTTTATGAGGGTATAAATAAATTAATTGAAAGATGTGAAAAATGCATCCGTCTTGCAGGTGAATATATTGAAAAAGAAAAATAATTTGGTTTTTTTATTTCCACCCCTTGTCCCCCATTCCGCGAATATAAAAACGCTCCCTCGTAGTTATGTTTTGAGGAATTGCTATGTTGAAACACAATTAAGATTTTGTTGCTGGGAGGGCCTCCTTTCGTCAAACTCACTAATTACTGATCTGCTAACGTATTAAATTAACGGAAGAACATGAAATGAAAACAAGTCATTATTGCACGTCATAACTATTCGGTAAATTAGTTACGGCAAAAACTGAATAGAAATGAATAATCAAAGTTACAACCATTTGATTCGCTAAAATCGTGTTTCTATTTATTTTTGCCTTTTTTGTAATAGTGTGAGTTAACATACATATTAATTTCCTTGAAAATTATTCTGTATTTTCTGTTATGTTCGAAAATCAATACATCGTTATAATAATAACAAATAAGCTATATAATAAATTACCTTTCTCCTATTTTCTTACCTTTGCTATGGTATTTTAAATAATATATTTTTTTATTATACTAATTCTAGGGAGTTTATTATTTTAACTCGATTTCATAATTTTGTGTGATCAATAGTAAAATTATATTGAAATCTAAATACTGTCTTCATTCGTATGATACATGTACATACATACATTATTTTACATGCAACGGAAGCTAATTTTAAATGCATGTTAAATTCGTAGTTACAAAAAATAAATTGTCACTAATTAGCTTTAAAACTGATATAACTACAAAGCGAATCAGATACTATTACTCAATCAATTATTCTTTCAATTTTATTTTTTCTAATTAATCCGAAACCGTTTTTTGGGGTAATGTAGAGCAAAAGTATAAGTTAATAATGATAATAATGATAACAATATATATTATCCCTCTTCATATTGCTACACTCATCAAAATAGCTGAGATACAAATATGCACATCAACTAATATTAAGCAATAAATCGTAAAACATTTACAAACACAAATACACTTTAAAATAATCTTGTCTAATATTGTTGAAGAGTACTACAACTCAAACTTTTGATCATTTAGGAATCATCATTTACAGTGACATTACACTATTTCCTTGAAAATGGTTATAGACGTATTTAAATTGTTGTAATAATAATTAATTTTGGGGTAAATGACTATAAACTTTTAAAGTATTGTGCAGGTACCGCTCTTTGGTTTCGACATATCTATTTTTGTTACCTTAAGATATGAATGTACCTCTCCTATTATAATGCACCATCTCATATTTCTCAAACAAATCTAGATAATTGACATTGACACAAACATCACGCACATAAATTTTTTTTAAAGTCTCCAAACACATTTTTGTAGGCATATCAGTTTTAGGTCAAAAATTTCTCTTAAACATTCTTTCTGAGTCCCGAAAGCACCCTGAAATCCTTCTGCTATACTACAAAACATCCCACTATATTAAAGTTTAGATTTCACATTCCTTTAATATGTACTAACCGCTGCATCCACCTTATTTATCTAAATTTGCCTATATTCTTATTATCATTACTAGTTCTTGCCCGCGTCGCCGGTGAAGTGTCCTCCGAAAATTGAACCATTAAATGGCCAATTACCCTCGGTAAGTCATCAACATAGCTGAAATAATAGTGTTCTTAGAATGGACCCACCACGGCATTCATCATATATTGCTTTTCTAATCAAATCTTATTGTAGTAGCTCCACTGGTATCATGAACAAGAACACACTGCCTTCCACGCTTAAAAGAGACTCAATTCAATCCAGATAATAACTCGTGTTTTTATATTTTTCAGTGGCCTAGCATCAGTTGCAAAAAGCATTGGTGAGTCAGTAGTATTACACACGCATTCATTTAACGACTTAGGACTTTCACAATTACTATTATCTTAATCAATAAAGAAAACCGCGAAAACCTTTCTCGAGATTTATTTCGGATTCGAATCTAAGACCTTGGCTTGATAAGTTAGTAACTCATTACTTTATTATTAGCTGTATGTAAAGAGTAATTAATAACACTAAAGATGATGGAAGCAGTGTTTGATGTTAGTACAGCAAATACGGTATACAAGCCCCATTTTCATCTTGAACTAGTGCTTTTATTAAACGAACCACAAAAAAAGGAGCAGAAATAATAGAAGTGCATTATATAGTGCGGTAAATAATCGAAATCGTGATACAATTTTTTAGACAGGTAAACGTTAAAAAAATTCTTATAAGACTTAGTTAACAGGCTTTTAAACCCGTCAAAGAAAATTGACTTACAAAACCAGGAATTAAAGGAAACCCGTATATCTGTTTAGTTTATCAATCTCAATAGACAATCATTTAAAACAATTTCCATCACATTCTATGAATTTATCCATTCTTTAAAGCCAGTCTTTAAACTGTTTCACGCCTCTTTTGAAAATCATGCACATGAGTAAGCCTACGCCCTCAAAAGATTCTCGTCGTTAGAAAAATTTTCTTCCTCTCAGCTTATTCTTCACACGGGGCAGAGTCACATGGAGCGAGAACTAGAACGATATTCCAGCACCTTCATATATACTCGGAGCGATGGGTCAGCGTATTGTCGCGATTGAAGACCCTGTAACTAGTCTCGAAGTTTTTTCAGGACTCCAACAATTCTAGGTAAACGCTTTTGCTATGCTATTACTCACGGTCTTACGCGTTTTCAACATCATATGCTCCAGGTACCTCTCCCGGAGGAATAGACGGCCACGATTGTCTCCTTAACAAATCGAGATTTCTATAAACTTTGTGCTCTACGCTATAGTACGAATAGTATAACACTAAAGACCGATTTTTTCACCTATCAAGATTATGTTTCGAGATATTCCACTAGTATTTCGCGGCACTATTTCTATAAAATGTTACTAATTATTGGTTCAAGACTTCCAAGATAATCTTCATTTCGAGATAACATGCATTCCTATCAGAACTTAAGCATTTTCCTTTTAGCATCAATATTTTCCTCGGTAATAGATAAAATGTAACGAAGTGACCTCCGAACATCTTCCAAGTCGAAATTTCGTCTCTGAAACTCATGTCATCTGAATACAATTGTACGACGTGGATAATCATTCTCTAACACAGGAGCTATTTCCTCTAAATCCAATCAATATGTAATCCACGGCCAAATTTGCAGCATCAAAGTACTTCTTTTCTGACCAAGATGATAAGTTGTTTATGCTACCACATTACTAGAGAAACTGAAATAGACCTAGTCGCTGCCTACAGTTTAAAATCAACAACCTGAACTCAACCTGAACATGTTATATTGTGCAGGAATTAGTTATGCTAAAATTTATAGTACCCTTTATGTATAATATTCCTGTTGATGCCAGTTTAAGACCGTTTCTTGATTGATGTTTAATGAGTATGGTATTAAAATCAACACCAGCATAATTGGTTATGCAATCAAACGACTAAATTTTTAGTAGGAATGTTTATATTAAAAACCGCATTTTTAAAAATACTTTTAATTTTTAAAACAAATAAATATTACAAAGCATATACTCTAACATAATCTACTTGAAGAGCTGCGTCATTGCTATCTGTGAGGTTCCATGTATCCAACCACGTACTACGACTTTCCCAGAAGTCAGTACTAGCCTAAAAATTTAATAAATATTTTTCACATTATTAGTGTAATAATAGTCATTTTAGTTTTCAAAATATACTACGACTTTTTTTCATAAACAAAATTTTATATACCCCGAGAAGGTTCAATTAAAAGTTCTTATTTTACATCATTACTTTTTAAAATAATACCCATAAAATATAGTGTTTAATATTGTAAAATCGTGAAGTTATAAAAATTAACAGATTTTTTAAATTTGTCTTATGTGGTTCCACTTAAATCTAAAATAAGCTTAGAAAGAGATAAAATAAAAAAACAGAATAATTAACTTAAAACAAATGATAAAAGCACGTCATCCCGTATTTATATAGACCATGAACTAATAATAATAATCATTTGGTATGCTAATTTAAAACCAAAATTAGTTATATTTTAAGGTTTTACTTATTTTATGTTTAAAAACAAAAGACTACAAAAATGAAGCAATAAATGTACTGTGCAATATGTAAATAGTATGTAATTATTTTTACCATAAATTTAAATTTGCTGTGTCTGACCTATACAAATAAAATACATGTAGCATTTCGATCGACAAAGAAGCGAAATTTAGCATGTCCTTTTTAAATGGTTTGTCACTGTATATCACATAAACTTAAAGAACTGGAAGAACTTTAAACCTTGTCAGTAAAACTAAGGACAATCTTAACAATTATATAAGTAAGTTTAAAGAAATTGTTAGTTACTTCTAGCATAATAAAAGACGAAATGCTATATTTCATTTATTCAAAATGAATGACAATTGATTCACTACACTATAGCATCATCAGATTCAATAATCTACTGTTTAGTGAAACAATTAATATTCATTGTGAATAAAGTTATAAAACATTGTTTTTCGCTTTTATTATTAATTAAGATTAATTGTTCAAATACTGAAAACCGATTTCGTGCAATTCGCTTTTCTTTTTGACAGTTTTAGCAATTTATTTTACTTCCTTGAAATAATTTAAATTCCTATTGAGTATGTAAGTAATTAATTTCTTAAAATTATCAAGATCAAAATAAGATCGTAAGCAAATGTAAGTTAATAATGGAAACCTACGTGTGGCGAGGTATTACTCCATGGTTTTCCGTTAGCATTTGTAGCTTGATCCGAGAAGAAACCGTTAACACCGCCGACAGCGTTATTGATAATAATATAAAATTCTTGATCGAATGGTGCCATTACGGTTTCACCTTGCCAAGGATTGAAGAATTTATCACCCCATCCTCCCAATTCCCAAAATCCACCTGAAGGAGGAGTTACCCCACCAGTAAGTTCACCATCAATGTAAAAGTTAATATCGTTTGGTGTCCACCGTACTTCGTATAAGTGGAAGGCGCTATTAAAGCCTGCAGTGTTAGATTTATTCCAGTTCGTTTTCGCATAGCCATTGTTGTACCAGTCGTGTCCCCAGTGGAGGGTGGAAGACGCTAATTGAGTGCCAATTTGTTTACCATTTAATACATAATCTCGGTTGCCCCGACCTTCCATTATATCGATTTCACCAGAAGTGGGCCATCCACCATAAGCACTGTAACGTGGCATCATCCATATAGCTGGAAAAAAAGCAAAATGTACTTTCTACACTACAGTTTTATGTTGAGATAATTCATATGTAAATTTGGAAATGCAAACAACTGCACCTTAATAACATACAAAATTAAGGCTAATAATATGCAAAAGCGATACTAATTTACATACCAGGCCAAATCCAATCGCCTGCAGGCAACTTTGCACGAGCTTGCAGTAATCCATATTTAAAGCTAAATGATTTAACAGTGCGAATTTTAGCACTTTTAACTGGATTTAAAATATGCTCTCTTGTTCCTGTACGACTACAACCATACGATGTTGGATTAGTACATCTAAAACAAACAATTACAAATTGTGACACCTCATGGAAAATTTTAAATGTACAATCCCGTTGCTTTGTCAAATTTATAAAAACTAAGACTTGCTCATATTTTTACTTATTCTATATTCACTGCCAAATTCAAAATTAATTTTATCTAAAGAGAAGTCTCGATAAGGCCAATAATTTTTGAAACAGGTTTAAATGAATTGTACTTCTATATTTAAATTGCTTGCCAATTATCACTGTTATTAGTGATGTTTCGTCAATCACCTATAATGAATTCAATACTTTATTACTGCTACTATTTCACTTCAAATACTATGAAAGAACTATGGATAACTTCACGAAAATACATAAGCTAAGTTATTAATATCAATATATTCTGGATCCGTACAAAAATATTATCTAAATTACTTTTATTGTAGTCAGAGTAAAATGGTAATTTTCATTATCTATATATAAATAAGACCATGATATAATCAAATCAAAATGTGAAGTATATTTACTCTAAATTTAAAATTTAATTCATTTATATCAGTATATTACAGTTTAGATAAGTTTACATTTATATAGTAAAAGGGGGAATTCATAGGTAAGAGCAAGAATAATCTATTTAAATATTTCTAAAAATAACGAAATCAATATTTGAAAATAAAAATTTCTCCAGTGAATTAAAGAGCGAACTTTCTTCAATGTAAACTCGTTTCCTTTTGAAATACCGGCTTTATTGCATTTATACGTACACCAAGAAATGACGGTAATTGTTTGAAAAATATCACTGTATTAGAGAGTATACAATCTATAAAGCATGTTTCAAGTTTTAAGACGCCACGTTGTTTAGTATTTATTTAGCAGCCATCAATAGTGAACGTTTGCAGAGAATTTGTAAAAATTGAGAAAATTGGTCATCGTTACGTGATATAATATTTTTATTTGAAAAACCTCAACCCAACCAATATAAAAGCTGAACTGGATTCTACTCTGGCTGAGTCTGCTCCTTCGTTTACATCAGTGAAATATTGGGTAGCTGAGTTTAACCGAGACCTTACGGGCTGCATAGACGAGCATTGCTGTGGTTGACCAAAGGAGGTGACGACTCTAGAAATGGCGAAGAAAATTCACAAAGTAGTATTGGATGATCGTCAACTGAAACTGCGCGAGCTAGCAAACATGGTAGGCATTTCAAAAAGTGCGGTACGTCGCATATTAAATTTGCACATAAGAAAGTTGTGTGCCAGATGGGTGCCACGCTTACTCACACTCTAGCAAAAATAGTGTCGTGAAGATGTTTCAATTGAGTGTTTAAGGAAGTTTCACGGCAACAAAGCAGAATTTTTACGCCGTTTCATAACCATGGATGAAACATGGGTCCATCGCTTCACACCCGAGGCAAAAGAACAATCAAAACAATGAACTCAAAAAGGAGAACTGGCTCCAAAGAAGGCGAAGCCCGTTTCATCTGCAGGCAATGTTATGGCACCGGTTTTTTTGGGAAGCGCGTGGAATAATTTTCATTGACTATCTTGAAAAAGGAAAAACTATCAACGGCGAAAATTACGCGAACTTATTGCAACGTTTGAGGGAAGAAATCAAGCAAAAACGGCCGCATTTGGCTCAGAAGAAAGTGTTGTTTCATCAAGACATGACAATGCACCAGCTCACAAATCAGTTATTGCAATGGTAAAAATTAATAAACTAAAGTTTGAATTGCTACCTCATGCACCCTATTCGCCAAATTTAGCCCCCTCGGATTTTTTCTATTCCCAAACTTGAGAAAATGGCTCAGTAGTTAAAAATTGTCCAACGAAAAAGAAGTGATGCCGGAAGTTAATAGCTATTTTGATATTTTGAGGAGCAAGATAGTTCTTATTATAAAAAGGGTATCGAACTTATTGAATATCTCTGGGAAAAGTGTATATAGCTGAAAGGAGATTATGTTGAAAAATAAATATATTGCTTTCCAAAATATTTGTTTTCTTTGTTGCGTCGGGTACTTCTGGGACCACCCTCGTATGTACATACACCGCCACGCTTTTGAAACACTATCAGAAATCCTCGTTTGAATCTTATACAAATACAACTAGGTTTATTTATATCCAATATATTTCAAATTTTCTTATTTCAACACAAATCCTTGAACTAATTCAAGTAACTTTATATAGAACTTATATTCGTAGTTGATTTTCTATATTCAAAGTGTACACAAAAGTACAGTACACAAAATTTTTTTCATATAAGCCTTGCATTCCTTCAAGTCGTCTCATGGCAATTGAAGCAATAGAATATTCTAAATGTCCAGAATAGATATAATATTTTATTATTTTAATAGCCCTGATTTATCCTCTAAAGACTTCTTGCACTCTCTCGTATTAAGAACAAACTACACCCTCAGTCTTACACAATACTTAAACAATCTCCAGCAGAGTGGACGTGTCTCAGTCTAAATAGAAAGAATTTAGGCGCATTTAAAACTAGATAAATATCAAAGAGCAATATTTTTAAAAATAATACAATCATTTATTTGAAGTTTATTTCACTATTTTCTAAAACAATCATGAAATATTCATAATAACACTCATAGAGCATAAATATATATGTATTTACACTGTCATTCAATCATGTCTATTGTCATAACAGAATAAAGCTAAGTAGATACAGTCTATTGCAAAGAAAACCGAACTTTTTTAAAATAGTAATTCTTAATGTGTCCATCTATTAAAAAAAATATGTGTCGATAAGATAGATCTTTTACCAATGTCAGGTCATCATTAGAATCAGAAAAATTGCATATAAAGTAACAATGTGTATTTGGCATTGGTCGCAAAATGAATTTTGAACAAATATCAAGTTCCGTTTCAAACTCGGTAAATCGTTTACCGAAACGTTTAATTTGATGAAATAAGTATATGGTAATACGTGTCTATCACGAACGAGTGTGTATGAGTGGTACAAACGATTTAAAGACCGCAAAAAGCCGTTTGAAGATATCAAAAGTGAAGACAATGTTGATTTGTTTTATGATTCGAATGGCATAGTGCACAAAGAGTTTATACCAACTAGTCAAACAGTCAATGTTGTATACTATCTTGGTGTTATGAAGCGTCTTTTGGCGCGTATTCGTCGTGTGCGTCCTCAATATCGTGAAAATAGCAGCTAACGTTTGCTATGTAATAATGCATAATCTCATCGCTCGACGCTTATCACTGATTTTCTATCTACAAATAGCATTTTAACCATCAGCCATTCACCGTATTCACCGGATTTGGCCTCCTGTGATTTCTATCTACTCGCCAAACTAAATTTGATGAAAGGACAGCGTTAGGTCGACGTCGAAGCCATTAAAAAGGCGTTGACAGCGATCTTGAAGGCCATTTCTAAAGATAAACTTAAAAATTCATTCGACATGTTAATTGACTGTGCAAAATGTTGTATTGAAGCCGAAGACGACTGCTTTGAATAAAATAAATAAATATTACTAAAATAGTAAGCCTTTGTTTCTATTTTAAAAAAGTTCCGTTTTCCCTGAGGCAGACTATGACATATACTCGTAATTTACTTTAGTCCAAAAAATACGTAATGAACAGTTATGCATAATTGAACAAATACAATAAATAAATATCTAAAAAAAAAGCAAGCAGTAGCATATGTATATATATATGTTATATATATATATATATATATATATATATATATATATGTACAATAAAAAATAGTGACAGAAAAATACCTTTTGCAGGAAATAGTAGAAAGACCAGTACCAAATTATCAGTGTCAATTAAAAGTCACAAAGCAAATGCATATATCACAAAGAATTTCATACATAAGCTTAAAGAAAAGTAACAAATAACATTATTTAAAAATAAACATAATTTTATAGCGCTTGAGAATGTAATAAGCAAGCTATGAATCGTAATGTTTCGTATTTATTAGAATTTATAATTTAGGGCAAGATAGTAATGGGCTTTAATTAAATATTCTAAATAATTGTCACTTTTCTACATAGCAATATCTATCCTAAACGTAGATAGTAAAGCGTATGAAATTATTCAAGAACAGAGATCTAGAGTTACAATTGAACAAGACCGGGAAGATAATAATGTATTGTAATGAATATAATAAACGCAATGAACGCAATTACATTTACATAAATAAATACTAGAAATGTGTGAAAAACACATAATGTATGTGTCTAGGAATTTACTACTATTTGTGGAGTACAGCAAGGGGGAGTACTCAGTCCTCTATTATTTTCACACCTTAACGGATGTCAAAATACAATCGAAAAAAACCTAAGAGGCATCTTAGTAGATAGAAAACAACTACAGTATGTATATGTAACTAAACTTATATACGCTGATGACCTCGTAATACCAGCTAATAACGAAAATAACCTTCAACATAACTTAAATATATGGTAAACAGATTTTGAAAAGTATAAAATGTAAAACACTATAAATAAAACAGGAAACTATAAATTTGATTTTTTGTGTTGGTGTTCGACTATTAGAATTAATAAAACACTATTCATAAATAACATTTCCTGAAATTTGCAATTTTCTATAGGATATTATAAATTTAAAAAATCTAGAAAAAAACATCAAATAAATATATATAAAACAGATGTATTGTAGGTTAGAGAAGAAAAATAAAAATAATGAAATAAATAACTTGGAAAACGGGGAAAATATCCCGAAACGTCGTTTACATGAATTGAGTATATTATTATCCCTAATGGTCGAGAACTCAAAAGCAAAAGATGAAATCTATATTTAGTATAAAACGACCAACATATTAGAAAAAAGAATAAGAGTGTTTATAGTAAAAAAGGAATCGAAAGAGTTAAATGAGAACTAACCAAACAAATGTCTAGAAACCACACTCAATGAATAAAATATAAATTATATCGTAACTCAAACAAAATTTGAAGCGGCATCAAGTGACTCCCTAAAAAGTATAGTTTATAATTAACTGACGTGTCTTTTGTTTGATGAAAATCCAAAACAAAGTTAAACACAAAAACTCAGTTGTGTAATTTTCACAAAATAGCTTTATTGAAAAAAAATTGCTTCGTCAACACTGTAACTTCTTCAAGCACATTTGAGTCTGAACTCTAAATATAATAAAGGGACGGATTAATTATATCTATGTATGATACTTTTTCTTGAATCGTGTAAAATAATAAGACTTACATATCGGCAGGTGCTCCTCCATTTACATCTAAAGTATTACTATAGAGAGCACTATATCCTAAGTGATCAGCAGTAAGTGTTGGCTTGATATACAAAACACCATCATTAATGAAACTATTTGTTCTATTATTGTTGTACCATTGGAACTCCCAATTCTACAAAAGCGTATTAAAAATATTAAAACATTAAGATGTACTTACTGTTGCCTTTTAAATTAATGAACAAATTGTATCAAGGTTCTTTCTTTTAATGAAGTAAAATAATTAAAACTTTCATTTATGAGCTACATTAATTCTATTCAAACTAATCAGTATTAAATATCATTTTACAATTTACAAAGTCAATAAAATTTGTTACGGATTTATTTTACCCTCTGTTCATATTTTTTGCACAAGTAATTGTAAGTATCAATATTGAAATTTTAGGAATAATAACGGGTGTTCCAATAGGGACTTCCGAACTTCGACAGTTGATAGCGGCCATATTGTTGAAGCCACATCTGTCGAATTGGCTGTTATTTATTCAGTCTGTTTCGCCAAATCACCATGGATGGATATAGCGTTAAACAATATGAGCAAATGATAAAATTGTTTTATCGAAATGAGTGTTCTGTTCAGGCAACGATCCGCACGCTTCGCCCATTTTACGATCCCCATAATCGTCGTACTGAGAGAACTATTTGCACTGTGGTGGAAAAATAAATAACGAACCAGCTCACGTACGACGACGAAACGCAAGATCTGCCGAAAACATTGACGCTGTCCATGAGAGTGTGCAGGAGAATCCGAGGCAGTAGATTTCGCGTCGCTCACAAAAACTCGGCCTTTCGCAGACCACAACTTGGCGAATTTTGACTTGGGCTTGCATCCGCACAAAATTGAACTGATCCAGGAGCTGAAGATAAACAACCATAGACAACTGGAGCAGTTGGAAACTGACCCTAATTTTCATCAAAGAATCACCTTCAGTGATGAGGCCCATTTCTGGATGAATGGGTACGTCAACAAGCAAAATTGTCGAATTTGTGATGATACCAATCCACATAAGATCCAAGAGCATCGAATTCATCCCGAAAAAGTCACTGCTTGGTGCAGATTTTGGTTTGGCGGCGTTCCCTGAGAACGATGTTGGCCAATCCATCACCGTCAACAGCGAGCGCTATAGGTCAATGATTACCAAATTCTTTTGACCTGAACTAGATGATATGGACACCAACGACATGTGGTTTCAACAGGACGACGCTACGTGCCACACAGTTCATGCCGCATTGCACATTCTGCACGATTGATTTGAGGGCATGGTCATCTCACGTGGAGGTGATGTGAACTGGCCACAGAGATCGTGCGATTTGACCCCGTTAGACTTTTTCTTGTGGGGTTTTCTTAAATCGCAGGTCTATGCGAATAAGCCACAAACCACATCGGCCCTCAAAGCCAACATAACCCTTGCCATCGGTCAAATTCAGCCTGATTTATGCACCTGAGTCATAGAAAATTGGACATTTCGGACGCGCGCCAGCCGGTGAAGCTGCGGCGAGCATTTATATGACGTTATATTCCATACATAATAGCATCGATAGGCCTTTTAAACGAATAAGGAATTTCTATATCTCACACATATTTTGTTTTATTTAAATTTAAAGATAGGGAGCGTTTAATGAAATACCCGTTATAATGACTAAGTTTTATATTCTCAACAAACTCAGTTTTATTTCTGATTTCGCAATTTGCAGGTTACTGAAAATGATTTTATTACGACCTTGCCCAAATAAATTCTCTTACTCAAGAATTATTGCTCTTGTAATTATTGTAGTTTACGGAATTATTATTATTTATTCTTTTGTGATATCACTATGGCCATCCAGTATGTTTAATATTAATGTTGTTATAAATAGCATGAAAGCACTAAAGATTTCTTCTTTGTCGCTTACCCAAGTGATAATGTACGTTACTGATTGTTTATGTTAGTTTGATGTTATTCTAAGTATTTTAATAACAAGTTGCTTCTTCATTTTTTATATCGATGCGTCATACTGTTCGAGGCTTAAATACAGAAGGGTGTAGCAGATTGGCGCTCCATGTTGGGCGCCAATCTTCTGCACCTAATATAATTTCATGTTTCAATTAAAAATAAAGGTTTATTATTCACTAAATATGAATATAAATATTTAATAATAATTTTGGGGAATATAACCCTTAAATTAAGATAATAAAACTTTAGTTGATAATGACAATCAGGTATCCTGTTAAGTTGACCACATAAAATTTTCGAATAACTTTATAATTGCACCATTCTTTACTCATGTTTATTAAATCAGATAATTTAGATGCCACACGAGCAATTTTATCCGAATAAATAAAAAGACAACATATTCGCTCAATTGTCTAATTAAATAGAAAAATCGCGTATCACTAAAAAGAGGTTAATTAAGAAATAAAATATATAAAACTGAGAAGACAAAAAAAAATAGGATAAGATTAATTCCGAATAATATTATAGAACAATTTCTAACGTTACAAATGTAGAAGGAGAAAGGAGAAAACATATTTACGGTGAACAAAACTTCGTTTTCGAAAGTGATCAAAAAAGGCAAAAAAAATTAGGGGGGGTCGTAAATGTTTATTTATAACCCTTATAAAATCATTCAATCATTCAAAAAGGGATTCATTGAGACAAATCTGAGAAGGCCTACTTATTTTTCAGTCAAATTTAGGGTAAGGCTAATTTCAAATTATATTACAGAGCAATTTTTAACGTTACAGAAAAAAAAACGATTAAATTACTATAAGGAGGAATCATTTATGGCAAACAAAATTTCGTTTCACAAAAGTGGTACCGAAAAATTATAAAAAATTATGTGCTCTGTACATAGGCATGATCAAAAGAATTTGAATTTACATTATGTGATAATACTAGTTATTAATATAAAATAAAAATGACAAATTTTATTTAGATAAACCAAATTTTATAAACAAATATATAAATTAAAAATTTAAAAACATTTGCATTTTGACAAAATATTATGCTTACCCCGCCTCCAGCTAATGTATTTTCATGTTCCCATTTTTGAAAGTTAAAAGTATTGAATTCTTCTTGAAAAATTAAATCTCCCGAACATATTTCAGTTGGAGCAAATGAGCCACTAGCTGTTGTGACAGATGGATCACATCTTTTCTGAGCGGCAGCTAAACCGCAAATAATGGCAAATACGACGGCCGCGTGATACATTTGACTTCGAATGTAAGAAAACCAAGTTCCCCAAATATCCCTATCTTTTTATATTAGTGTACTGTGACCTTCGCAACATTATCAATATATTCATATGGCCATAAAAGTAGTAATGCAAATAATTGTATAAGAGTTATAATACAACCATGACTAATCAACTTAAACCCGCTAAAATTTTAACATCCATGTAATAAGTAACGAGCTCTTATTTTGTAAGTCCCTTTTTCAGAAAGTGCTAATATTCCCATGGACGTCATACATAAGACGTCAATTCCGAATTACAAGAAATTGTACTTCAAATGAAAGAAAACCAAGTTAGACAAATACTTTTTATTTGAATGTGTTGTGACCTTCGCAAGATTATCAATATATTCATAGTAGTAGTAGTAGTAGTATTAGATAAAATAAACAATTTAATGAAAGTTATAATACGACAATGACTAATTAACTTAAAACCACTAGAAAGTTTAGCGTATATATAGTAAGTAACGAGCTTCTATTAGGTAAAGTCCGTTCTTCAGAAAGTGTTAATATTCCCACGGACGTTATACATGAAACGTCAATTCTGATTTACAAGAAATTGAAAGTTATTGCTCATATTGTACGTCTATCTTTATACATAAACAAGAGTTAAATGCACAAAATATTGCCCCTTTTCATTATTCTATTATATCACTATTATTGTTACACTTCGCATATATAATATTTTTTTACATAGTTTTTAAATTAATTTATTTTAATTTATTAGGTGAGCAACTAAGTTCTCGCTGTTTTTCAAGAGATGGCTCCAGTAGTAAGTGCTGCTCGATTGTGACATAACCAAAAGGTCATGAACCAATCTTAGACATATGGTAAACAAACCGCTTTGACACATTAGTGACTTTGTTTTTGTGTCATATACTTTTGGTTCTGTGAAAATGTCTGATTTTGCGCCAAATAATCGTCATTTGCGGGAAATGTTGCTTTTCTCCTTTCATTCGAAGAAAACGGCGACTGAAGCGCATCGAGAACTCCAAAAAGTTTACGGAAATGCTGCTCTAAGTGAAACAATGTGCCGTGATTAGTCCCGTCGACCGTTCGCGTGAAGGAAGACCAAAAATCTTCGAAGACGCTGAATTGGAGGCATTGCTCGATGAGGATCCGTTACAAACGCAAAAAGAGCTTGCTTCAGCATTAGGAGTTACCCGTCAAGCCATTTCCCAGCGATTGCATGCGTTGGGAATGATTCAAAAACAAGGAACTTGGGTTCCTTATGATTTGAAGCCAAGAGACGTTGAGCGTCGCTTTTTCGCCTGTGAACAACTGCCCCAGCGGCAAAAAAGGAAGGATGACAACGCTCGTCCTTACGTTGCCAAATCCGTTAAAACCTACTTAGAAACGCTCAAATGGGAGGTCCTACCCCACTTGCCATATTCTCCAGATATTGCACCGTCTGATTATTACTTGTTCCGTTCGATGGCTAATCAACAGTTCCGCTCATATTAAGACATCTCAAAATGGCTTGATTCGTGGATAGCCTCAAAAGACGAACACTTCTACCGTGACGGAATTCGAGCTCTGCCAGAAAGATGGGAAAAAATGTCGCTAGCGATGGGCAATATTTTGAATGATTCATTTGTAAACATTTTTTCACAATAAAGTTGAATTTTCATCAAGAAAGCTTCTGTAATGCTGATAATATAAAGCTATGCAACATTCAAAAATATCGCTATCCATTTATCGTTACTGTTTGCCCATATTTCATTTATTCGTAAAAATAAGGTTCTATTAGGGAGTTTTACGTAAAGTCGCAGCAAACAGTAACCTTGGTATCACGTAATCTTTGCGGAACGGTCGTATTTGCATTATTTTCTCCCATAACCTGCAGTTGTGTGTCTTAACAAAATTTAATTGAAAATGTGCCTCGTTTGTCGAAAAGATTTTGTCTAGTCATTCAGCATAGTTCTGTACTTCTGCTAACATTTGCAAAGCGAAACTGACGCGAATCTGTTTATCTTTTTTAAATTCAAAGCGCATTTTAATTTTACAGAGGTACAAGTGAAGCTACCTTTTCAAAATTCGCCATACTGTTGAATAAGTCATCTCCAATCGTTTTGAAACTTTTTACCACTAGAAATATTTTATGCAGAATTTTCACGAACGTCCTGATCTTTTTGTGAAACTAGAACTGCTTTGAGTTCGTTTACTATTAACTTTGGTCTATTCGATAGTTTTTTATCACCTTTAGTATAGTCATTGTAAACAACCTTTACTTGTGCACTTCTAGTAAAGCATTCTAAAATAAACTGAGTAACAATTGTACAGTTACTTACTTGGGGATGTTTGTTGATGAAATCTGGTTTTCCAACATATACTAAATCTTAGTTGGGGAAGACTATTGATATAAAGCAAAATTTCAAAAATTTTATCAAAATTATTATTAACGGAAGATCAATAATTTTTAATTAAAGTAATATATCCCTTTTAATTTTCCAGCAATCAGTAAAAATTAATGTAGAAAAAGACAAGTTGAAAAAGTAAGTTAATTGCATAACAAGAGAAGAGTCACAGTCACCTACTAGAAAGGCAGGAACAGCATCATGAACAACAGTAGTGCCTTCTTTTTAGCATTCGATTCGCCTTAAAACCTGTGTCAGTTGTTTTAAGATAGTCATGAATAATGCATAGATTCCGTTGGAGCAGGAGATGCAGAAATGTTTGAGTTTACACACTGAAGGAATCATTGGGAGCCTTCTACAATTGACGACAGGATTTATATCATAATTCGTTTTTGCTATTTTTTAAATATATTTATTTTTACTCTCCTAATTGACGTTTTCACAAACGACCGTACCCATGATATCATTATTTGTTTACGATTTTTTAATCCGCATGCTTTCCTGATTAAGTTCATTTTTATAGTTACTATAGCTACAACATTTGATTACAAAAAAGAAAATATATAGAAGAAATATTTTAATGGATTTGTTAATTTTTTTACCAGTAACTAATTGGAGTTGAATTTGATGGAGCCTGTGGTTGATTGACTTGATCAATAAGGTTGATATATAACCCCTTTCCACAATTAACTATTTGTAAATTCTTATACGCATTTCGACAACCAAGTTGTCATCATCAGCAGATAATTTCAAAGTGTCGCACCTTGTAAAACACTACGAAAAATTTGTTGCAAACCAAGATGTACACTGTGTAGTGTACATCTTGGTTTGCAACGGTATACGGAGTGCATTTTTCGTACAATTTCTTCGCCGTGTTTTACAAGGTGCGACACTTTGAAATTATCTGCTGATGATGACAACTTGGTTGTCGAAATGCGTATACAGAATTTACAAATAGTTAATTGTGGAAAGGGGTTATATATCAACCTTATTGATCAAGTAACTAATTGGCATGTTACAAACTTATCATGCCAGTATTTCAGGTTCAAGTCCGACGGTTTGCTGTCCTAATGGGCTTTTCGTGGTTTCCTCTTTCTTTTTAAGCGAATGCTAACAGCCAAAGATCTTAAGCCACTCCACGAGAGCGATCATAATAGTAATTCATAGTTAGCCAACACTCTCTATAATTGGCATTAAGTTGTTAGAGGATATACAGGTATGAATTATCCTTATTATTAATAAAAATTAAAAACTACTCATCTTGGGGGACATTACCGAAGTTAAGATTGATGGTTAATAACTAATCTAGTAATAACCGACGACTAATACTCACGATTTTTTATTGCATTTTACCTATGGTAATAATCATCTTCACAAAAATTATATTCGCAAAATAAGTATGAAATATTTAACATATTTTCTTATTATTTATTTCGTAATAATGTGTATCTTACTTTCTTCAGGTATTATAGATTAAATAATAATGACACGCATTAGAAATGCAGGGATTCTAGATTCAAGGAAATTTGATCATTAATTCAGAAATCCTTATAGAGATTTTAAATATTTGTTAAAAATAACATTTTAGTTTATTAAAGGTTTGTTACTATTACATAATACACAGAAGTAGAAAATGTATGACCCCTCATTTGTAAATTATCCTTTTTCTAAGAAAACTCCCAAGCGCGCATGTGATTTCGCAAAGCAAAAATATCTCCATTCTTACCAACAAATATTTTCCCCAAACTCAAAAAACAAACATGAACATATAAATTATTATTGTAATTTTATATTTGTTGAAGCGTAGACCCACGTCACTGTTTGTATAACTATCGCATATTCTATTGTCAATTTCTCTATTCAATCTCTAATAATTGTGTAATTTATGACACGTGAGCGAACAAAATTTCAATGTGTGTTCGTTCTTTTATATCCGCTCTTGAGAGAGCATTTAACGTTTATTTTATGTTTCACTTTAATCAACAATATGTCTCTGCACTACTTTTTTGTGGGTACCTGAAACCTTATTAATAAATTATATCTATACATTAAAGTTTCGATGAATGTATATATAGGTTGGATGCATAAGTCCATAATGTTATTATTGAACTAAAAATGTAAAAACCTATATCCTTAATGCAATTTATGGTACATTAGGACTCGAATTCATCGTTCTTCGTAGTGTAAGGGTGAAGACGCCTGACCAGTTAGCACAAGATCTCTAGTTCGAGTGCACGCGGATAGTAAGAATATTTTCAAAAAATTTCTGTATTGTATATACGATGTAAAAAGCGGTTAAAATTGGAATTTTAAAGTTTAGCATCGTAAAATAATTATATACGAATTAAAATGCTTCTATAAAAGTAAAAATACTCTTCTAAAACGTTGAAAATCTTATATCAAAATGAAAAAACCTTTTCCGTACTGTACTCTTCCCAATTACGTTCGCTCCATAAACGGCACAAATACTTCTAAGGGCTTTCAAAGTATTAACTCCTTTGTCGAACTGGAACAAAAGGATATGTCAGAAAAGCTCTTCCTATCTACTTGATATTTCCTTCTATTGATAAATCAGTCTTCGCACAAATTCTAAAATTATTCTATTAAATAATAATACAATATTAAAATAGCTATGACATATTTCTAACAATTTCAATGAAAGTAAACACATAAAACAAAGACAATTTATAGCAGCATTTAAGAAGACACACAACATTTAAATAAAAGGACATAAGCAAGTGAAAGGCTTCAAATACTTGGCAGCAATTGTAGATGAAGATGGAAGATGAGAAAAGGAAATCACTGAAAGGACAGGAAAGGACAGAAAATATAAAGGAGTACAAGCAGAATTCATAAGAAAGAAATGAGTGATGAAAGGAGAGCGGAAAACAATACGGGACCGAATAAGAAATGAAGTAGAGAAAACAACTTAAAATAAAAATAATAGTTTAGAGAATCCAGAAGAAACAACAGAGTGGCTAAGGGATGTGTGCAGGATCAAAAACGACAAATTTACAAAAAGAACATGAAGCTAGACCGGAGAAGGAGAGGAAAGAATGTCGAAAATAATTTGTAGTGAGAGCAGTAGAAAATACATAGTGGTCTAAAAAACATAGTTCAGGGCAATAGCTCGCAAACGAAAGGATCTCAACCTCTACATAGTCTTACACAAAATGGCAATTGAACTTGTAAATAAGTAAGTATTAAGTGTATAAGCTTAATTATAGTGATAATTTACAAATACACTTAAGAATTCTTAACTTACAATGCAGTTCTTATACCGTTATATGAAAAAGGGTGACGAGAAGACAAGAAGAAACAAAATAAATTCATATTAAAAAGCTCACGTAATACAATAAATCAGAAAAACTAATAGTGAAAAGGAACGGATGTGCGCGTGGTCTTAGTACTAGAAATCTGGATTTTGACCAATAGAGAAAGAAAGAACTAGAAACATATGAAAGGAAAATATCGGGAAAGATTTTCGAATTGTAGAAAGTGAGCGAGGTGGTTGAATAGAAGTAAGGAAAAAAATTGTATGAATTACTCTATTTGTAAAAGTGCAATAAATAAGTTGCTTGAATTGTGTGCATAGAAGGGAGAAAACTCCCCGAACTAGATTTATCCAGACAATAGAACACTGTTGACAGTTTTGTCAATTAAAATATTAATTCGCGTACCTAGATAACTATGCAATTTACAACTTCTTTGATCATCTTTAGATACCCTATGCCATCAAATAGAAATAGATCTCTCCTCAAAGGCGATTCCCTGAAATCCATCTCGATCATGGTAAAAATTTCTGTTACGGATTTTGCTAGACAAACATAAAATCCCAAGTTTTTGTTGTTTCATTTAATGTCAGAACAATGTCAGAACTTCAAGGTTTTGTGGAACTCAAATAATAAAATACGAAAACGAATTGGTAATTAGTGAGTCTGATGACAGAGGACAGCATTAATAATAAATCTTATTTATTCTCCAAGTTTGTAATCCTTCAAAATGTGCGTGCAATCCGATAGTAAGGACGACTGTTATTTAATGGAAAATAAACTGCTTTTAGTTTGTTTCGGGACTTGGAAAACTGATCAGCGACTAAATTTTTATTTTGGAAGACCCAACGACGAAATCAAAGCTGAACTGAAATCTGTTTACGGGGTCTACATTGATGGCAATAATTAAACATCTGAGTTTAAACGTGACTGGACCAGTATATTTGTTGAACAACACAGTAGAGAGTGAAAAAAGAAAATTACGTGAAACAGCAGAGACTACATATTCTGTAGCATTTCATCTCTCAATTCTTCTTACTAACGATTATTTCAAGTCTACATAAATGAAAATAAAAGCGGTATTAGAAATAGAAAAATGAATAATGGACTTCGGCTGAGATTGGTTCTTACGCACATTCTATTTACCGTATACATCGAAGACCTACCAAACGTAGTTCAGAAAATTTGAATATGCTGACGATCTGACTTTCATATATATTAAGGTAGATCCAAACAAAGTTTAACGAGGGACGTCCACATTTGAAATTGCCCATACATAACCCTTTACAATAGTCAGTGAGTTTTCAAACAACTACAATGCTGTGGAGCAATGGACTGAGGTATGTATAGCAAGATTATATTCAAACAATTAACTCTACTACTGGTTTCAACGAACTGGCAGCAACTACACCGCTCACTACACATAAAGACATCGCGCCTACGATTAATAGACAAGCCCTCAATTATGAAATTAAAACGTTGTCCCAAAAAACTTTTGGCACCAAATAATAAAGATTGATGAAACATGGATACACTGTTATATACTTGAAATGAATCAACATAAATGATGCGAACCGTTGTTATTTTCGCACAATGCCTTGCTGACGACATAATTGCAATCATATCATCAAATCTAAATATTTATTTACTTTCAACTCTATAAAATTAGCTGTATTACACAATCTAATTTATAAAAACTTGTTACATTTTTGAATTCTTCTAGTCTTTAATATTGGTTCATATATTTAATGCAAGTTTCTTCAGCATTTTAAATACTATCTTTTTAGCTTATCGTTTCATAATAAAAGTACATAGATACGTACATAATCCAATGTTTGATCGAGGTAAATGCGTTCACACCTATCCGGTAAAATTCCTAATATCGCGATATTTTTTACTATTTTACAGAAATAGATAAAAATATGTACTTTATATTTACAAATATATATATTGACTTAAGTAATACTAATTATCCAACACGAATGACAAAGCTAAAGGAAGTTCTAAATAAAACAAATAAATCACAAGAAAAAATGTTATGTTTGTGTACGTTTGCTTTCGATATCCTGCATTAAAATTTGTCATTAAAATCTCCTTAACGTACAACTTATAGACAAAGATATTTTGTTTTCGAAATTTAAATTACACTCTTTTCAAATATTCCTTATTAAAATTTTGTAGTGGTAATACTATTGTTTCTATAGATCTCTCGCGTAATTTAAAATCTTATTATAGCTATGCAACTTTCACATCACTAGGTGTGGAACGTCTTTTTTGTATAAGAAAATTTTCTCATCGCGACGAACATCGCCTTGTGAAACTCCATTTTAAACATATCAAATACTGCAGTCGTACGACGATGGTCTCAGAAGTATCCCACACAACAAAGAAAATTTTTGAAAGAAGTATATCTATTTTTCAACATGATCTCCTTTCAGCTCAATACACTTTTCCCAGCGATGTTCAATTAGTTCTATACCCTTTTTATAATAAGAACTGTCTTACTTCTCAAAATAGCCATTAACTGCCGACATCACTTCTTCATCGTTGGAAAATCTTTAACCACTGAGCCATTTTTTCAAGTTTGGTAACAGAAAATAATCCGAGGAGGTTAAATATGGCGAATATGGTGCATGAGGTAGCAACTCAAACTTTAATTCATTAATTTTGATCATTGCAATAACGGATTTGTGAGCTGGTGCACTGTTTTCATGAAACAACACTTCTTAAACAAATGCAGCCGCTTTTGCATGATTTTTTCGCTCAAGCGTTGCAATAAGTTCGCATAATACTCGCCATTGATAGTTTTTCCGTTTTCAAGATAGTCAATGAAAATTATTCCACGCGCATCTCCAAAAACCGATGCCATGACCTTGCCTGCAGATGAAACGGTCGTCGCCTTCTTTGAAGCCGGTTCTCCCTTTTGAGTTCATTGTTTTGATTGATTCTACGGTTATGAAACGGCGCAAAAATTCTGCTTTGTTGTTGCGAAACTTCGCTAAACACTTAATTGAAGCATCTTCACGACACTATTTTTGCTCGAGTGTGAGCAAACGCGGCACCTATCTTCCACACAGCTTTCTCATGTCCAAATTTTCAGATAATATACGATGTACCCCACTTTTTGAAATGCCTACTATGTCTGCTAGCTCGCGCACTTTCAGTCGACGATCATCCAGTACCGCTTTGTAGATTTTCTTCACCATTTCTGGAGTCGCTACCTCATTTGGTTGGCCGCTGCGATGCTCGTTTTGGCAGCCCGTCGGACAATATTTCACTGTTGTAAACGAAGGAGCAGACTCACCCAGAGTAGAATCTAGTTCAGCTTTTATATTGGTTGGGCTGAGGCCTTTCAAATAAAGGCACTGTATCACCTAACGATGACTAATTTTCTTCATTTTTACAAATTCTCTGAAAACGGTCACTATTGATGGCTGCCAAACAAATACTAAATAACGTGGCGTCTTCAAACTTGAAACATGCTTTATAGTGATATTCTTCAAACAACTACCGCCATCTCTAGGTCAAGCCGGGTACTTATGAAACCACCCTCGTATAGGAAAATTATTGAATTTAATAATGTTTCACAGAAACGTTGGTGTTTCAGAATATTTTCTGTATTACTACGAATAGTCTGTTATATATTAATTATTTACTCCGATGCGGACGACTATGGTACCCCGGCCGACGAGGCAGCTCTAGCCATAGTCTTCGTAGCCAAATGTACAATTTTTTGGCCTTTTCAAAACACTTATGTCAACCTTTCCATTGTTGCTTCATTTCAGTGTATAATGATATATCCTACTCAATTCATCACGTAAAATTGAAACTATTGATCCATATGTAGAGCCTGTGTTACTTTACCTACATAATTTTATTCGACAATCATCTAGCGTCATGTACTATTTTAATCATTTTCGTAGTACTCACGTCTTTTGGGCTTCACTGCGTTGGTCATCAAATATACAGGCTCGGCCACGTTTAAACCTAAATGTGTTGTTTTATGGTCCGATTAATATTCCACTTTTACATGTTTCAGAACAAGTTAAAGACAAAAAAATTAATTCAAATAACAAATGTCCTTGCACGGGATGAATGCAAATTTTGAAAATTGTGTTGTGAGGGACTGTGAAGTTGAAAAACAGATAAGATATCATTACTAGTACTGCCTTCTTTGGTCAGACTCTTTAATTACTGATCTGCTCTGGTATTAAATTAACAAAAGAACAATTTATAAATTAATTCCGCTAAAATGATTCATTGTAACTATTTCCCTACACAGAAAAAGTTTATAGAAATGAAAACAAGTCATTATCGCACGTCATAACTATTCGGTAAATTAGTTACGGCAAAAACTAAATAGAATAGAATAATCAAAATTACAAGTACATACTTGATACGGTAAGATTATGTTTGTCATAACTAAATTCTAACGTTATATGAGTCTATTTATTCCTTACATTGTTTTTTTGTAATTGTATAAGTTAACAAAGTAGGATTCGATCGAGATACTAAATTCCTTGAAAATTATTTGTATTCTCTGTTCGAAAATACACCTCGTTATAACAATAAGAAATATGCTATTTAATGAATTATTTCTCTTATAGTTCCTTACCTTTGCTATGGTATTCTGATGAATTTTCTTTATTGTGCTAGTTCTAGGTAGTTTATTATTTTTATTCCTTCATAATTTAGTGTAACCAATTGCAAAATTATATCGAAATCTAAATATTGTTTTCTTTCCCATGATACATACGCCGGCTGCCTTTAAATATATATTAAACATTCGATATATATGAATGTTGAATTCGTATCTACAGAAAATAACTTGTCACTTATTAGCTTTAAAAGATATATGTATGTAGCTCCAAAGCGAATTAGATACCATTACTAAATCAGTTACACTTCTAATTTTATTCTTCCTAATTAAACCGAAACCATTTTTTTAGAATAATGTAACGAAATATTTATTTTAGAATTATATATGATTGAAGCAATAACAAATATGTTGTCTAACGAATTACTTTTCTCATTAGTGTCTTACCTGTAGTGGTGATGGCATTTTGATATATTTTTTATTATGCTAATTCTATGTACCAGGGTGGTCCCATAAGTACCCAGCCTGACCTAGAGATGGCGGTAGTTGTTTGAAAAGTAACACTGAATTAAAAAGTACACAATCTATAAAGCATATGTTTGAAGTTTGAAGACACCACGTTGTTTAGTATTTATTTGGCAACCATCAATAGCAAACGTTTTCAGTGAATTTGCAAAAAGTGGAAAAAATTGGTCATCGTTACATGATACAATACTTTAATTTGAAAGGCCTCAGCCCAACAGATATAAAAGCTGAACTGGATTCTGCTCTGGGTGAGTCTGCTCCTTCGTTTACAACAGTGAAATATTGGACAGGAAAGTTGTGCACCATTTAATATTTCTCAAATAAATCTAGGTGATTGACATCCACAAACATTATGCATATAAAAATTGATGGCAAGATATTTCAAAGTCTCTGAACACATTTTTGAAGGCATCCCAGTTTTAGTCCGAAATTGCCCTTAATCATGTTTCCTGAGACCTAAAACACGCTCAACTCCTTTTGCTATACCCCGATACACTAATACACTAATTGCAACATCTACACCAACCCTTTGAAATATTAAAGGTAAAACCATGAATTAAAAAGAACTCTTATATCTGTTCAATTTATCAAACTCAATAGACTCGTATAAAGGAAACTGCAAAAGCTTTGTGAAAGAACTTTGATTTTCAAAACTAATTTGAAATAATTTCCATCACATTCTATGCATTTATCCATTCTTTGAAACCAGTCATCAAATCAACTCTTCCACGTTTCTTTTGAAAACCGCGTACTTGCGTAATACTACCTCCAAAGAAGATGCTTGTCTTTGGGAAACTTTCTTATTTTCACGCGGAGCAAAGTCACATAGATTGTGATCTAGAGTGATATTCCAGCACTTTCAATTGGGCGACTACTAAACACACAGTAGCAATGGATCGGAGTATTGTCACGATTGAGACCTAATGACTAGTCTCGAATGAGAGGAAAGGTTTTTAAGTACTTCAACAATTCAGAACAATTCCGCTTTTGGTATACTACTTTGTGATGACTATCTTGCGTATTTTCAACATCATGTTTTCAAAAAGCCAAACTTTGTGATTCACGCTATAGTAGGAATACTAGAACCAGTAATTAAAAGAAACTCCTATATTCGTTCTGTTTATTAAACTGAATAAACTCATATAAAGGAAACTGTAAAATGTTTGCGATATAACTATAATTTTCACAGTCATTCCAAATAATTTCCATCACATTCTATGCATTTATCCATTCTTTGAAATCAATCATCTACGCTTCTTTTGGAAACCGTGTAAGAAGATCCTCGCCATTGAAAAACTTTCTTATTTTCACTGGGCAAAATCAGATGGACCGTGATCTAAACGGATAGTCCAACACTTTCAGTCAGGGTGTTACTAAACACTCGGTAGCGATAGCTCGGAGTATTGTCATAATTGAAGACCTAGTGACTAGTCTCGAATGAAAGGAAAGTTTTTGAATGCTCCAACAATTCCGAACCACTCCGCCTTTGGTAGAAAAGTGTCTTGCGTATTTTCATCATCGCGTGCTCCAGACACCTCTCACGGTGAAATAGACAGCCACTATTATCTTCTTAACAACTCGAGGCCTTGAACCTATCTATATTTTCAAAAAGCCAAACATTGTATTCCATGCTATAGTGGGAATACTATAACAGTAAAGGCAAGTTTGGTCATCTATCAATATTGTGTTTCAGGATATTCCATTTCTAAGCTTGTCATGTATCAGGAGACACCACTAAACGCATTCTGTCGTATATTCGTCGATTAAGACATTGAATACTCAAAAGCAACAAACCTTCTTCACTCAAAGGTGTTTTCGTAGAATGGTGGGAATTACCCATTCATGTCTTCCCAGATAATTTTCATTTCATTTATGGTAACTTATATACCTATGCCTATCGGACTTAAGAATTTTATTTTTACCATCAATATTCTTCTCAGTAATAGACAAAACGGGACGTGCTGACTCCTAAGCATCTCCAAGTCGAATTTCCTTTCTGAATCTCATACTATCTGAATACAATCGTACGATGTGGATAATAATTTTCTTTCTTTGATTAAAGACTGCAAACAATACACTTATGATTAAGTATATTACATATTTTCAATAAAATCGAAATGAAATTATAAACATTTATTAACAAAATTACACATCGTTTATTAAATAAATTTCATTCTCGCTAATATACTTTCTTGATGTTACAATTTCCATCCACGGCACTGTATTAACAATTTCTACATAAGACAAGGTCTATTGCAAAGATAATGCAATAAAGACTGATGTTTAAGAGAGACTATTAAAATCTAAAAGAGCATAATTGTTTATGCAATCAAACATAGGAAATAGTTGGAAATTTTTTATTAAAAACGCATTTTTTAAAAATACTTTTTATTTTTAAAACAAATAACAAATATTACAAAGCATATACTCTCACATAATCTACTTGAAGAGCTGCATCGTCGCTCCCGCCTAGGTTCCATGTGTTTAACCACATACCACTATTTTGCCAGAAGTCAGTACTAGCCTAAAAATTTAATAAATATTTGTAGAAATGTAATAATATCGACTTTAATTTTATATTTTCAAAATGTGATTAATTAAAAATATATTCATTTGGTTTTACGAGACTTTTTTCATAAATCAAGTTTTATGTACCTCGAGACAGTTAGATAATAAGTTCTCAATTTGCATCATTAATTTTTAAAATAATAGCCATAAAATGCTGTGTTTAATATTGTAAAATTACAAAGATTACAAAGATGCAAATTTGATTTGGTTTCACATAAATGTAAAACAAATTTGAAAAGAGAGAAAGTAAGAAAACAGAATAATTAACGAGAAACGAACGATAAAAGTACGTTACCCCGTATTTATATAGACCAAACTGAATACAATCATTTGGTACGCTAATTTAAAAGGCAAATTATAATAAAAGCAAAAGTAATTTTACAAAAGCAAAGCAATAAATGAATTATGCAATAAGTAACTAGTAAGTAATTATTTTAACCACAAATTTAAGCTTGTTCTGTCTTATATAAATAAAATACATGTAACACACAACGAAAAATTTAGCATCTCCTCTTTAAGTATTTTGTCACTGCAAATCACCTACATTTACAGAACTTAAAGAACTCCTAACCTATTCAGTCAAATTAAGAAAAGTCTTAACAATTACATACGTTAGCGTAAAAATTATAGCTAATAAACAAAAAGTAATATTCAATAACTATTCAAAATGATAGATAATTGATTGACTCACTATAGCATTATCAGATTCAATAATCTACTGTTTACTGAAACAATCGTGACTTTTATATAAAGCTTTATATTAAATTGTTTTTCGTTTTATTATTCCTAGATTAATTTCTCAATTACTATAAACCAATTTCATGCAATTCACAACTATTCTTTGTGACAGTTTTATCAATTTATTTTATTTTCGTGAAATAATATAAATCCGTAATAAACAAACAATTAATCTCTTAGTTATCAAGATATGAATTAGATCGTAAGCAGATGAAAGTTAATAATGGAAACCTACTTGTGGTGAGTCATTACTCCATGGTTTTCCATTGGCATTTGTAGCTTGGTCCGGGAAGAAACCGTTAACACCGCCGACAGCGTTATTAATAATAATATAAAATTCTTGATCAAATGGTGCCATTACGGTTTCACCTTGCCAAGGATTGAAGAATTTATCACCCCATCCTCCCAATTCCCAAAATCCACCTGAAGGAGGAGTTACCCCACCAGTAAGTACACCATCAATATAAAAATTAATATCGTTCGGTGTCCACCGTACTTCGTATAAGTGGAAGTCGGTATTAAAACCACTGGCATTATTTCTTTCCCAGTGCGTTTGCTCATAACCATTATTTTGCCAATCATGTCCCCAATGGAGAGTGGAAGACGCTAATTGAGTGCCAATTTGTTGACCATTTAACGAATAATCTCGGTTGCCCCGACCTTCCATTATATCGATTTCACCAGAAGTGGGCCATCCACCATAAGCATTGTAACGTGGCATCATCCATATAGCTGGAAAGAAAGTAAAATGTACTTCCTACACTACAGTTGCATGCTGAAATAATTCATATGTAAATTTGAAAGCTTAATAACATATAAAATTGTCTAAAAATTTGTAAAAGGGATACTAATTTACATACCAGGCCAAATCCAATCGCCTGCAGGCAACTTTGCACGAGCTTGCAGTAAACCATATTTAAAGCTAAATGATTTAACAGTGCGAATTCTTGCACTTTTAACTGGATTTAAAATATTTGTACTAGTTCCTGTGCGACTACAACCATACCATGCAGGATTAGTACATCTAAAACCAAAAAATTAAAATAAAAAATTTATTGAACATTTTATGGAAAATTTTAAGTGTCAAATTGCTTTTTAAAATTTACAAACACTAGGCCTTGCTTATATTTTACTTTTCACTCTACATTCACGTCCAAATTTAAAATTAATTTTATTTAAAGAGCAGATCTCGGCAAAGTCAGCAATTTTTTAAACAATTCTTACAGTGTTTTAGCTTCAGTATTTAAATGGCGTTCGACTTATTAACAATAATAATCTTTATTTGTCCATGAGATAATCAATTGCAGGAGAATAAAAAAATTAAGAAATACAGTGCAGAAAAACACAAATAAAACAAAGCTAAAATTTATTAATATTAAATAAAAAAAGAAAAACGAAAAACATGAATCGGCCTTAAAATAAATCAAGAAACATTAAGATTGCAAATTAACTACTTATTAAAACTAAAGTTTATCTAGGATACAAAATCCAAATAAGCCAATTAGTTGAGAGCGATTGGAAATCAAAATCATGAAGCAAACTTACATAGTCAACTTCACGAGGAGAATACTCACCACTAGATTTACATATATGCATGGCATTTCAAAAATCTCGTCTGGACTCTCTTAAGTTCCAGAAGCAAGTGCACATAGCGTGGATATCAAATAATGGGGGCATTTTCAAACTTGAAACGCACAAATGAATAAAATAACGATCTCAGCGTAGAGTCTGTGAATCGAGTGCAAGAATGGACGACAATTAAGAGAACACAAAGCACAATTATAGATGAAGTGAATATTTTTTAACTTTGGTGAATCTATCTAAAACAGTTTTGATCAACTGAATAATTAAATATAAGAGGGTTATTACACACCAATCGCAAATAATATTTAAACAATGCTCCAAGATAATCGGACAGATGTAACTGAAGAAAATTCTTTTAAATTATTAGCAAAAGCTACAAATTGAAACTGCCCTCAATTGCGATAAGAAAGTCATTCATTGATATAAATTCAAAAGGGTCGTGGTCCAAAATGTGATCCCTGTGGAACACCTGATAAGACAATGAAATATTTAGAATTCAAATCATTGTAAGGAACATAACATGTATATATATATATATATATATATATATATATATATAATATAAAATTAAAGCATTAATGCATTAATTATATAATTTTAGGTATATCGTTATAGTATTTAATCCGAAATTCAGATTCCCTAGCAGCAACGCGTTCATGCAGCTTCATCTTGTCGGTCTTATCTCAGTCTCACTGGATGAATCTGCAGCTCGAAGGGGACGCTCACAGTAGTAAAAATATCCTTCATAGAATCAACATCAGCTACAGTCTAATCAAATTAATTACTTTCCGTCAGTTCATATAAATTAAATACAATTAAGTTATTCCTATAGTTGTCACGCTCGGCAACCTTCTGTGGGTCCAACTTGGACCCGACAGCTACATTAGAGTTAATCGAAATCTGAGCCTTAATAGTTTTAATATCACTTTGGAGAGAACCAGCAAGTACGAATAGGTCCATCATATCCAAATGAAACACAAGAACGGCATAACCCGGACCAAAGTAGCTCAACTTCCTGCTTCTTTTCTTGAAACATTGAATTTCATTTCTGAACAGCCAACTACAAGCAGTATGTCCCTTGCATATATCGCAAGAAATTTTGCTTTCCGGCACCAAATCGCCCTCATAAACATTACAAGTATCAGTAGTATTTAATGATTACTAAAAAGTAAAAAAAAAACACAAAAAAATGGTTAAGACAGGGAGACACCTCGTACCGAGGTAACCCTGCTGGTGACGGTATAAGCAAAAGCAAATACAAAACAGATTTGAGAATAGAAAGAGTTAAAGGAAATACTTAAAAAAGAACAAAATTGTGCTATACTATTTACAGCGATACTACTTCAACTTAAGAGTAGAGAAACACAAAATAACTCAGTAACACAGAGCTCAAACAAATAAGTATTACTAAAACTAAGAACACAAAGTTGAATGCATTGCACTCTAACATATGAAGTACCATACTCGATGTTTTATCAATAACACAGACCTGCAAAAAAATACTTTTTAAAAATTGTTTTAATTTCAGTCATTTGTTTGTGTTTTTCAGTGCTGTACTCAAAAACGAAAACCGTTCTTTTCTATCACATAGGGTTTTCTCACAAAAAAACAGATATATTTTAGGAATAGGAAGACAAATACAAAAAATTATGGAATGTATATTTTATTTTAATTTTCTTTAAAATCGTAAATAACCAAATATTTTTCATAAAAACAACACAAAATTAGTAAAACCGAATAATCTTCTTTATCGTTTTCGCTTCAAATCAAAACTTCGTTTTGTGCTTCTTCTGCTGTAGGATCGCTGGGGATCGTCCCTATTCAACATCCAACAGTAGTTCACTGTCATGCTAACATTCCACTTTCCTTGCTATCGCTTTTCCTTTATATTTTGGTGAAATCTTTCACCTTGTTCAGCCAGGTGTGAGTGGAGAAAATGTACTTTTAGGCTCATGCTAACTTCTTGAAGGTTTCCAACATTTTAGTTACAATGGCCTTGTGGTCACGATTCTTTTCGTTCCCAAAAAATCTGGTTATAAGAAGTTTAAAAGATATACATGCTGCATTTTCTTTTGGGCTCATATCAAAGTTGTCACCATCATAACAATCGGGCGAAGTAACACGTGCTTTAGAAGCCTTCATAAATTCTAATTTATGTTGTTGATTATAAATAACGAATTAACAACACAAAATATAAAATGAAACAATTGCCACTTCAACAAAACTCTGAAAACACAAGTATACAGTACAGAGTCAAGAGACACGCTGCATCGGGAAAGCTGACAAAAGTTTGACAATTACTCAGTATTGCCATTCTTCCAAATTAATATTTCCCACGGCCCATCTGAGCCTAATTATTAATATTACACACGGTAATGCCTATAATGTCTAGTTGTCAATAATTTCAAGTGAAATTCGTTACTAAACTGTGCATGATGAAAATTTTTTATTATTTTTTCCGTAATTAGCATACAAAAAACTATAAAAATCATTGATTATATTTTAAACAATTTTTCTATAGCAGGCCTGTGTAATATATGACTCTTTCGATACTTTGTTACTGTTACGCTGTTAATACAATTGCACTTCAGATTCTATGAAGAAATTATAGATAACCAGGATAATATACAAAGTAGTTAATAATGCCAATATATTCTGGATCCATACAAAAATATAATCCAAATTACTTCTGGTGTAGTTAGAGTAAAATGGCAGTTTATATTACCAGGTATATAGATAAGGGTATGATATAATCAAAAACAAAATGTGAAATATATTTATCTTAAATTTAAAGTTTTGCGGATATTTATTTCTGCTGCTTAATTCTGTAGTGAATTAAGCAGTAAAGTTTCTCTTGTAAGACCGGATTTACTGCATTTATTCTTTGCACAGTAACTTAAGAGTTCAATATTGATCTCCTATATTCACCTACAAGTCTAGGTTAACCGTCTGTCCAAAGTATTCGTTTTCTAGTAATAAATAATTATAACTTAACGATGTAAACCATAAATTTGATACGCATCGTTCACAACCGATATTGAAAACACGCTTTTTCATGAATTTGAAAATTCAAAATTAGAAAAAACAATTCCTTCTGTAAAATATCCGCTATCACAATCAAACACCTTACTTAAATCCTACTAAATATTTTAATAGTTAAATGGTACTAATCTTACAAGTTTATGATCAATAAGCAATTACTTTATCAAAAGTCTTTTCTAAGTAATATTCAGCTAACACTACATTAAAAATGATTGCAATAATAATAATCTCACTCCAACACTTCTGTGAAGCTTTCTGAAACAACTGCCTTTAGTGCTAATGAGAAATATTATTTTCGTAATATTTGACGTTGTAAGTTATATAATATTAAGAGAACATAGCGTTTGATTCATTAAATTTTTATAACGTTTCAAATTTGAAAAACAAAAAAAAATCGAGTCTTTTTTATTACGTAAGAAACGATGTAAGAAAACTACACGATGTTGCTTTTTCCCTTTCGGAGATAAAACACCATACCTAACACACCTAATGCAGCCATTTTTTTAAATATTCAAATGTAGAAGTAACAATCAAAAATTTAAGAAAATATCCAGAAAGACATATGATGTACGGCAAGATTATTGTCGAAAATGAAATAGCTGTTCCAAATTAATTTCAAAAAAATTATTGCAATTCACTGCAATTATCTTACTCTTCAAAAACTTCATTAGATGATGAAAAACTGTAATACGAAAATATTATATACGAATATATATTCATATAACTATTTTTGGAGAGTAAAATTGTAGTGAATTTACAATTAATCTTTTAAACTCTATTTGAAGTAGTTATTTCTTTTTCGATTATTATGATATTAAACAAGCATGTCTTTCGTCAATTAATTATGTAAGATTATTTTGTCTAGGCAATTGCAAATATATTATCACATAAACACCTAAATATGAAGAAGCTCTGTTTTCATTAAATCTAATAATACGATTCATATTTTCTGAATATTGATCGAACACTTTCGATGTGGAAATGGTCGTGCTGCAACTAATCGAGTAAAATCTAGTACTGAATGACATAAAATAATTTTTGTTGGTACAAGTCGTCTCTGAAATTAAAGGAAGCAACAGTAGAAGAAGAAGTAGTCTCCATATTGTTAAGATTTCCTGCAGGAGAAAAGCAAGCGAATATTTTAAGTGTCTGGATATAGAATTAATGTTTCGTTACTTTTATAGCCCTGATTTATTGTTTAAAAAAAATTTCTTCTGCTCTCTTGGATTAAGAATGAAATGCGCTCTCAACGTTCTACACTATCTGAAGAATTGCTACCGTCTTAGAGGTATTTCATTCTGAATTGAAAAACTTCTTTGAAATAATAACCCCCATATATATATATATATATATGTATATGTATGTATATTTTATCATATGATCATGTCTGTTACCAAAATAAGATAAAGCAATGTTAATGACGTTTCATAAATTTTACAATTTTCAACAGGAACAACTTATAAATATTAAATTAGTTTTAAAAGATATTAAAAATCCATCAAATAAATATGTATAAAATATATATTATAGGCCAAGGAAGGAAAAGAAAAGCAATTAAATAAATAGCTTAAAAAATATGGAAAAAAAATTCAGGAAATGTCGCTAATATGAACTAAGTATTTTATTAGTCCTATTGGTCGAAAACACAAACAGAAAAGAACAAAATTTGCGATTAAAATAAAATGACTAATATGTTAACAAGAAAGGGCCGGAAAAGACTAGAAACGAATAAATAAGAATTGAATAAGTACAAAAGTTCAAATATCTAGGAACAACACTCAATAAGCAAAATAGCTTTGAGCCGAAAATAAATAGAATAAACAGTGGAACTAAATTATGTCGTAGCGTAAACAAAATTTCGATAAAGAGGGAAGAAGTATGTTCTCAGACAAGCGTAAGAATCTTTAACAGCGTATATGTACCAGTGTTAATTTATGGACCCAAAGTGTGGTCATTAAGTGATCTCTTAGTAAGGAAAATTAAAACGAAATAGCTTAGGGCGACACTGGTTATTAGACAAAAGTGACATCAGTAAAAGAAAGAATTGACAACTTACGTAAAGATAACTTTTGTGACTTGGCCACATGATAAGCATGGACAATGATAGTAGTCTGGAAGGCAAGGTTTGATTAGAAGAGAACCTTAACGTGTAGAATTCGGAAATGGCAAAAGTGTTGAAACAAACAACAGAAGTTGAACAATTCGTACAAGATATAGCGCGGTGGAAAAAATTCTGACTCCACACCTCGACACTCTAGTTATAATCAAGAGAAAGAGTATGTATGTATATGTATTTATGATACTTTTCTTGAATCGTATAAAACATATGTGGGCAACAACCGGCCCGCTGTAAGATTTGACCCGGCCTGCGAGACATTGTCGTATTATTTCATGTCTGATATCTATCGCTAAAAATTATGAACACTACTTTAAAACACTACCTTAAAATGCACTACTTTTAAACGCGACCCGCGAACGTATTTGCACATTATAGTTTGGGCCACAACATGTCAAAGGTTGCCTATACCTGGTATAAAATAACGAGATTTACCTATCGGCAGGTGCTCCTCCATTTATATCCAAAGTGTCACTATAGAGAGCACTATTTCCTAGGTGATCAGCAGTAAGTGTTGGCTTAATATAGAAAACACCATCATAAATAAAACTATTTGTTCTATTATTGTTGTACCATTGGAACTCCCAATTCTATAAAAGTGAGTTAAAAATATTAAAATATTTACATACACTTACTGTTGTCTTTGAAATTAACGAATAAACTCGAGATCATTTCTTTTAATGAAATAAAATAATCGGATCGGTATTGAATATTTTCTAAAATAATTAAAAACGAAGTTTTATTGTTTATTAATTGTAAATACAAATACGTTAATAAAACTTTTAGTAGTTGATAATATCAATTGAGTACTCTGCCAAGTCTACAACATTATAAAATATGTTTGAATATATATAATTGTGTCACAAGTTAAATATTAAATGATTTAGATGTTACTCGAGCAATTTTTTTGGAATAAATAACATGATTAATTAAGACAAAATTGAGAAGGCCTACTTATTTTTCAATAAAATTTAGGAAAAGATTAATGTCAAGTTATATTTCAGAGGAATTTCGAATGTTACAAAAAAATACATTTAAATCAAGGATGAATCATTTGTGATAAACAAAGTTTCGTTTTACATTTAAAAAATTAAGATTTTGTAATTTCTTACATTTTTACTCATGTTTATATAGCGTTGTATATAAACATGAGTAAAAATGTATAAATTTACAAAATCTTAATTTTTTAAATGCAAAACATGAAAGGTAAATACTATTTTATTAAATTCTATAAAGGAATGTACGATGAATTAAAAATTGAAAACATTTTTATTTTGTGAAAATATTATGCTTACTCCGCCTCCACCTAATGTACTCTCGTGTTCCCATTTTTGAAAATTAAAATAGTCGAATTCTTCTTGAAAAATTAAATCTCCTGAACATATTTCAGTTGGAGCAAATGAGCCACTAGCTGTCGTGACTGACGGATCACATCTTTTCTGGGCGGCTGTTAAACCGCAAATAAAAACAAATACAACCACCGCGCGATACATTTGACTTCCAACGTAAGAAAATCAAGTTCGCCAAATAGCCCTATCCTTTTATATTAATATTGTGACCTTCGCAATATTATAAATATATGATATGAGCATGAACGTAGATAATGCAAATAATTTAATGAGAGTGATAACGCAACATAATTAATTAACTTAAACTAACTAAAAAACTTTACATTCATATAATAAGTAACGCGCTTTATTTTGTAAAGCCCTTTTTCGGAAAGTACTAATATTCCCACGGAAATCAAATATGAGACATCAATTCGGAATTATAAGAAATTAAAAGGTATTACTCATATTTTTATGTTTATACAGAGACAGAATCTAAATAATTATGAATATTACTAATATTAATATTATTATAAATATATTATTATAATCCTTCCCCTCTTATTTTATACTACGCCGGTAATCCAAAATGAATTCTTAAGGAAGAAGAATGTTCATGTAACAAACAAAAATATCTTTAATGAAACAAAAACTGGCACAATTCGAATATATGAAAGATTATCTCAACGAATATACCTAGAAAATGCGTGTAATATAGTAAAACAGCTTGTACATATCGTTATTCAAAAGCAAGTACCCGTTTAAAATGGTTTTAGTTGTGGGATTCTGCAAAAATAAAAATGTAAGGATAATAGATTTTAGTTTTAATAAAAGAAACAAAAATAACTTACTGTTTTCGTTTGTCCCATCAGAAAACTTTGTAAAACCTCACTAAGCAGTCACCCTGGTAATATGTAACTTTTGCTTAACATTTGTAATTGAATTATTCTCTTCCACATCCTGCAATTGCGTGTATTCACACCTCCATTTAATTGAAAATGTGCCTCGTTTTTCCAAAAGAACTTGTCTAGTCATTCTGCGTTATTATGTGTTTCTGCTAACGTTTATAATGCGAAAGTAACGCAATGTACTGACCTGATTCTTTAAGTTCATAGCAAATTTTTATTTTATAGTGATACAAACAAAGCTGCTTATCTCGATCGCTTTTTAGCGCTAATTGTATCAGTTTCGTCAAATTTTTTAAAGTTTGCGAAACGATTTTACCGAGCTAGGGTTATTTCTCAATTCATGTTTCGTTCGATATCTTCTTAATGTCTTGACATATTGCCTGTTGGATACGCAATAGTACCGTATAATTCCAATACGAACTCGCAGCAGCAAAACCATTTCAATAAATAACGATTAAAAATTGCTGTCAGTCTTCAAAAACAAAGAATGAAACTTATTTTGAAATTAGACAACTAACCGTAGTAACAACAAAAACATTTTGCAACGTGAAAGTGACGCAAATATGCTTACTTGGTTCTTTAAGTTCATAACATATTTCGATAAATAAAGTATACGGTTTTACTTTTTTCGAAACACTTGCGCCAGCCTCAATTCATTATTTCAATTGTTAGTTAATTTCGGGTGTACTACTGTGGGCAAAAAATAGTAAGACTTTGTTCATAATTTCTAAATTCTTAATTTATTCTTCAAAATCTATTTCGTCCCTCTCAAAGTAATCCCCCTGGCCCCAATACACTTGTGCCAACGTGCCAATGCGCGTAGCGATTCACGTTTAATGTCTTCAATTGACTCAAAACGGTTTCCCCGGAGCGGTCGTTGGAGTTTGCTGAATAGCCAGAAGTCACACGGAGCTAAATCAGGCGAATACGGTGGTTGCGACGCGATATTGGTTGAAAATTTGGCGAAAAACTCACGAAGAATTAATGCAGTAAGTGACGGTGCATTATCGTGGTGCAAAAACCAAGAGTTGTCGGCCCATAATTCTGGCCTCTTTTTACGAATAGCATTGCGCAAACGACGCATAACACTCAAATAGTATTCTTTGTTGACAGTTTGGCCGGTCGGAAGGAATTCGGAGTGCACCACACCTCGATAATCGAGGAAAACTGTCAACATAACCTTGATTTTTGACTTGCTTTGACGTGGTTTTTTGGGCTTCGGCTCATCTTTGATACGATATTCGGCCGATTGATCGTCTGTTTCTGGATCATAAGCGTAGATCCAGGTCTCATCTCCAGTTATGATGCCTTTCATTTTGTCTTGATAGTCGGAAAGCATTGTTTCACAGACGTCAACGCGACGCTGTTTTTCGAAAAAATTTTGGAACAAATCCTGCTTTCACTTTTCTTAGGCCCAAATGATCTTTCAAAATGGTTTTCACTGATCCTTCCGATATTCCAACGATGCCGGTAAGGTTTCTGACTGTTAATCGTCGATTCTCAAGCACCAGTTCCTTGATTCTATTGACGCGTTGATCATCAGTTGATGTTGATGGCCGTCCTGGACGTGGTTCGTCATCAACGCGTTCTCGACCCTCTTTGAATAATTTGTACCAATCAAAAACACTTGCTCGCGACAAACAATTATCACCGAAGGTCTTTTGCAACATTCTGAACGTTTCGGCACCAGAAATTTGATTCCGTACACAAAATTTAATGGAACTTCTTTGTTGAATAATTTCACTCATTGTAAAAATCGCCGAATGCACTTTTCGTACTTCAGAAAGACAAGCGTATACTAAACACTAATGATTATTTTGATGTCACATTTGGCACAGATGTCACTGACAGTCATACCAACCTAGAAAAAAATATTTCGACGAATAGGTTTTCGGGCGAAATTTAAATTAAAAAGTCTTACTATTTTTTGCCCACAGTAGTATATGATGTATCCAGATTTCATCAATCGCTATTATTAGGCTCCAAATATATTTCGAATCATGTCTTACCTTCGTTAAATTGTGGGCCGAAATGCGTTCTCATTCATTATTATAGTCCATAGTCAACAAATATGGCAGACATCTTGCACATAATTTTCTTATACTCAATTCATTATGCAAAGTCGAAGCAACAGATCCATATGGAATGTGCAAAGCCTGTACTACTATGCGTAATGTTATTCGACGCTCATCTAGCGTTTTTTAATTATTTCTGGAGTAAAACGTCTTTTAATCGACCACATCATGTTTCATCAGATACAGATTTAATAGCAACAGATAGCCGAAATATAAAATTTAAATAGTAGTATGATATTGAAAAGATTATGCAAAAACAATGTCGAATAAAATTTATTTCTTACATATCCACAAAATTCGGCGATCGAGAGAGAGAACAAGTACAGGTTTCCTGTGAGTGTTAAACTAGAAATCGCGATTGTTAAACATATACTTATTGGATGAACGCTGTCCACTTAATTCTAACTAGTTAACAAATTGGTACCAGATCACGAAGAAATATTCCTTGATACTAATTATTGGCAGCAACTATTGCGATCGTTAAAATTAACTCTCTAACCTTCACGAAAGAAGATTTGATTTGGTAAAATAAAATACTATTGATGTTATGTTATAAAGAGCATATTATTTTTGATAAAACAAATAAGATAACATACTCAAGATTGTAGTTTGTAAATTCATTATATATAATCTAAGATAAATCAAATCTGAATTATCGATATTTAATTACGGCAAAGTAGTTCGAATTAAAATGTAGAAAAGCTAATAAAACCTATTTTTCTTCAACTATAACTATTTTGTTCTGAATTAATATATTTTTATTCAAGTTTTGTTTACCTCAATATTCTTAACGCTACGGTATTAAAAAATGCCACGCTAAATTAATATTATGCTGTATATGTGAGAAAAATTAATAATCTCACCTTATAAAGCGAAATTATTAAGAGCTAGGTGTGAAAAAGAAGCGAGGTTAATAGGATTACAATTAATTGTTACAGTAATAAAAAAAGTAGTAATAAAGTAATTCATGGAGAGCATCAAAAGTCCAGGACATGTGGACATCTGAAAGAAAATATTAGTGCAAAGAAAAACAACAAGATTATCCTTTTAAACAGTATTTTGTAAGCAGTGACAGCTGCTTTTGAATAAATGTTAACAAAAGAACAGCTTTAGAACTGATATAACTTCAAACCGAATCAGATACCCTTACCAAGTGAATAGTTCTTATAACTTTATTTTCCCTAATTGAACCGATTCCATTTTTTGAAGATAATGTAAAGCTAAATGCATAAGTTAATAATGATAATGATATATGTATATTATGCCTCCTTACAATATAAACTACAGCTCAAACTTTTGATCAAAGAAATCTTTTACGCTGACATTACTTTTTCCTTCAAAATTGTTATAAAAATATTTAAATTTAGATGTAATACTATTAATTAATTTTGATGTAATAGGCACCCTTTTGTGGTTTCGATATGTCTGTTTTTGTTGGCTTAAGATATGAATGTATTGCGCCTCGCTTAATATAATCATGTAGTTAGCATATGATAATTAGCATATAAATATGTACATCAAATAATAGTAAACGATAAACCCTAAAATATTTACAAACACAAGTACTCGTTAAATTATTTTTGTCTAATATTATTGAAGAGGGTTATAAACATGTTTAAATATATGTCTAATATTATTAATTAATTTTGGGGTAAATAACTATAAACTTTTAAACAGTCGTACAAGGCACTTTTTGTGGTTTCGAAAAGTCCATTCTTGTCAGCTTACGATATGAGTGTACTGGACCACACCTATTATAATCATGCACCATTTAATATTTCTCAAATAAATCTAGGTTATCGACATTCACAAACACGACGCATATAAATTGATGACAAGGTATTTTAAAGTCTCTAAACACATTTTTGAAGGCATTCAATGTTCACTCCGAAAATTGCCCTTAAACATGCTTTCTGAGACACAAAATACGCTGAACTCCTTCTGCTATACCTCAAAATATCCCACCATATTGAAGTCTAGATTTCACAGCCCTGCATTATGCTCTAACTACAGCATCCACACTAATCCTTTTTAATATGACTTTTAAGGCATAGCCTTAACCACCTGGCCTTGCATATATGTAGTCTACATGATACACCCAATCTACTCATTTCTTCACCATCATCTTGGATATTTCGATTCAGTGTATTAAACAGCATCGCTTATTCGATTTTAGATGTTGCTTGAACTGTTCATCCAATTTATCTAGGTTTGCTTATATTATTTTTGTTGTCATTACTAGTTTCTATCCGCATCATGATTGATAAGTCCTCCTCCGAAAACAGAACCATTAAATTGCCAATTATCCCTGGAATATCATTAACATACAGCAGAAATAATAGTGGTCTTAGAATAGACCCCCGCGGCATTCAACATATATTGCTTTTCCGATCAGATCTTACTGTAGTAGTTCCATTGGTACTGTGAACACGAATACGCTACCTTGTATCCCTTAAGAAAGACTCATTTCAGTTCAGATACTAATTCGTGTTTCAATATTTTTCAATGGCTTAGCGTCAATTACAATTGACGTTGGCAAGTTTTGATTCAATATTACACCTGCGGTCATTGCACGACTTAGAGCTTCTGCAGTCACCATTTATCTTAATCAAGAAAGAAAACCGTAAAAGCCTTTGCCGAGGGCTACCTTGGATTCTAACCTCAGACATTGGCTTGACAAGCGAGTAATTAATTACTGAATTATTAGTTGTAATTGAGTAATAAATAACACTAAAAGCGCTGGAACCAGTGTTTAAGTTTAAAGCAGTAAATACAAGATACAAACTCTATTCCCATCTTTAATTAAACGGATGACAAAGAAAAACTTTAGCAGAAATGTTAAAATTGCACCGTATTGTGTGGAAAATTCAATCGAAATCATAAAACGATTTTTTAGACAGGTAAGCAAAAATAAAAATTCTTAAAAGAACTAGTTAACAGGTTTCTAAACCCGTCGAAGAAAATTAATTTACAAAACCAGGAATTAAGGAGAACTCTTGCATCTGTTCAGTTTATCAAACTGAATAAACTCGTATAAAGGAAACTGTAAAAGTTTTGCAAGATAACTTCAATTTTCACAATCATTCCAAAAAATTTCCATCGGATTCTATGCTTTTAGCCATTGTTTGTCATCAACTCAAGTTTTCCACGCTTCTTTTGAAAACCGTATACCTACGTAATTCTACCCACAAAGAAGATCCTCGGGAAAACTTTCTTATTTTCACTGTGCAAAATCACATGAAGCTTGATCTTGACGGTTTTTCCAGTACCTTCAGTCGAGTTGTTACTGCACTCAGTAGCGATGGATTAGTATTATCGCGACCTGGTGTCGACTAAGACATGGAGTACCCAAAGGCAATAAACCTTCTTCACTCAAGGTGTTTTTGTAGAAAGGTGGGAATTACTGGTTCATGTCTTCCTAGACAATCTTCATTTCATTTATGGTAACTTACATACCTAATACTTTTCTTAGTAATAGATAAAACGGACCACGCTGACTTCTGAGCATCTCCAAGTCGAATTTCCTCTCTGAAGCTCATACTATCTGAATACAATCGTACGATGTGTATAATAATTTTCTTTTCTTTGCATAAGGATTGTAAACAATACACTTATGATTAAGTATATTACATATTTTCAACAAAATCGAAATGAAATTATAAACATTTATTAACAAAATTACATATCATTTATTAAATAGATTTCAATCACACAAATAATATTTGTTGGTTTTACAATTTCCATCCACGGCCTTGTATTAACTAATTCTATATAAGACAAGTTCCATTGCATAGATAATAATGAAGACTAATGTTTAATAAAAACTATTAAGTTCTACAAGAGCATAATTGTTTACGCAATCAAACGACTGAATTTTTAGTGAGCATTTTTAAATTAAAAAACGCATTTTTTAAAAATACCTTTTATTTTTAAAACAAATAACAAATATTACAAAGCATATACCCTAACATAATCTACCTGAAGAGCTGCATCATCGCTCCCACTTAGGTCCCATGTGCCTAACCACATACTACGATTTTCCCAGAAGTCAGTACTAGCCTAAAAATTTAATAAATACTTTGTAAATTATTAATGTAATAACAGCGACTTCAATTTTAAATTTTCAAAATTTTAAAATTCTTTAGAAATATATTCATTGGGACTTAGGTGCCTTTTTTCATAAACTAAAGTTTATATACCACGGGAAGTTTCAATAATAAGTTCTTAATTCGCATCAGTCCTTTTTAAAATAATATTCATAAAATATTGTGTTTAATATTGTACTATTGTATTGTTATAAAAGTTAGCAGATGTTAAGTCAAAATTAAATAGTTTAGACAGATGTAAATTTGTCAGATTTGGTTTCACCTAAACATAAAACAAATTTAAAAAGACAGAAAATAAAAAAACAATAATTAACTAGGAACGAACGATAAGAGTACGTTACTCCGTATTTATATAGATCGATCTGACTATAATCATTTGGTACACTAATTTGAAACGCAAATTAGTTAAAATTGTAGGTTTTGCCCATTTTATGTTTAAAAGCAAGTCAGTTTACAAAAACAAAGCAATAAATGGACTGTGCAATATATGAATAGTATGTAATTATTTTTAGCACAAATTTAAACTTTTCTTATTTATATTGGGTCTGGGAAAAAAGTTCGTGGCGTTTTTTCAGTAAAATTCAAGTGGTCCCCGCGTGGCGCGTGGACGAATTCATTTAAACCGAATATGCTCCATTATTATCGACAATGTTTCGCCATTTTTTTGGTAGATCCATGATCCCATCGGTGAAAAACTTCTGTGGTTTCTGGTCGAAAAACTGAATCAAGTAGTTTTCACAGGCTTCTTTTGAAACCAACTTAATTCCATTGAGAGAGTTCTGCAGAGATCGAAACAGATGATAGTCAGAGGGTGCTATATCCGGACTGTAAGGTGGGTGCATCAAAACTTCCCAACCAAACTCTCTCAATTTTTGACGGGTCATCAAAGAAGTGTGTGGTCGGGCGTTGTCATGATGGAAGACAACACCTTTCCTATTAATCAATTCGGGCCGTTTTCTTTCAATCGCCTGGCGTAATCTCTCTAGTTATGCACAGTAGAGTTGAGAATCAATCGTCTGACCAGTTGGAAGTAGCTCGTAGTGGACGATTCCCCTCCAGTCCCACCATACACACAGCATCACTTTTTTTGGCGTCAATGTTGGCTTAGCGAACGCTTGTGACGGCTCACCATCCTTTATCCACGATCTTTTACGCTTCCGATTATCGTACGTAATCCATTTTTCATCTCCGGTTATTAAACGTTTCAGAAACGGCTCGATTTCATTCCGTTTCAGCAGCGCATCGCAGATGTTAATTCGGTCAATCATGTTTTTCACGCTCAACTCATGAGGAACCCATACGTCAAGCTGTTTTTTGTAACCAGCTTTGTGTAAATGGTTCAAAACAGTTTTGTGGTCAATGCCTAGCTCCATGCCAATATCGACACTGCTGATATGCTTATCTTGTTGGACTTTTTCAAGAATTTCATCAGATTTTTCAGTGATTGGACGACCGGAGCGTGACTCATCTTTCACATTGAAATTTCCAGAACGAAAGCGAGCGAACCATTTCCGCGCAACAGATTTCGATAAAGTACCTTCACCGTACACAGCACAAATTTTATCACAAGCCTGCGCAGCGTTCTTCCCCTTATCATAATAATATTGCAGAATATAGCGAAATTTCTCATTATTCTTCTCCATTTTCAAGTGCGAATAACTTTCCAACCACTGCACCGATTACAATGTTTCTACGCTCAAACTAACGTTCGGAAGGTCATCTAAAAAACGAGCCGTCGGTGGTGTCGCTGTGACTTGTTGTTCTTTAGTTATCGGCAACCAATGCCATCTATCGGGAAAAACGCCACGAACTTTTTCCCAGACCCAATATAAATAAAATACATGTAACACTTTGACCGACAAAGAAGCGAAATTCAGCATATCCTCTTTAAATATTTTGTCACTGCATATCACTTACATTCAAGGGATTTACAGAACTCTAAACTTATTTAGTTAAATTAAGAAAAATCTTAACAATTACATACAAAGGGTACTAGAAAAGTTTTGCAATACAGCTTTATTTATTCAATTTTTTCAAAGTAATTTCCTCTACAATCAATATAACTCTCCATCCTCCGAAGCCAATCTTTATACCAGTTCTGCTAAGTTTCACTAGGACGAAAAGCACACTCGTTGTCCCAAGCCCGCAGAAGGTCATCTTCACTGAAAAACCGCCTCCCTTTTAGCTTCATTTTCACGTGCGGCAACAGTGCAAAGTCGCAGGGAGCAAGATCTGGACTGTAGGAAGGGTGCTCGAGAAGTTTCAATCCTGTCGTGGGCAAATATTCGGTGCAGGCTTTGGCGCGGTGAGCTGGAGCATTATCGGGATGGAGGAACCAGGTGTCCATTCTTGACTTTGGCCGCAGGTACATCATAGATCCAATGACTTTAGGCAGGCACTGTTCAGTATACCACTTAGCTGTGACCGTCTTCTGTGTGTCCAAAACGACGTGTTCCACAATTCCACTCGATTTGAAAAACACAGCTATCATTTTCTTCTTTACAGATCGGGATTTTCTGACACCTACAGGTGCGGTGATGAGGTCACCAAAAACCCAAACTTTGTTTTGAGCTTTGGTCGGCACATCGTAATAGTACAGCCAAGCCTCGTCACCTGTCACGATGTTGATCACATACCGAGATTGTCCCTTATTAAACTTTTTTAGCATCTCCCGGCACCAAGTCACACATCGTGTCATCTGCTCTTCAGTCAGTCGATGCGGTACCCAGAGAGAACACGTGCAAATGATCATCCAGAATCGAACGAATTGCTGGTGCATTTAGACCTGTACCCTCTATCTGTTGGTAGGTCACTCCCCTCTCCTCGCCAAACATTTTCTCTCAGCATCCTCCACAGTTAAATTTCCCTTTTGGAATTCTCTATACCACCTGAATATCGTTGTGCGATGTGGACAAACATCACCTAGTGCAAGAGCAATTTCGTCGAAGCACTGGTCTATGTTTAAACCACCCACGAAGTTATAATGCAAAACTGCACTTATTTCATTTCGTGACCATTTTGCCATTGCAAGCATTTTACACTCTCACTGCTAATGAATAAAAATTATAACTCCTATCCACAACAAAAAACGGAAGGCAATATTCAATAACTTTATTCAGAATGAATGACAATTGATTCACTACGCTATAGCATCATCAGATACATTAATCCACTGTTTACTGAAACAACTATGAATAAAGTTTAAAACAATATCTTTCGTTTTTCATTATTACTAAATTAATTGTTCAATTACTATAAACCAATTTCCTGCATATTTTATTTTCCTGAAATAATTTAAATTCATATTAAGCAAATAATTAATTTCTTAAAGTTATCAAGACAAGAAAAAGCTCTTAAGCAGATGTAAGTCAATAATGGTAACTTACTCGTGGTGAGTCATTACTCCATGGTTTTCCATTGGCATTTGTAGCTTGATCTGGGAAGAAACCGTTAACACCGCCGACAGCGTTATTAATAATAATATAAAATTCTTGATCAAATGGTGCCATTACAGTTTCACCTTGCCAAGGATTGAAGAATTTATCACCCCATCCTCCCAATTCCCAAAATCCACCTGAAGGAGGAGTTACCCCACCAATAAGTTCACCATCGATGTAAAAGTTAATATCACATGGTGTCCAGCGGACTTCGTACAAGTGGAAGGCGCTATTAAAGCCTGCAGTATTAGATTTTTCCCAATGTGTTTTCTCATAGGCATCATTTTGCCCGTCAGGTGCCCAATGGAGAGTGGAAGACGCTAATTGAGTGCCAATTTGTTGACCATTTAACACATAATTTCGGTTGCCTCGACTTTCCAGTATATCGATTTCACCAGAAGCGGGCCATCCACCATAAGCATTGTAACGTGGCATCATCCATATAGCTGGAAAGAACGTATAGTATACTTTCTATACTACAGTCTCTACATTATGCTAAGATAATTCATATGAAAATGCGAAAATGCAAACAATTGCACCTTAATAATATACAAAATTAAGGCTGAAAATTTTTAAAAATGATACTAATTTACATACCAGGCCATATCCAATCACCTGCAGGCAACTTTGCACGAACTTGCAGCAATCCGTATTTAAAGCTAAATGATTTAACAGTGCGAATTCTTGCACTTTTAACTGGATTTAATATATTTTCACTTGTTCCTGTGCGACTACAACCGTACGATGCAGGATTGGTACATCTAAAACAAAAAAAAGCAAATTGTGATATATTGAACATTTTATGGAAAAGTTTAAATGTACAATCCCATTGCTTTTAAAAATTTATAAACACAAAGGGTTGCTAATATTTTGCTTTTCACTCTACATTCACGTCCAAGTTTAAAATTAATTTTATTTAAAGAGCAGATCTGGGCAAAGTCAGCAATTTTTGAAACACTTCTAACAAGCTTTTAGGTTCAGTGTTGACATTTCGTTTGAGTCATCACTGTTATTAATATTAATAATAGTCTTTATTTATCCAACAGATAATCAATTATAGGACAAAAGAAATAGAAAAATACAGTGCAGAAAAAAAAACAAAGCGTAAATAGTTACAAAGATACCATACGAAAAATCAATCAATAAACATTAAGTTTGCAAATGAATAAACTATTTATTAAAACTAGCGCTAATGGAATGTATTTCTAAATGAGGTGTTAGCATTCCGAATCATAAACGAAAGAGGAGCTTTATATAATATAGCGTGTTTCAAAAAGAATATACGTATTACACAGTATTATTTTGTCCAAGCTATCGGTCGCTGAGCCTCGGCTCGGCTATTGGAGAAACGAATACATGGTCTAGTTTATTTAAGAGCCGCTAGATGTCAGTTGTCTTCTGGTTTTCTTGGTAACCGTCATATATTTAAAATGGCTACTCCGCAGCAGAAATCATTTTGTGTTCTCGAGTTTGCGAAGTGCTATTCCGTGATTACAGTGCAAAGACGTTTCAGGTTGAGCTACTAAATTGATCCTCCGAATGGGTGGAACATTCGCAGATGGTATCGACAGTTTGTAGATACAGGATGTGTATGTAAAGAAAAGAGTCGTGGCCGCCCTCGTATTTCTGAAGAAAATGTTGCACGAATTCAAACTGCTTTCCAACGAAATCCTTCAAAATCAACTCGTCGTGCCAGTCGAAAGTTACAACTGCCTACAACAACAATTTGGCGTGTTTTGAGACGTCGGTTGGTTATGAAGCCGTACAAGTTACAGTTGCTACAAGCTCTGCGTTCTGATGACAAACGGAAACGTGTGGCATTTTGTAACGAGATTCATGATGCTATTGACAATGATAACACTTTCGCACAACGCATCGTGTTCAGTGATGAAACGACTTTCCATGTTAGTAGTCTGGTAAACAAACACAATGTTCGAATTTGGGGTCTAAAGAACCCACATGCAGCCATTGAACATGTATGAGATTCGCCTAAAATTAATGTTTTGTGCGATATCCCGATCATCTGTTTAGGGCCTATTCTTCTTTGATGGCAACACGGTTAACGGTCAGGAGTATCTCGCTATGTTACAAAACTGGTTGTTTCCGAGGATGCACGAAGACAACTTCATTTATTAACAAGAACCCCCTCCACTGAAGTCGCCAAGCCCGTGAATATCAGAATGAAACTCTACCGAATCGTTCGATTGGTCGTCAAAGAACTGGTGACTTAGCATGTCTAAGCTGAGCTCCACGGTTACCGGGTTTGACACCCTGTGACTTCTTCCTATGGGGTTTCGTTAAAGACGACGTTTATGTACCACCACTCCTACAGAACCTGGAAGAGTTGAAGAACCGGATCCGTACTGCCATAACATCAGTGACGAAGGACATGCTTGCCCGAGTATGGGAGAAATTTGAGTACCGATGTGATATTGTTCGTGTCGCTGATGGAGGACATATTGACCTTCTATAATCTGAACTTGAGAGGTTCATAAATATGTGTGTAAAGTTTTATATTCATATATCTTAAAGTTTAATAAATATATGTATTCGTAATACGTATATTCTTTTTGAAACAGCCTATATTTCCGCTGGTTATTATATATATATATATATATATATATATATATATATATATATATATATATATATATATATATACGCTATTAGAGATTCTAATAGCGTGTACGTACCAGTATTAATTTATCCTTTAGTAAGGGAAGTTCAAAGGTAAAATGAAATACTTTAGGATGATACTGATTGTTAGTATAAGTGATCGTATTAGAAATTCAGAAAGTAGGCAAAAGCGACATCGCTACAAGAAAAAATTGACAACTTACATGAAGACAACTTATGTGATTTGGCCACATGACAAGGATGGGCAATTGAAAGAATACGAAAGTAGTCTGGAAGGCTGGACTTGATAAGAAGAGAATCTGAGATCCGGAAATGACAAAAGTGTTGAATAAAAAAACAGGAGATGGACGGAAGTTGGATAATTCATACAAGATAGAAAACGGTGAAGAGAATTCTAACTCCACATCTCGTCACTCTGGGTGTAATAAAAGTACAGATTATGTATATATATATATATGTATGATACTTTTTCCTGAATCGTATAAAAGAACAAGACTTACTTATCGGCAGGTGCTCCTCCATTTATATCCAAAGTATCACTATAGAGAGCACTATATCCTAAGTGATCAGCAGTAAGTGTTGGCTTAATATAGAAAACCCCATCATGAATGAAACTATTTGTTCTATTATTGTTGTACCATTGGAACTCCCAATTCTATAAAAGTGCATTAAAAATATTAAAATATTTAGATACACTTACTCTTGTCTTTGAAATTAACGAATAAGCTCGAGATTCTTTCTCTTAATGAAACAACATAATTCATAAATTTATTCATTACTTCTTTACAAATGAATAAGTATTAAACATTTTCTAAAATAATTGGAAACGAAGTTCTATTGTTTATTAATTATAAATACAAATAATTAATAACAATTGCTTTTGAGAATATCAAGTTTAAATTGAGTTAATATAACTTTTAGTAGTCGATAATATCAATCGAGTATTCTGTGAAGCCTAGCATATTATAAAATGTATTTCAAGTAATTTTATAATTATAACGCTCTTTGTTAATGTTTTTAAATTATTTAGACGTCACTCGAGCAATTTTATGCGAATATATAAAAAGACATATTCATAATTGCCAAACTAGATAATTAAATATGAAAATCATTAAGAGGGGATTAATTAAAACAAAACTGAGGTCTACTCATTTTTCAGTAAATTTAAATTTACTGAATTTATATAAATCATCATGAATCATTTGTGATAAATAAAATTTCGTTTTACAAAAGCGATATCGAAAAATTACAAAAAATTATGTACATTATATGTAGGCATGAATAGAAAAGTATGATTTTACAAAATCTCAAAATCTTAATTTTTTAAATATAAAACATGAAATCTAAATATTATTTAGATAAATATGAAACCAAATTTCATAAACGAATGTATGATAAATTAAATATTTAAAAATATTTTTTTTTGAAAATATTATTCTTACCCCGCCTCCGGCTAACGTACTCTCATACTCCCATTTTTGAAAATTAAAAGTGTCAAACTCTTCTTGAAAGATTAAATCTCCTGAACATATTTTAGTTGGAGCAAATGAGCCACTAGCTGTCGTGACTGACGAATCACATCTTTTCCGAGCGGCAGTTAAACCGCAAATAACAGCAACTACGATCACCGCGCAATACATTTGACCTACAATGTAAGAAAATTAAGTCCGCCAAATATCTCTATCCTTTTATATTAGTGTTGTGACCTTCGTAAAATTATAAATATATCGATATGATCATGAACATAGGAAATGTAAATAATTTAATGAGAGTTATAACGCAACTATAATTAATTAACTTAAATCAACTAAAAAGCTTTACATTCATTTAAATAATGAGCTTTATTTTGTAAAGCCCCTTTTTCAAAACGTACTTATATTCCCATGAACGTCAAACATAAGACGTCAATTCCGAAGTACAAGAAATTAAAAGTTATTAGGCAGACAGGAATTAAATGCCCGAAATATTGACCCCTGTAGTTTTTCCATTATATTAATATAATTATGAATATTGCTAATATTAATACTATTATATATTATTATAATGCTTCACCTGTTGCTATTTACTACGCCGGCAATCCAAAATGAATTCTTAAGATAAAAAAATGCCCATGTAACAAGCAAAAATACTTTCAATGAAACAAAAACGCACATTTCAAATATATGGAAGATTATCTCAACGAAAATGCCTAGGAAATGCGTGTAATATAGCAAAACAGTTTGTACATATGGTTATTCAAAAGTAATTGCTCAGTTTGAAATGGCCAAATTTTTGAATTCTACAAAAATAAAAACGTAAGGATATCAGATTTTATTTTAATAAGAAAAACAAGAATAACTTAAATATGTTCACCACTATGACGTGCAATTAAAAATAGTCTACTAGAAACAGTTTTCCCAGAATGTTCTTGATAATATCGATTGCTTCAGTTCCTCATGAGTAGTAGGTCTACTTAGAAATACCCTCAAAAATTTTAAAACGAAAATGATAACACTAAAATTAATAAAGCATTATTTATAGATAAAATTAGATGTGTGGAGTGAAATGAAGACGCAGGACAATTATATTAACTCTGCCTTTCAATCTGTCTAAGAGGTTTCTTTTTAATTAAATACATTTTTCACTAATATTAGCAAGTTGTTTTAACAAATGCTGTGGTTTAATTTAGTTTAGTTGGATTCCAGTAATTTTTAAAACTTACCGATTCCACTATCGAGAGAGCTATTTTGGATGAAGAAAATATTCTATGTTAAGTAAAATTTATTTAACGTTGTTTGAACTTTATTTGACCTATAGTTTAACAACTTGAAGTTAGACATTTGTTGTACATTTACACAGATTTGGTTGTATACAGGATAGTCGTACGTGCGTACTATGGTAAAATTAGCCATTTAATGACTTCTCTTCCCATGAACCACCAGCAGAGTACAAGAAAGAGACTGAGGATTTGAAAGAAGTTTTGCTCAACATACTTATTGCTAAACAAAACTTCTTTCAAACCCTTTGTTGTTAGAAAATACGAGATAAAAATCTCAAAAGTTTTTATCACACTGTTAGTAGGATAAGTAGTGCAAATTAAATTAGCAAATTTAAAACAGAAGTGAAGGCGTTCATACTCGAATAAAAAAATCAGAGATTTATGTTTAGAGAAAGTTCACAATATCTAGAGACTCTATTTTTTTTCTTGAATTACTCTGATAGAGACTCTGAGAGACTTCAATTCAATAAACAAAATATTCACTTTCCCTATTTTTTATTAATTTTAAATTTGAAAATTCAGATTTAATGCCCATCCGCTGATGAAAGCCCTTCCTGTTTTAAACAAAATTGATTTACGTATTATAGTCTGTTTTAATAACAGTACTATAGAACTTGTTATCTTTTCACAGAAAAATGTCGCGTAGATAACATACCACAGATTTTTGTAAATATTGCATTTTCTTACTATGTCATACTTAAGTATTTAAATTATCGCAAGATAGTATTTTCCATGATAATTTTAATGCACGAGTACAATACCGTTTCTATAAATATGAGCAAAAGAGAAAATGTTTTAAATATGATTAAAACAACAATACGTGTAATTCAAGATTGGTATTACTGATTTGTAGTGGTAAATCCTAAATAAACAAGAAAAGTTACATTTAAGTTCCTTGTGATATAAAATTGTGTCTACGAATCCGATGACAAGTAGAGTAGGTAATCTTGTGGACAGATGCATGAATTTATTACAATCTAACTAGTACAAGCGCAAAATACATCGATGTACACTTAAGTACACTTAAAGATGCTATTCCAACTTTGAATTTCTACTTAGAAATGGCAACATTATTAAGGATTCTAACTCCAATATACAAAGCGCACTTGCCTCCTAGGAAAAGAGATGGTAAACATGCTGAATTATAATCAAACTTGTAGAAAAATATTAAAATTTTTAGATATGATGAGATAGTATACATTACATATTTCCGAGTGCTTGCTTTTCGGGTTTCAACGTTGATATGTAAATGTAACGCAAGGATAATACAGTTGCAAAACTAAAACACATTATCTTAACAATCCCAAACAAGAATTGATGCTAAGTCAAAAGAGACCCCATTGTAACAATATCTATTTCAAATAACCGGCAGCACCAACCCAAAAGTCTAAAGATGTAAAAAGTTTAAATTCAAATTAAAAAATTTATTAATGAAATTGTAAACGTATTATTAGAATTGCGACCCAGATGTTTCCGGACTGATGTTATAAAAACTCGAAACTTAACTTTTAATCCTAATGATTGCTAATGACGAAGTAGTGTTGTGCAAGGACACTACTGCTATGCAATTGTCCCAGCGTTTTTTCCAGTTCTGGAAGATGTTGAGGAAGTCGTTTTCGGTGAACGAGTTGGTTACTGCATCCATACCATCAAAACAGCAGTCTTTAAACTGCATTTTCATTTTCGGTAAAAGCCCGACGTCGCAAGAATCCAGATCTGGTGAATAGGAGGAAGGTTGTGGAAAACGGTAATTGTTGATGTTTTCATCAAAAAGGCTTATGTGAAAAACAAACGGTGATACGGTGAATTATCGTGATGCAACGACCAATTTTCTGCTAGACAGAGGTCAAGCTGTTTGCATCTTATATTCTCACGAAGCTGTCTCAAAATATTGTAATATAACTCGACAGGAACGAATTCCCAAGGCACTTTGCTTTTCACTTATCAGAATTTCTTGGGTCTTAGCGAGCTCAGACTCTTCCACTAATTGTTGTTTAATTTGTAGATCTAACCATAAATTCAGCTCTTGTCGCCAGTAATCACTCTCGATAAAGTTTTCATCGTCTACAGCAAGGTATAAAAGCACTATGGAAATAGAAATTTCTTCAGTTATAATTCGCAGACATGTATCAAATCTTTATCGCAGGTGTCAAGACTAGTCCGACAATTGTCTTCATAAATGGGCAGTTGAACTATTGCGATGTTTTCGGGTGCGGTGGACATCGAAGGTGTCTCTGTTCGTTCGTCGTCATTAGTGGACGTTCAACCAGTTTTAAAAGTCGCAAACCACACAAAAGTTTGTGTTCGGCTCATTGATTGCTCACTGAATGCTTGTTGAATCAATCCATAAGTTTCAGTAGCCATTTTTTCGAGCTCAATACAAAATTTAATGAACGCGGAATGCTTATGTTTTTCATCCATTATAATGATCACAGCAGGTCACAATTAACGCTTTACGTAATCACACATACCTAACGTAAACGGTGACAATCACATTGAAACTTGTCATACATATTTCGCAGACATATACTTCCCATTACTTATCGACGCACGTTGGTATTATTTTGGATTCTCGTGCTAAGACGTCAATTCGTTAACATTTGGATTGCACGTCGTATAAATGATTATTTATTATAAAGTATAAAATTTGTTAATAATAATAGAAAATAATAGATGACAATATTTCATTTTCTGTAAAGTATTATTTACGTTAAAAAATAAATTTCGAATAAATACTTTTTTTATTAAATGAAAATTATCATAATGAGCAGGAGAAAGTCAATATTTTGGCTCTAATGACATGACTATCGGCAAGTCTCGATCTTAATTCTAATGACTTATTGTAAAATAAATCTGGTAGAAAAATGAAATCTGGAAATTCTACTTCCAAGGAACAGATGTGGGACACCCTCGTTAATGAATTGAATAACACCCCCATTTAAGAAAAATACGACGATTCCGGTATTATCAACGATAAGAATGGCTTTCTTTCCAAATAAAAATCTTGCAAAATTTAATATATTTTTATATATTTATTACTTAACATTCAAATAGTAAAGTTACCTTCTCAGTTTGAGTCCGCCAAAGCGTTACTGTATATAACATGACATGAATGTTTTCTGTGTATATACAACGTGTTCTTTTACATAAATATGTCTATAGAATTATATGTAACATATTGTATCTTATAATAGTACATTGACGAAAAAGTGTTATAAGACAGATCTCATCGCACGAGACCAGTTTAGTGCACAGCGAACAAAGTGAAGAGGGCCCTAAAGGCCGAGTGCGGTGAATGTCTTATGACGTTACTTCTTCTTTTTCAAATTCGCCTCTTTTATCGTTTTTTTTTTCTAATCCTTTCTGCAAAAAAGTATGAAACACTAAACAGAATTTCTTAATATTTGTTTCATAATATTGTATAGCTAAATTTCTGCAGAAAAAATGATAATTGCACACAGTGGAGATATAGATATTGATTCTTACCATTTAAGAAACCTAAGCATTAACAAACAAGTCGTTATAGAAACTTTAAATAATCTGTTAAAAGTAACATTCATTTATTAAATATTTGTTACCATTATAAAATACACAGCAATATAAAATGTATGACACAATTTCTCTGTAAATTATTAACTTTTTAAGTAAACACTCAAAGGCACGTATGATTTCGAAGAGAAATTATCATTGCAATTTGATATTTGTTGATGCGTAGACTAGTGTCACAAACGTTTGTGAAATGATCGCATATTCTATTGTCAATTTTTCTATTCAGTCTCAAATAATTGTATTTTTGTGACACGTGAGTGAATAAAATATTATTGTAGTTTGCGTTGGGTTTTTTGTATCCGCTCTTGAAATATATATATAAACAGTAACTTCAGATAATAAAAATCAAAACATTATTAAGGACGAAATTGTACAAAATTCAAAATTAATTCTGAGGAACGTTAATTTCATGCTTCATTTGAGCAAACGGCCTGTGCACTAATTTGTTTGTAGACCTAATTAATAAATTATATCTATACGCTAAAATTTCGATAAATGAATGTACGAGTATGTATCAGGTAGACGCATAAGTTCGAAGTGCTGTCATTGAAAAAAATTATTAGTATGTTTAACAAACATGAGAATAAATTCTAATGTGAATAATACCTTGCTTACGACGGGTTTACCAAGTTAAGAGTGTTCATTTATAATGCATCGTGATAACGTAGTTATTCTTTTGGCAAGACGAATGCGCATTTCATTCTTTCGTTCGTTGGACGAGAAAGTTAGGTAATGTTTTTCAAACATGAACTAATCAAAAATGTATTCTCCTCCATTATATACGATTGTCTTTCAACAATCTGACAATTTTCCGATTTCATAAAAGATACTCTTCCTAGATGTTAAAAATCATCTATATCAAAATGGTTCTCATAAATCGAGAAAATCTTTTCCGTGCTTTACTTTCCCCAATTAGGTTTTCTCCGTAAACAGCACAAATGGTTCTAGTGGCTTCCGATACATTAATGTGTCACAAATGCTCGTTTTCTTCTACTTAACATTTTCTTTTTTCAATAAATAAAACGACCTTTGCACAAACTCTAAAATTATTCAATTAAACAATAATACGATATTAAAACAACTTTGATATACTCCTAACAATTTTTTTCAAGTTTCTCCCATCCTAGAAAACAAAAACGCTGCGATTATGCATTAACCTAATAGATGCACATATTCCATAGACTACAGTTCATGGAATACAACTGAAATATTAGTTTTATGTTGATCATTTTCACTGTAAGATTTTCTAGGAAGAAATATCTTCTTTAATGGGTGCTTTTGTTATTTAAACCATGTAATATCACCTCTCACACGTTCATACCGTTCCTTGATAGATTATAGACATGAAAATATTGTGTTATTTAGCGTAATAGACATAGCAGCCCTAGATCCGCAAATGACGGTAAAAATTTTCTGTGGGCTTGTTATTTCTTGGCATTCAAAATTCCAAGTATCTGCCTGGTTTCGTTAAGAATTTATTAATTTTAATTTATAATACTACAATTTTGTTTAAAAATTCACACAATTAAAATGGGAGCTATCTCTGCAAAAATAGGACATCGAATCGAGAAATTTACAGTATGACCAACGTCGTAGATGATTTCATTCTTTCATACCAACTAATTAAAAACTGGTCTCGGAATTTTATATTAGTAAAAGAGATTTGCTAGTATATGAGCTTAGAAGCTTAGAATGTTAATGGCTAATCAAAAATTTAATAAATTTGACTATAACAGCCACCAATCTGGCAAGAATTAGGAGAAACTGCTGCTGTAGTGAAAGTTTATTTCATCACTTTGAATTATAGCAACGAATGGCGATACAAGATGAAACCGTTTTTACGAAAATTTCAGGTCACTTCTTCATAGCTACATTTTTTTAGGAACTTTCTACTGAAACTTTGTATAATAAAAGAAAAACACTAAGACAATGTACTCACTCATAAAAGTTCAATTGTTATGTACATTCCTGCCTTCAAAGAGTTTCAAAGAGCGTCTGTATTCTCCAAAACATAGTGATTATTTTTATATTCTATATATAAAAACACTTTATTAAAGGTTAATTTTTGTGTACAATGAAGAGAAAATTGCTGCTATAAGTGGCTGATCGTATAAGAAAATATTTTTTACCCAAAAACATCGAAACCCTCATCATCGATACACGAAATGTTGCGTAGATTTCGCTGAAAAATTAAATCGTGTCAGAAATTCAAATTGCTTCCTTCAATATCGTGGGCAATAATTCGTGAGCTTTTCTCGTATTTATTAACTGCTAGTTAAACTAAATGCTTAAGTATCTCATCTGTTTTATTATATTAAACTTTATTACATAAAATTATTTTTATTTTTTTTTATTGCAGGAAGATCTTCAACTTTTCTTATTAATAGACCACTCAGTCACCTATAGTTCTTGCTTGATATGCTAACCTAGTTGTATGACCACAACTACCTGTGAATCAAAAAATAGTCTAAAATAGTGATACGTTCTTAGTCATATATACATATTTTATACAGAATTAGATGCAAAAAGCTTATCAGCATAATATGAAATCATGCTGTTTTCATCAACTTTCAAAAAGTCTATGATTCAATTAAAAAGAGAAAATCGTATAAAGTTATAAAAAATTTGTATATTTCATACAAAATGATCAAATTGGTTAAGATGATCTTAAACAACGCAAATATTAAAGTGAGGGTGAATAGTTTAGTCCCTAAATCATACAAAGTTACAAAGTAGGACTAAGGCTGGAATATTAAATATCTACAACATGATTTAGTTTTGTTTTGGAAAAAGTGTTAAGCGCTGCAATATAAATTATTCAAGTACAGTCATAAAGAAGAGTTAGCAGTATTTCACGTACACAGATGATGTTCTCATACTGATCCAAACAAAAAAGAAGTATTTTAGAAGTGAACGTCAAAAAAGTAAAATTGAAAATTAATGAAGAACAATCAAAATTAAACACAAAAACTCAGTTGTGTGATTTTCAAAAAATATCTTTTTTAAAAAAATACTAACAGTTGTTTCGTCAGCACTGTGACTTTCTCAAATTAAAAGGTAAATCTAACACAAACAGAATATATTCAAGTCAACTAAAATATTTTCAAGGTGGGGGTAATATATAATTAGAAGAAAATAAGTTTAATAGAGGAGGATTATTCAAATCTACTCTTTAATATATTTTCACCACGTTTTTATGTTTGTTTATTGCTTTCATTTCCAGTAATAATAACAACTTCATCCCTTTATTTTTAGAATATAGAATAATGAACTTTGAATTAACAGAATGATTACAAGTATTTAAATGTACTGCGTAGTTGGAATCATTTTTGTTATGATTAAAACTTCTTTTGTGTTCTGATAGCCTGGTTCCATAGATCTTCCACTTTGACCGATATATGTATATATAGCGCAATCACCACAAGAAAGCTTACAGACTTTGTTGATTTTATTTATTTCGTCTTTATATATATATATATATATATATATATATATATATATATATATATATATATATATATATATATATATATATATATATATATATATATATATATATATATATATATATATATATATATGTATATAAATTCATCATTACTTGAAAGTATAGAAATAAATAAATGTAAAAGACGTATATTGAATGACCAAGTAGTTTTGAACTGAAAATAGTTTAGTTGACTTAAATGTATTCCATTGATGTAAAAATAAAGACCACACCAGTTAATTAAAATACGAAATATTTATATTCACATAAAAATTTCACGTCATACAACGAACCAGCAAAACTAATTAAAGCTGAAAAGCAAAAAAATAATTAATATGGAGAAGATACAAAAATTTATCTATTTAGGAATATGGCTGAAGAATGATATGACGACACATCCAAATTTGTGGCAACACCTTTCGGTGTCGAGTCATGCTGGAGTCGAGTCCTAAGCTTCCCCTCTCCATATCTCCCAACACTTTTATCTGTTGCTCGCCAGAGCCTTTATGTTCTCCCATCCTACTCCCCTCTTCTCCTCCGCCGCTCACAATTCATCCCTCCACGTTCTTCTCGGTCTACCCCTCTTCCTCTTTCCAATCTCCCTGGACTCAAACACCTGCCTAATCAACCTCTCCTCTACATCTTTTAATAATTAGAAAACTATGCAGAGAATTAAAGGAAAGAAATTTTATTGATACCAATGCCTAAAAAAAAACCGAACTTGCCGGTCGTAAATTATAACATGCATTTCTTTAATTTCTTGTGTTAAATGAAGAATATTTTTAGACAATGTATTTAGTATTGGAATATAGCGTTCTCTTAATGTTAAAACGAAAGTAAATTCATTAAAGAATATTAAGAACAACTTTCTGTTTATAACTCAACTCACCCATCACTACGATTAGATTTCAAAAATGATAACTTACCACAAACTATATATAACTCCACAGAAACGGAAACTTTCCAAAATGTTACAACGTAGTACAATAAATGCATTGTATCTAAAACTATTTAGGTCATGTACGGTATGAATCGACAAATAACTAAACAAATTACAAAACAAACATTTCATTTTCTGTTATCGCAAAATTTTCGTTTATATGAATACCTTCTGGATACTACAGCACCATAAGAAATATGACAGACGCAAAAAAATTTTTATATTTATATTTTATTGTAATAATTTATAGTCTAACAATTTTACAGTTTGCGTAGTAAAAGTATAAATCCAAATATCTATTTTTGCAAATTTAAAGTTACATATAAAATATACAGTAGCCATTTTTCACTAATAAAGTAGAGATTTCGTGATTCAAATAGACAAAACATAACAAAGTTAATACAAATACGAGGATAGTTTGACAAGTAGTGAGAATGACACATAGGTGGCGCTCTAATTGGTAAAACAAATGCACTGTAATTTAGGTTGCCTATTTATATGTTTACATTCCGATATTTAGATAAATCGGTTGATTAGTTTATTTTTGACAGCTTATTGATAAAGAAGCAACACGTCGCTTTATTAAAATGGAAAAAGCAGAGTATCGTACGGTGATTAAATACTTCGTAATTAAGGGTATGAAAGCTACCGAAATAAAAGATGAGTTACGGGAAACATTAGGTGAATCTGCTCCATCATCCACAACAATAAGTAGATGGGTAAATGAATTTAAACGTGGTAGAACAAGCTGTGTTGATGAAGCGCGCTCTGCAGCACCCAAAATCGTGACTTCTAAGGAAATGATTATAAAAATTCATAATATTATTAGATAGCAGACATGGTAAACATTTCAACAGAACGCGTACACCACATTTTAAAGAAAGAATTGGGCCTTTCCAAGTTTTCGGCAAGATGGGTGCCGCGATTGTTTGGACCTTTATAAGAGGAATCCGGTTGATTTTTGTAGGCGATTTGTTACTTGCGATGAAACTTGGTATAACACTTCTTTTTATTGTCGCTTATTTTTATTTATGTTGATAGTATGTAGTTCACCAAAAAAGGCAATTGAATTTTAAATTTCAAAATTAAACACCAGAGCTATTACTTTTAATTCAGTATTGTTTTAAATAGAAGGCTTTGTAGTTATTTAAAAAGGCATCAAATATCTATCATTGACAGTTGTGAAAATGGGAACTTAGTGCTACAAAGATTATTTAACGATTACTTAAGAAATTTAAACTTAATCCGTATTGTGAATAGGAAAAATTATCTCTACTGAACATTTCTTTAAAGAAAATGGACAAACAGACATCAAAAAATAGTCACAAATGCTTCAATCGTTTTTCTTGTCCATATCGAAAGAGAAAAAATGCAATACTGAATTCAGCAAATGGGTAATAAATGATGCGTAGTTATGTATATCTACGTGTGAACATGTATCCCTGGACAAAGCATTGTATATCGCAAACGTTTTCGTGTTATACGTGTTCAGCCAGTTACACTGCCAAAATTACGCCTTAAATTTTATGGGAAACATTCTAATGCTTCAATTATTCGAAATGTTTCGAAAAACAGAATAAACAAATCTTAATGAACTGAAAAGAAACCTTAGAAGAGAGATTGAAATTATATCCCATAAATTACTCGATAAAGTCACGTCGATGAAGGCCATTAATTACTTAGCATTGTAACATTTTTGGGCGAACCTTGTACATGCCGAATGAAACATAAATTATTATTGGTATATAACACATGGATCAATTTATGAGACTAACAATGAAAACAACATTTTTTTTGCAAAATTTTTTTTAATTCATCAACATAATCACCTTTTAGGGTGATACAATGGTTCCAACGCTTTTCCAATTTTTCAATACCATGTTTATAAAAAAATTTATCTTTCGCTTCAAAATAAGCTTCAGTTTCAGCGATGACCTCCTTTTGAGCCAAATCTTTTTCCCTGGAGCATTTTTTTAAGATCAGCAAAGAGCCAGTAGTCACTGTGGGCTAAATCTGGCGAATATGGGGGGTGGGGAAGCAGATCGAAACCCAATTCGTTCAATTTTGCCATTGTTTTCATCGACTTGTGGCAGGGTGCATTGTCTTGGTGAAAAAGGATTTTTTTTCTCTGCATGTGCGGTCGTTTTTTTGCGATTTCCTCCTTAAAAAGCACCAGTAAGTCAATATAATAATCACTGTTGATCGATTTACCTTTTTCGAGGTAGTCAATGAAAATCACGCCATGTGTATCCCAAAAAACTGACGCCAGGACTTTGCCAGCTGACTGCTGCGTTTTCGGACGTTTCGGACGGCTTTCGCCAGCTGTGCGCCACTCAGATGACTGCCGCTTCGACTCTGGAGTGTAGTGATGTATCCATGTTTCGTCCATGGTCACGTAACGACGCAAGAAATCTTTTTTGTTGCGAGTAAATAGCGATAAACAGCTTTCTGAATCATCGACTCGCTGCTGTTTTTGTTCCATCGAAAGCAATCGCGGCACCCACTTGGAAAAAACCTTTTTCATGCTCAATTTTTCATGAAGGATAGTAAATACACTTCCATATGATATCTGTGTCATCTCAGCAATCTCACGGAGCTTCACTTTACGATCTTTCATTATAATTTTTGTCACTTCACTCACATTTTCCGGTGTAACGGCTTCCACAGGTCTACCCGAGCGTTCCGCGTCATTTGTGTCGGTACGACCACGTTTAAACTCGGCAAACCACCGACAAATCGTTGCTTTTGATGGACAAGAGTCCGGGTAACATTTTTCAATCCATTGTTTTGCTTGCGTGGTGTTTTTACCCATTAAAAAACAATGTTTTATCAGAACACGAAACTCGGTTTTTTCCATTGTTTAAACAAACTACAAAACGACTTTACTCCAACCTCGATAACTCAGCTGTTTCTGGTCCGATCGACTTAAAATTTTGACACGTTTCAAGCTAAGGTTAGTACTCTAGAAAGACGTGGTTACTGGTTTACTACGAGCGCCATCTATGGGTTAGTCTCGGGACTTATTGATCCATGTGTTACATTTATGAATAATCGTTTTTATCCTTATTGAAATATTATATTATATATTTCTCTATAAATGAATATTTGATAATGTGTCAAAATTTTGTAGCACTTTTAATTCACATATTTATCTCAGATTGTCCTTTTCCATCCCTTTTTGCAATGATATCTATGAGCTTTCACTACCGATATAATTATTTGTTTCTTTCTGCAAATTTAATTTCTAAAGTAATTAAGTTACTTTTCATTTCTTTCTCGTTTTTTTACAAAGCATCAGCGTATATAATTTAGCCATAATGAGTTAGTATTCGCATGTTCTGCTTAGGAATGTAAAATTTTATTTCTTCCCTCTTTAGTTACTATGGCCATTATCAAGTTAAGTAGAACGAGACGTGGAAGTTCTTCTTTAATTTATTGTGAACTCTCCCTTTTATTTACTCTTTTGTTATTTCTGTAGAGAATCTGATTGCTCTCAACAGAGCAAACGGTAGGTGCTATTGCTTTGTTTAAAATTCTCCAAAATAACTTACTGATTTCCTTTTCTAATTATGATTTTGTGTGTTTTCTCTATAGTAGATAGCATAGATCACACTCTTGATTAATCTAAATCTAGATTGTGTTTGTACGATTCTTTTTCCAGTCCATCTTCAAAGAATCCCACGCATATTCTTGAAAGTATACTCAATAATATTCCACCCATTCAATTCTTTCCTTACATTTCGTCTTCTTTGCTGAAAGCAGATAACAGTATTCTTATCTTCCAATGATAGGACACTTTTTTACGCCATGACTATTTACACATTTTAGTTAGGTGTTGTCTTCATCCTCCCCCATATTTTTTGCGCGCAGTGTCTTAATTCCTTCAAGCGCTGTGGTCACTTGCTACCGGGCTACTTATCTCGTCTCTTTCATCTGCTGTTTCTACTACATTTGCAGTTGTTAAAAAATTTCATAGATTCACTCAACCCACCCATTGTATATACAATTTTTTCCAAGATTGTTTCGTTAATTGCAATGTACGTCACTTAAAAGAATTAACGGATATTTTATATATGTAATTGATAATAAAAGATAATATAGTTGTCTAATGTAACATCTAAATGTACTTCAATAAAGTAATTTCAATCTTTTTATACAAAAAAATGAATATACTGATGTATCTTATCATAGTTACGCATAATAATTATACCTGGAGTATAAAAACGCGCTTCAGCACGCTTTTTGGTTAGAATTTAAATTTTTACCTTTGTAATTAATAGTCAGGAGTTTTGAGTATCGCCTGAAATAGAAACATACCATGTCAAAGATAGAAGCCTGGAGAACCAAAACTCAATTTGAAGTGGAAAGACATAAAATATTGTTGAAATATTGTATTTGGAATGGATCAAAGCATAATTTCTATACAATGGAATCGCATACGTCTGGTTTATGTGCCCTAAAACCGTTGGTTTGCATTATTCTTGCTGTAGAGTATAAAAAAATAGAGCTTGTAAAAATGGGGCAAATGAATATATCGTCATCATGAATGAAGCGAGTATTAATTAGTGATGAATACAGATTTGTGTTGGAACCAGATGATAAAACGTATTCTTATTTGGCTTGAACACGGCACATGCAATAACCAACAAATTGTACAGGAAGCCGAAGTAAGTATTGGAGGGTACACCATTCTTCACTTTATAGAAAATGAATCCCTCACTATCCAGAGACATCTGGATTAGAATCTGTGACCGTACACAGCAGCGGTAGAAAAAGAATTCATTTTTATGAACGAATCCTCGTTTCAATCAACCAAATATCGTATATTAGATTGGTGAAATTGGTATATCGGGAATGGAGTGGCGAACTAATTTCCCAGATAGTAATCCGATTGAGATTTGGGAAGGCACGTTGCTACACAAAATTTACTATAAAAACACTTCATTAAGATACCAAACGTTTTTAGATGTGAAGACCATTATTAGTGTCTGTTTTGTTGTAAAAATATTGTAACAAAACTTTTGTAATATTTAATATTTCAGTACTTTTCTTAAGCTATAAAATTCAGCGTTCTATATTTCCCCATTAAAGCTTTCCAAAACAAGTTAAAACACAATATGTTCAAATACTTGTTCACAGATATATTGAAACAAAAAATTTTCTAAATTGTGTAATATTTTTAAAAATTATCATTTTTATGAAATATTCCTTATTTAGAGAATAGTTACCAAGTGTATTGTTTATACTTATATTACATTATTTACTATCAATTTTAACATGTAATAATGAATAATCGCTTATATTCATTATTCTTTCGCATTTAAGCAAATTTACATAATTACTAAACGAAATTAAATTACACCAAACAAATACTTCAAGTTTTGATATCAAATGAACGTTTTCTTTATCTGCGTGGGAATCTATCTTAAAAAATAAAGTAACGTAAGTACTTTTAGTATTTTATAATAAATACAATTCACTGTGAATTGTTTTTATTATTTATATCTATCCAACGACATGTAGGATCACTTGGGATAAAGTAGTATGATAACATTTATTCTATAACATCAAAAAACTCCATTTTCATATTATTTATTTTATAAATGTCATAAATAAATATAGAAATATAAACAAGATATTTTATAAATATACATTTTCAATGTGCTTCATTAAATGGATAAGCATTAACAAATTGTTTCAGAAATACACTTGTATATATTATCTTAAACTGACGTTTTTAATAAATTGACTTAATTTACAAAGGAATTTTTTTTGTAATCATTAAGTAAAATACGATCACAAGTATGTTTTCATTTGGTTATATCATGTAAGTTTTGAAACAGATTGATAATGCTTTAGAGTAAAAAGATCTCAAAATATAACAACTACATGTATAATTCGTTACTTTATATATTTTTATTCAAACTTTGTAATATCGTTTTTAAACGCATAATTATATAGAAGCACAATGGAATAGGCCACTATCGCATTGAAATTAAAATTGCTCCTCATTAACAAGGCATTACATTTAAGGCAATACGCAAACGAAATTACAAATTACGAGTAATAAATAACTCTGAGCTTGTTTCTAAGATAATTTTTTACGTTTGGACATTATCAAATATGTATAAGCACATACAGTATTCAAAAATAATATTGGGCTAGTCACGAAATGGAAGTATGATTATTGACTTTGCTTATTTACTATGTCTAGAATTTCTATTTAACCCGTTGCATTTGTAACAGGTAATGGCAGTGTTGTAAAAACTTTAAATATACTTTAAATCTACAGTTTAATTCCATCTTCACATACAATGAAATAAACCTACGTGTAACGAGAAAAACGGCCAACCTAAACCAATTTTTGCCATTTTAGTAAAAAAGAAAAAATTGTAATAAGGAATATCTAAAACCGAAACATTATAATAATTCATTGGATTCGATACATCATAGACTCAAACAAATGTTTCAAAGTTTCGGAGAACCATTGGACAACGCTTCATGCACTAAAAGTGCTATAGTATAGATTTCATAAATAAATCCCATGTATTAACTGATCTTTTCATAATGAATTTATAAAAATTTGATGTAATATTTGATAGAAAAAGTATCGGTGAGGCAACTAGCATATTTTCTAATATACTATGAAAATTTAACAAACGTATTAGAAATAATATTTAAATTTAAACATTAAAAATAAAACAGATTCTACTTCATTTATGTATTAATCTTACTATAATACTGTAGAGCAATTGGAAGCCCAAGTTAAAGTTAGAGAAAAATTAATATTAAGAATGATAAGGCTCAAGACAAGGAAATAAAAGAAAGTTCTAACAAAAATAATCCTTAGAAACAAACTCATAATATTATCTTAAATGAAAATTATAAAGTTTCAAAGACCTGAATACATATCTGTCTGTATATTATAGATACTGCTTTACTTAATAATAGATAATAAGGCCTTCTTATAATCGCCTGTAGTTTCACCCTGCTAAAAGAAATAAAATACAATTAAATATGATTACCAATTAGTACATATTTCAAAACTTACATCAATATAGCTGGATAGAGTTTTATTGTACAATCTTTCGAATTCATCCTTAACATCTCCTAAGTCTATCTCTGATCTGCTGACCACAACTCGAATTAACGTTGTATCATTAGTACCCAGTCCATGCATTGCTTTATATAATCTTGCAGCAAAGAATGCCGGAGGACTTTGTATATACTCCACTGTAAATAATTGTTTATAATTAATTAAGAATGTTGCTAATTATAGACATTTAGATTAAACAAAGTAGATCAACTAATATGCTGTTTTCGAGTTTACAAAATGATTAAAATTATGTCGCATATACGTTGTAAAAATTTTTCCAATTAATATGTTCTTAAAACATAGAATTGATACAAAATTATATAATAATTTATTAAGATTGGCATTACTTAACTCAAATAGTCATGATATCAGATCATTAGCAAATTACAGAAGCGAGCTGCAAATGAATTTTTGTGAATCATGGAATAAGGTAACTGTTCAAAATCAGAACAACGTAATGTCTATTAAAAGGCAGTAAGCAAAATGGAAGAAGCATCTGCGAAAAATTGCGCACGAACGGGCTCGAATGATATTAAATTGAAGATGAATGACGAACGGGTAAGGACTAGGTGATGCGGCAACGTCAACAATTTTGATAGAAAATCATGGAATACACGAAAACAAAAGAAGGCCAGAACTCTACTAAGTACGTGAAGTTATGAAAAGTAAAAGAGTGGCTTCAATTAATATAATGATATAATCACTGCATTCATGAGACGCGTTGGAGAAAATTAATGGAAGAAATTCGATTATAGTGAGTACAATATACCTGTCATACTCTTGCAATTATTAAAAACGCAATTAGCAACAGTGTGTAGCAAAAATGTGGCTACTTAGACTAGGCTTCAAGTGGTTACATTCTATATAGCAAAGTAGAATACCGATCAAGAAGCTCTAGAAAGAAAGAGATACAACACTGGAATTAAACGAAACTGAAGAAGTCACTGGTAACAAACAGATAATTAAAAATGACTTGAATATGATTAAGATGCGAAATAACTAAACTGTGTATTTGGAATATTAAAAATGTAAAAGAAAAAAAAATTAATTACGAAGTATTTATTCACCGCACGATACTCTTGCTTTTCCATTTTAACAAAACGACGTATTGCTTCTTTTTCAATCAGCTGTCAAAAATAAACTAATCAACCGATTTATCTAATTATCGGAATGTAAACATATAAATAGCCGACCTAAATTACAGTGCATTTGTTTTACTAATTAAAGCGCCACCTATGTGTCATTCTCACTACTTGTCAAACCATCCTCGTAGTTCAAAATATCTAGAAATCAATTCCAGTACGAATAAATGGTAGAATGGATGTGATCGGCACTGAATCTATCATTAGAAATAACAAGAAAACATAAATTAGTTGTTCATATGCAAGATTTTCTTCTAATAAAAAACTTTATACACGAATTTGTTTTAGTTTTTCTAATACTATTATACTATTATTTTGCACACCAACTTTTTAATATTTATTACTCTGCTACCACTATACATTTACGTTTTTCTTGAAAAACAATATCTTTTTTGGAAATTATGTTTGAAAACAAATAAAACACAGAAGTTACAAACAGCACGTCAAAAAAAGCGTATTTTTTTTTAATAAAATGCAATTTTATAACATCTAAATGCTGGTTTTAACATGTATCTAAATAAAAATGTCTTTTCAATTTGAAATAGCCACACAATATTCAATATTTACAAAATAAATTTTGTTGTGAAAATATAAAAATAAATAAAAAAATTAGGAATATCTAACAAGAAATGTGAAAGTACAAGTGTCGAAAAAATGATTCAAATTTAATTAAATTTAAATTTGGAAATATATACATTTTTTATTGATTTAAGAAATCAAGGGCACTACCTGTTTGATGTACTATAAAAAAGACAACAATACTTAATATTGACATTCGAAAACTTAAAATTATTATTGAATATCAATATCACCTATGGCCAAAAGAGCTTCCAAATAATCTCCAGACAATTCGTGATTCAAAGCCTGTTCAATCGTGTTTCCTGAAACATCTTTATATTCCTCGAAAATAAGTTTTAGTTGATTGAAATTTTCATGTGCTAATATCGAACCAAATGTGCTTTCATGAGTACCAAATCTTCCCTCTCCATCAGCATACAGAGCTTCCGCTTTTTCGCGTGCTTCTGCTTGACTCGTGTGCTTAGAATCATCTCTTGTACCAGTAAGTATTAAAGTTAAGAGGCGACGTAAATCACCACCAGTCTCGCTGCACATATGCTCTGTTAGAGGTCTTTCGTACACTAGAAAAGATCTTTTTATAAAGGAATAAAATAATGTTATTAGCATTACTTCTTTCATACGTCTCGACCAATTTTTTTATTTCATGAGTACTTTTAGAGCAAATGATCTCTATTAAGGTATGTTCATTAGTACCCATACCTTCCATGGCATTATTTAGTTGTTGACAAAGATATTCATCCGGAGGTAATACTAAGGCCACTATGACGTCTTCAAAATGCCCACCTAATTCGCTTTTCAAATCATCTATTAAATCCTACGTCAAAAATAAATAAGTAGATCTTAGTAGATATCGCATCGCTTTTAAGAGAACCGGCAAAAAATTAGATTATACTCACCCTTTCTAACTGTTCTGTAAAATATTTTGCTATTTGCTGCCGTTGAGCATTTGATCTAGTTGTCAAAATATCTATAATAATATCCTCATCAGTACCTAAACCTTTCATAGCTTCCCTCAATGCAGTAGCATCTTCAGCTACAGAAAAATTGGGGTAAGGTGTAATAGTTGGTTGCTGCAAAGATAAACTATATTAAAATAATTGTTGTAGCCGTAGATTTATACATACATACAAACGTATTATTGTCTATAAAAATTTTTTAGATAAATCGTAAAATTAAATTTTATCAATTCTCAAAAGAATATATGACAAGGCAGTTAGCTACTTTAAGTAAAATGTCGATATTTTTATTTTGAATGATGGCCTGACTATATAAAATATGTACAATAATTAGATGTACCAACTTACAATTACGGTTTTTTTTATGTTAAATACTTATATGCAAACACACTGTATTGACTTAGTAAAACTGTCTATATTGTAGAGTAAATTTAATTATTAATTGTAAAGTAAATATCAAAATACTGAACAGCTTTATATGAAGACCAAAAATACAAATCAAACTGCTAAATTGCTAATGAGAAAATAGTGAAAAGTACTATATACGATAGAATTAAAATATATGATAAACTGTAGAAATATAAAGAACCAAACAATATATCAGCGCTCTAGATTTGTAACTAAGACGCAAGTTATATATCGTACAATTTTTTTTTATAACCCAACAGATTTTATTCGCAAGTTAACCAAAGAAATGAGCATGGGCTTCATCTATTTTATTTCAGTTGAAATTTGATGGAGCCTGTGGTTGATTGACTTGAACAATAAGGTTGATATATAACCCCTTTTCCACAATTAACTATTTGTAAAATTCTGTATACGCATTTCGACAACTAAGTTGTCATCATCAGCAGATAATTTCAAAGTGTCGCACCTGGTAAAACACGGCGAAAAAATTGTACGAAAAATAAACTCCGTACGCGATCCGTACCGATGAAAACCAAGATGTGCACATCTTGGTTTTCATCGGTACGGATCGCGTACGGAGTTTATTTTTCGTACAATTTTTTCGCCGTGTTTTACCAGGTGCGACACTTTGAAATTATCTGCTGATGATGACAACTTAGTTGTCGAAATGCGTATACAGAATTTTACAAATAGTTAATTGTGGAAAAGGGGTTATATATCAACCTTATTGTTCAAATATTTTATTTCACGTTGAACCATAAAACACTAGACTAGGAACAAAGAAGTTGTCTTTCTTTACGTAAAAAATCAAACACTATGAGTTACAAGTGTTCGATTTGTAATAGACAATTCAAAATGAAATATTTTAATTATAATGCAGCAAATATACAACAATCATCAATAGAGCATGCAGTTCATGCTCTTTCAAACAAAAAAAAAAAAAAAACAATAAAAATTTACAAAGAGACTATCTCTTCAATATCTAGTTTGGCCATGGATGAAAATGGTAAGGTCTTCGAATCATTCATGATTGAAAACACTATTACCACTGGAACGTATCTAAACGGTTATATGTATGAGTATCACATTTCTAGATATTTTGTTTTGGCAGAATTTTACTACAGTTCACTACTCCAAAATGTAAAATTGTAATTCGATGCCTTCAAAGCCGAAAACAAAAACATGCCCCTAATTTACCTGAAACGCATTTCAATAATTTTGGGCTATACGAAAAAAAAAATATTCCTACCTTCAATGATAAAATCAGAAGATGTGGAAGCTACCAAAATTTACTCGAGAATGTTGAAACAGTATGACGAAAAGTGTTTCAGCCACGGAAACGTGTGTAAGTGGATTAAAGAATTTAAATCGGACAGCACAAATGTTACCGATCTTCATCGTTTCGAACGACCGACTGAAGTCTTGAGATCATTACTTAATATTAGTGTTGTCACTGTGCTTTCGATCATTCTTGACTAGCTGAATTATCACAAAACGTATTCGAGATGGGTTGTAATATGCAAACGTGGATTTACCACTATGAACGTGAATCCAAATAGCAAAGTCTTGAATAGAAACATCCGGATTCGCCCGCAAAGAATAAATTCAAATCTGACGCGTCTGACAATAAAGTGATGTTAACAGTGTATTAGGAATCTGAAGGCGCAATTTTTTGTGACTATTTAGAACAACGTTCTGTGGAACAATGCTAACATGCTTCAACATGACGCGAAACCTGCATTAAGGAGAGAACACCAGATTTTGCTGTACGATAACGTCCGTCTACATACCGCCCAGAAAATGAGAAATCCACTATATAGTCCCGACCTTGCGCCATTCGATTTGCAACGTACTATGAACAGTGTTAACATGCTTTAAGATAAAGTGAAACCTGTGATAAACAGAAAACGCTAGAGTGCTCCCTCCAAAGGTGTAATACTACTACACAATAACGTCCGTCTACCTATAGCCCAGAAATCATCGAAAATTTGGATTGGGGGGTGGTATTACCATATCCACTAGATAGTCCCAACCTTAAGCCATCCGATTTTTATCTGTTTGACCCACTTAAATAGTTTTTACACGACATCACGTTTGATGACAACAAAGCAGTTAAGAAAACTGTACACAAATTTCTCAGCAAGATCAAGATTTTTTCTACAGGAGCAATTAGACAGCTCCTAAAACGATGGTATAAGTTTTTAATTTTAATTTTAATGAAAATTTCGTTGTAGTGTGTCATTGAATAAAACGGTTTTTGTCCACAATCATTTCTCTCGTTAATTATTAAATGTCTCTCGTATTTATATAGGTACATACACAAAAATACATCAGCAATACTGGAACAATTACAAAAGTGGTATGAAATATAGCAAAAAAAATTGTCATAATGAACTGAAATGAATGGGCACAACATTATTTAATAATTTGTGCTGAACCAGTCATAAATTGAAACGGGGTATTCAATTGATTTTATTATTTAATCAATGCAATCAGTTAAAAAAATATTGCTAATTTAATAAGCTAAGAAACCCTTTACAATAGGACGACAATGATTAAATTATTAATTGAAATTCTTGGTAATTATTAAACCATGAAAATTATTATTGATTTATCGAACTAATTTCAACTTTTTGCTCCTTTCCCTCGTTCATTCTTCTTTATTGATTTGTCTTAGTTACTAAAACGCTTCCCGCTACTGTCACCCATCTTTCTTTCTAGTAAATTTAACATCAATACTTAATAAATCATTTAAAAATATAACTTTAACAATTCTAATACATATGAGGAACGTTCGAATTTAAACTGTGATTAACTAATAAAGACATTGATGAAAAAAAACTAAAATTATATGACATTTTTTAATATACTGATCCTCTTCTTAAACACAGAGTATCCATCGCTCAGATAGCTTTCGTATTCGTCGAGAGAAAAAAGTCAGTGTCTTGATTAAAAAGAAACTACTTTTTCTATAACAATTCTTTTAAAGTTCCAAACACGTGGAAATTTAAATAACCAAGACCCAGATTATAGGCAAAATGAGGAACTATCTACTTCAATTTTTAGATTTGTAGCCATCGTACGAGCAACGGAATGATGACAAGCGTTATCCTATAAAAAAATACCATATTTATAGCTTTTTAACTCTTATTCCGCAAGTCTAAGTAATATTCTGAGTTTGTTGTGTGCTGGTCTGTCAAGCAAGGAATGCAACCACTTCATCGAAGCACTTTTGATTTTAAGAGTAAAATGATATATACAGATATTTATCAATAGTCACAATAAACTCTAGGAAGTTACCTCTATCTCTTTCAGATCGTATAGTAGTGAATGTTCAAGTTTACATACTACTTGTGTTAATTTATTAGCTATCTTGAAGTAACAGTCGAACTGAAAAGTCCCCGGTCTACCATAGAAAAACACAGTTTTTTGGCAAAATTCGATCTTATTATTCAACGTAGTTGCCTTCGAGGGCGATACACCGATTATACTGTTCTTCCAACTTTTCGATACCATTTTTGTAGTACGAATTGTCTTTAGCCTCGAAATAGGCCTCAGTTTCGGCGATCACCTCCTCATCCCTGCTAAATTTCTTCCCGGCGAGCATTCTCTTGAGGTCTGCAAACAGGAATAGTCGCTGAGGGCCACATCTGGAGAGTACGGTGGATGGGGAAGTAATTGGAAACCCAATTCACTTAATTTGGCCATTGTTTTCATTGATTTGTGACACGGTGCATTGTCTTGGTGAAACAGCACTTTCTTCTTCTTCATATGGGGCCGTTTTTTTTGCGATTTCGTTCTTCAAACGGTCCAATAACGCTATATAATAGTCGCTGTTGATGGACTGGCCCTTTTTAAGATAATCTATGAAAGTTATTCCATGCGCATCCCAAAAAACTGACGCCATAACTTTTCCAGGTGACTGTTGCGTCTTTCCACGCTTTGGAGCCGGTTCATCGCGTGCAGTCCACTCGGCTGACTGTCGATTGAACTCTGGAGTGTAGTAATGAATCCATGTTTCATCCATTGTCACATATCGACGCAAAAATTCGGTTTTATTACGATTTAACAGCTTCAAACACAGCTCAGAATCATCAACTCGTTGTTTTTGATCGAATGTGAGCTCGCACGGCACCCATTTTGCACAGAGCTTCCGCATGCCCAAGTATTCATGCACGATGTGTCCAACACGTTCCTTTGATATCTTTAGGATATCAGCTATCTCGATCAACTTTACTTTACGGTCATTTAAAATGATTTTGCGAACTTTTTTGATGTTTTTGTCGGTGACAGCCTCTTTTGGTCGTCCACTGCGTTCGCCGTCTTCGGTGCTCATTTCACCATGTTTAAACTTAGCATACCAATCAATTATGGTTGATTTTCCTGGCGCAGAGTCCGGAAACTCCTCATCAAGCCATGCTTTTGCTTCAACAGTTTTTTTTTTCCCTTCAAAAAGCAGTACTTTATCAGCACACGAAATTCTTTTTTTTCCATTTTTTTAAAGAACAAAAGTAGCTTCACTCTTAACGCAATATCTCAGTAACTAATGGTCGGATTGCTGTCAAATTTTGACACGTTTCGTTTGAAGGTTAGTACTATCTAAAAAATATATGGATTTAATAACAGTAACGCCATCTATGTGTCAGACCGGGAACTTTTCTGCCGACCTATTAAATGTACACATACTTTCCAATGGTTAAGTTAATATTGATAACACTCTCTACACCCAATGTAAATATTCAATACAGAAGCAATAGTCTTCGCAGATATTCTACAGCCATCCACTCATTAACTCAGTTATCTGTTCGGCAGTTGATGTTGTTTTGCCGAAAATACAATTCCTTCTACGCATGTTGTAACACATATTTAAACGCTTTACATCATTTATTAATGGTCGTGGTCCTTTCAAATACGTAGAGCCTCTGCTACTTTGCGTAATTTTATTCGACGACCATTTAGTGTCCTATTGTTTGAGCGTCCATTGCGTCGTTCATCAAATATGCTATCCTGGCTACGTTTAAGTTTAGATATCTATCGCCTTATGGTTGTAACTGATAGAGATTGGTCCTCATAAATAGATTCCCCTCTCAGATTTGAATTTGTCATTTGTTTTGTTATTTAGAAAGAAGAAAAAGATGTTCTTACAATCGGATTAAACGCAAATTTAGAGAATTTTTTAGGGCTTAGTAAGTTGGAAAACTTATAAAATTTCTCATTAGTGCTACTTCCGTTCGCCAGTCTCATTAGTTACTGCGTAACGCCCTGTCTCTGCTCTTCACAGAACAATAAATTATTATTAATTATAACGCCCGTATTCTCGTCTTAAACGATCCCTTTGCTTGATCTCCAGAGTACTAAAACTAGCTCAAAAAAAATCCGCGAGTGGGAGGTTCCCTGTGAATAAGATCCACTAGAACGCCACAGTATTGTTACCCTGAAAGCCTTTCGCCATAAAGTACGATCTGTATTTAGTTAACAAAAAAGAGGGTTCCTTTCAAAGCCAAAAAAAAAGAAAAGTTAATATAATATGTATAGACTGTGTTTAAAAATATAAGTCGACAAAACAGGTATTCAAAAAAAAAGAAAACATCTAAGTTACAGTTTGGAATCTAGTTCATCATTCCCAGCTATACTTACAATTGGTTTACACTAGTCATACAAAATATTCTTTTATATAAGTGTCACATAATAAGCACTTGCCAACAACAGCAAAAAATAATCAATCCAATAATAATGTGTGTAATATGTGATACTCGACACTTGAATACACATAGGTTTCACCCATAATCGTCGTCAAAATTATAATTTCAATTTTAACTCTCCTCGTATATTAAATTTAATAATGTTCCCACCAAATGCTAGAAGATATACTACTACAAATTACATCGCGTATCCAGTATACACAAATTTTAATTATGAAACAAGGTTAAGGTCAATAAGTCATAGTAATATAATTATACAATGCCGCAATAGCGGACAACTCATTCATTACCCAGAAATTCTTGTTAGGCATGCGACGTGAATAAAATTACATCCGTCCTTGTCTTTGTTGTCTAGATGATGATTCATACTATATTAAACTTGCATCCATTAGAAAGGATGTCGAATGTTAAAAAATACAATATTTACTTCTTGGATATTATACATTATTAATTTAACAAACAAATTAAAGGTAGTTAAATATATAAAAACAAATTGTTTTATAATATTTAAAAGAAACGAAACTATTGCATACAAATTTAGTTAATAATGAAACTATAATATATATTTACATTATAGAAACGAATTAGGATAGAAAATATTTGAGGTTACACTTCTAAATGTTTTTTAAAGGTGTTTTGCAAACACTTACTAATAATGAAAAAGTTTATTACTAGTGTATACGTATACGTTTGAACGAATTTATCATCCAGGAAAGCTCAGATCTTGTTAATCGTGAATGAGTGGTATGTCATTAGGGCAACGAATGACCACTCACAATTTGATCATCCGTCAAAAAATATTGAACCCTGGATGGGATGTGCTTATCACATGCACCATACTCATTTGACTTTGCACCTTCAGACTTATTACATTATATATAATTAGTTGATCTTTTTCTTTATATGTATTAATAAATTATCGAAAATATTCAAATACAAAAGAATAACATTTATATTTAGAAAATATATCAAAAATTAAAGCCTCACTAAAGAACACTTTATAGAGCAACCCTGTTAATAATTTAAGCAATTTTTTCATAAATTAACCTTTGGTTTGTCAGAAGTTCCTCAGAAAATTTATAATAGTCTTAGGTGGAAAATTGAGCACACTCAAAGTTTTTATAGGTTGCAACTGTAGAATCTTCATTGTACTGTGCAATTTTGTTTTCTCATATGTTTGATGTAATTTTGTAATACAAAAATAAAGTTCATTTTAGGCATTTAATAATAATGGATTTTTACTGTTCAACAGATTTTATACCTATATAAATGATGAAAGAATAATTATAATAGCAGACATACATAAATATCAATACCAAAAGTAATATCTACAACCTACGATTCCCACACAAGAGAAAAAAAATGAAATGCATATTTAATATGAGTCAACTCAAAAAATAGACATAAAAATAAAATCGAACATCGACATAAATAAATTCTGGCAGGGCTAAGTATCTCATATAAGTTACTATAGTATATACTTATATATATATATATCTTAGTGGGGAAAATAAAATTAAATTTGCGATGGAGAATTACAGTTGTACTGATTGTTGTAATTGATAAGCAAAAAAGTCAAAGCGTTAAGACTAAAGGAAATTCGTAATAAACAATTTAGATAGGACGGTAAATTCTCTTTAGTTGTATAAAAATTAGTGGTGTCTTTGGCGATAATGCTATATCAGAACAATCAGGCGCGAACACCATAGCTTATTGAAATCTAAGCTGGTAATTTCTATCTCGAAACTCTGTGTGATCAAGAGTACCTTTCACTGCTGATCAAGTTAAATCAAGGTTTGAGTAGAAAACAAACACAGTTACACTACACAATAAATAGGAAAAATGTTGAATATATCAAATAGTAACATATTTGTAGAAACTTGGGTACCTCAAGCGATGTGACATTGAATTCCTTAACACAACAAAAAGAATTTAATGCATCGTTTTCTAATATAAGATACTCTTTATAAACGAATTGGCAAAAATATGTTTTTATAGTGAATGATCACTGTTGAAATCAAAAGATAGTACAACTTGAAAACTGATCCGCCATTATCATGCACTAAAGGAAGACCATACTTTGCATTTGGTGGAATTGAAAAGAAATTGTGTACTATGGGTTTCTGGATCTAAGAAACTATTAATTCAAATAAATACTACAAGCAATAGCATTGATTAAAAATGGCAATTCATGAAAAACAAACAGAACCTTGCAATAAAAAGTTCGTCTTCATGCTTTTTTTACGAACATACTAAACAAGTTGCTTCAACTTGGTCGAGACTATCGTATATATTTCTCAAACTTTGCCTCTCTAATTACCTATATCAGAACAATCCGGTGCAACTACCATAGGTTGTTGAATTTTAAGCTAGTAATTTCTACTTCAAAACTCTGCATAACCAAAAGTATTCCAGTCTTTACAAAATTAAGTTAATGACAACATTTGGATAATTGGAAGACGTATAAAGTGTATTTGCCTCGTTTTTTTTACAGATAAAGATAGAAAGTTTTGGAGAAGCGTAATTTTTAAGCTCACCGACAGATGACCAAAAGCTTTTTTATAAGGATAGTGCTTGCATTATTGATTAACTGTATTAATAAGTCGTTCAATTTGTTTATGAAGTTTTCTATGTAAATTATTAGGAAATTTTAGAACATATGTACGTACATGAAGAGGAAAGGTGTATTAATATAACGTTTATAAATACAAATATATAATACTACGTGTATGTACATATGTAGTTGAAAATGACAACTCTTAAAAATTCTCTCTAGAAAAAAATATTGTTATTTTATGTACTAAACACAAAATTTGAGAATTTCTACATAAAATTATATCGTATTTTGTTACACATATGTTCAAACAGTTTTATTTTGTCATTTTATTTATATTACCGGTTTTTACCTTTCATACCAGTTTAATAATTTTTGTACTTAGCTACACATACTTTGTACAGGCAACATTTTTTATTGAATTTCCAAGAAAAACTAAGCAGCAAATATCCATTTAGAACATGTTTTTATAAACATATAGAACACACGAAAAATATTTTATTTAACACTTATTGTCTTTACTTAATAATAAGTCATTTACAAAATAATCCAAAAATACGTACAAAAGTAGAGCAACCAAATGTACATTATGTGTATACAAATATTTTACATCATGAGATTCATTAACAAATATTACTTCATCACAAAAACAAAATAATAATAAAACATATTTATATGTTTCAATGTTTACGACAATAAAAGTAGAAGTTTTCACATACCATCTTTAAATTTGTTAAAATATAACTTTGGTATCCTCAAATTTATTTAGTTTCACAGCGGCACTATACTTAATGCAGGACAGCAGGAAACACCCAACACGTATCCCCACTACAACCTTCTTCACAAGAATCGATTCTATGCTTTACTGAACATAGCCTACAGTTACGATCTCTAAATAACAAAAAGAACTGTATTAGTCATATTTTACGTCATGTACGTGTACCTGATGAAGTAACAGTTTCTATTTCTAAATATGACCGAAAAATATACGATTTATTTCGAAAAATAATTAAACTTTCTTAAAAGTTAAAGAATTAATCACCTATACAGTGGGCATCTAACTCTTTTATATTTTAAAAGTTCTAAACTAACGAAATTTATCATACTTTAAATAGTCGAAATCAATTTAATTTTTCTTTAGTCAATGAGCATTTAATTATATGGTTTTATTTTAGCCAATAATTTCAAATACAAAAAAAATCAAATTTTATTGTTGACAAATGATTCACCTGTTCATAATATATATTATTACGTTTATTAGTATTCACTTGCGAGTCATAGAGCAATTATGCTTCACATACAATATTTGCATATTTATTTGTAGATTTGTCTGTATAAATATCATTTTTCTCGGTTCTGCGTGATGTTTCTTAATTGTGGGATGAATTTTCCGCTCACCTCTCCAACTATTCTGCTTAAAATGGTCTCTGGTCTTCCTCTTCGACCCTTTTATTTCAAGATTTTCTTAAAGTATGAGTTAGACATTTATACTTTCTTCTTCTGATTTCTTCCTCTACGCTCTGTTGTCCAGTTCTCCGCCATAATTCTATATTTTGAATTTTTTCGTACCACACAATTCCCAGAATATTCCTATACACTTATTTAAAATGATTTCGTGTTTTCTTCTGATCGGCGTAGCCACCATTCATATTTTGGTATCATAAAGAAACACTGATTTGACTGTCAAATATACACCTTTATTTTTTGTGGATGTACTTAAACTCTTTGAGAGCCAGGTTTTACTTATTCTCGCTTTGTTAGTTCTAGCTTATATATCTATTGTCATCCATCTACCATTTGAAATGATACTGCCAGGGTATATAAGCTCATTTACTGTTTCTAACGATGTTTCCTGTATAAGTATAGTTGATGTGACCTCGGCGTTAATTTTTAGCAATTGTCTTGATTATTTTTATCAATGTTAAGACCTCTTTTTTTATTCTGCTACTAAGTCTTAAATCCTGCTCTGCACGTCCTGCATATTCGATGAGAATAAGCACACATCGTTTGCATACTCGATATTCTAACACCTCCATGAAAGTCCAGCGGATACCTCTTGCTTATTATTTGTTGTTTCATAATTCATTACATCTATCATTATTAAAATCCAAGTGGTGAAAGACTTTGTTTAACTCCGATATTCATATTATAAAAATCGGAAAGTTATTCCTTATGAAGTACTGGACATTGACGATTTACGTATCCTAATTGATCGGATATTCTCTTATTATTATTTAGCGGGGACTTTTAAGAAGCTCCCAAAGAATAATTTAAGCAATGGCGACGCAATTAGAACAAGATTATTGAATTACAGAGGGACTATAAAAAACGAGGTAAAAATTAAATTAATAGTAAAATTTTAGTAGTACTAACTGTAAGCATTATTGAAAATCCCTCGTACATATGTAAAGAATATATTGAAATCAAAAGTGATTATATAGAAAAGTAGTGAGGAGTAGTTTTATGTTTACCAGTGGCGGCTGGTCAGGTGAGGCAGGTGAGGCAGTGCCTCACCATCTAAATCTTGGAATTATAACAAGAATAATATGTATACTTTTAAAATTCTTTATAAATTAATTATCATCTTTTATTCAGAATTTATTTTATAAACAATAAGAAAATAGTTTTAAATAAACCGGCATTACAAGCAAAGTACAAATTTATCATTTCATTTTAATTCCGTGCGAATGTAAGCGTATACTTGCCCCGACCAACTTCATGCTTGATCTATGTATGTATATCCCTACTAAACACGAATATTTGAGGCCCGGCCACTCATTGCCTCCCATTGAAAATTTATAACGCACTACAGCAGTCAAAAAAATTCTCAATTTCTATGGAAATTACAGTAAAGTATTAGCTACATATTTAAGATAACAAAGAAGAAAAAATATTCAAAAAGTTAATAGATTTTTCTAACTTTATTGTGAGATTTTTGAATTTTTTAATAATATAGAAAGCATTATTAATAGGATAAATTAAGTATTTATTTAATGATATCAAGATGTTAAAGGTTTACATTCTTCTTGTACAGTTTCTCAATATTTCCTCCACGCAAATAATATGTTTTAAGTTTTAACAGGAGTATTTTTATTGTTTCAAGTGATATTATTTAATATATTGAAGCCAATTTAAAAGCCTCTCATCGAATCACAATCGCCGAACTACCGAATATACTCGAGACATTCTCGGCCCGAATCGCAAATAACAGCAGTTAAAGTTGGGGGAATAACAAAGTTAGATTAAATATTTTAATATTTGTTTAGTGCTATTTTCAGTGATTTAAAAATTGTGAATATGGATTTAGAAAATGTAAGAAATACACAAGACATTGTAGATTTTTTAATAAGAAATACGTTCGTTGTTCTATCGGTAGAAGATCAATTATATGTCAAAAACCTTCCAAGACCAAACCCTGATTTATCAAAATCTCTTACAATATAGAAATTTCAATAATAATAATAATAATTACGTTTTTTGCTTGACAAGTTTAGAGAATTTCGGTAGTGTGATACATACACTGTTACGAAAATTCGATGTTGACGAATCTGTTGCACATAAAAGGCGTAGAATTGATGACGTTCCAGATACTAAACAAAATTATAGAAAATTATTTTTCGAAATTCTATACGTTTATTAGTCAAATTGAAATTAGATTTATTGATTTAGAAAAACTTGCTTTTTTTGATTTATTAACAGAAAGTAAATTTGAAGAATATTCGAAGGAATTTTCTCAGAGGCTCTTAAATAATTTGTTGAACAATATAAATTTTTTGATCAAATTCAATTAAAAAATAAATTAGCTGTTATTTATAGTGACATGCAACTCCTTGATCTAAAACACCATGTGAAATGTTAAGATTTATGAAAAAGTTAGCATACAAACTTTTTAAATTGCTAAGTATAGTAGTTACCATATCGGTAACGTTGAGCGAAGTTTTTCCACATTGAAACGTATAAAATCGTATGTTAGAAATACAATTGGACAACAAAGACTTAGTAACTGTGCACTAATTGCAATCGAAAAGGAATTGGTTAAAACGATGACGAGGGATGAACGATATATATATATATATATATATATATATATATATATATATGCCAATAAAGGAAATTTTCTGTATTTTAAAATATTTTCATTTTGTATGTAATTTTGAAATTTTGTTATTGGATTGTTGTTGATTTATATATATACATATATATGTATATATTTGTTATATTATTAAATTTTATATTATAATAGGAATGTATTTATTTTTTATTTTTAAATCCTAGAAGATTGAGTTCTTATTTTCGATTAATGTTTTTAGAATTTGTTTGATTTTTTAGAATATTTATTTTCGTTTCACAAGGGTTTGCTTTGAAACTTCGTTTTCCCTTAAAAATCGAATGGGGCGCGATATATATACATGGCAGCCCTGTTTGTATATATATATATATATATATATATATATATATATATATATATATATTGTAAACAATTTTGAATATTTATATATATATGTCAAATACTCACGAGCCGCCACTATGTTTACCTTCTATATTAACTGAGAATTTAAGGCGCAACGTATCTAATATGTAAGTACATAAAATAAATAAGAAATTAAACAAACTCAATCGCATTAGTTGTTGAGTAGCATACGTGTGTAAATATATTTATAAAAGTGTTGCACCCATAGACGTACAATTACTCACATAACTATCCAGCCATTGAAATATAAACATATAAAAAAAAAACATTTGGTAGGATAACATTTAAAGTTTATATTTCCCATCCTGTTGGAGAGTAATTTCACTAATTTTGTCACTGATTGATTAATCATGTCTTATTCCTGTAAAAAGTACCTTTTCAACATTTCTTTTAGAATTACATTTTATCTTTAAACTGGTTTTGAATAAAGCATACAAATATTCAATAGAACTTACGAATGGTAACTTTTTATTTATATATATATATATATATATATATATATGCCAGCGTCTGGGATGGGAAATACTAAGTTTATTTATGAAAAATACAGAATGACTTTTATATATACATGTATACATATATATATATATATATATATATATATATATATATATATATATATATATGTATATACAATATAAAAATCATTCTGTATTTTTCATAAATAAACTTAGTATTTCCCATCCCAGACGCTGGCATGCACCTCTACACTATAAGAGAACCATCTTACCATAGACGTACAAGAATCAACAACAATAATAAACGCGTATAAAGAAAATTATTTAAATTGTGTTTAATAAAAGTAAACGTGAACAAAGATTTAGAGAAAAATTACTATTACGGATGCTTATTAAGTTGCCTAGTTATTTCTTGTATAATTATAAAAGAAATTTGTGGTCTCTCATCAATGATGAATGGGGACAACGTAATACGCAACGAATGAGTCAATCTCTATTAAGAATCTATTCGTACAATATTAAATATGTATTTACATTAAATAGATGACGCACAAGTTTTCTTGTCTATATATAGACGGTGTTCACACCAAAAATCGTGCGCCTGGTTTCATTAAACTGTTTTGATCAATTCACCACACTATTTAATCTATTAATATTTTATTTGTTATCCCTTATTATTTGCTACAGCTTGTAATCTTTTCATCTATATTTCAACAAATTTTCGAGTAACCAGTTGAAACTTTATTTCACACCACCTAGGAAGCATTCTTCAAACAGCTTATATTAAAAATGTGGTGCTTCCTGGCCAGCAAATGCCATATATTTCTAATAGCAGAGTTCTTATTTCCTGCATTAAGATAACCTCTTTTATCAACTTTTTCAAAAATGCACTAGGTTTCGCTATTTGTCGCTATACAACCTTAAATCTTCCACCACACGTCACTATGTATACAGACTTGTTCATTCTAGAATTAGATATGCGCTGTCCACAAGTGGAAAGAGTGCAGTTAGGTTAAAGCGCGCGAGAAAAGAGAATAGAATATCTCTCACTGGCAGTTTCGTTTTCTCCCACTTTTGTATTGCAAACAACTTCCCCTACAATTTTTCCCAACGTTTACGTTCCCTCGCCTTCCTTTTTCACTCTGTTATCTGTTTTCCTCAAGACTTGCCTTTATCTACTTTCTTCTTCTCCAATCCTATTTCTGTCTTCCTTCCGCCATAAATTCTATGTAGAGTCATTCTCCCCCATATTTATAATCTGTTCTGTAATTTTTGTTCAAAACCCATGTCTCACCTCTGTACATTAAAGTTGGTCTGAGTACTGACATGTATAGCTTAATTTTTGTTAGCACACCAATTACCTTCTGCAATTTTTAAGTTTATTTCTCTTTCTTCTTGGCATCTATTATATAATTTGGCTTACTAAATGCATATATTCATCCATGTCTTTAAATTCTAATATTTACCCTCTCATTGCGATTATGTTGAAACTTCTTTCATCTCGTTTCTTGCTATTTTTAAATGCATGTAATTACTTTTCTCTTTGTTGTCTTCAATTCTTGCTTTCTTGCCGACTCTATACGCTGCTAAACTGTGTGTACTTGTCATAAGTTTGTTTGTATTTTGCAAGTATTATCTATTAGATTTATTGGTAAAGATCTGATAAAATACTAAATTAGGCAATCTATTTATAATTTAATGTCAACTAAATTTTGTCTGTACATCTCTTGCTTGGTGGTTTCCTACTAAGCAAATACGTTACTTTGTTTAACTATCAAAGAAATGTCAAGAAACGACTTTTATGACGCACTTCTTTCTATAAAACAAAAATACTATACAAATTAAAATTCGTTTTGTTTGCGGTGCTCAACAAATTTTTTTGTAGTTTAACATTATTCATAAATGATAATCTCAGATTAACGAAACAATCCACGAAATTGCAGTGGAAAACAGAAAACTTGAAATTTTCCAGAGAGTTCTAACTAAACGTCACTAATATGTTGTATGAATATTTAGGAATAATTATTAAGTTCTATGGAACATTTTAATTTAGAAATATTATTGAATAAAAAAAATATAATGGAATCATTTCACATGCAATAAATGTGAAATTGCCGTCAACCTATGATAAAGGTAACCAAAGTAATAGCAGCCCCCGATCAAGAAAATCATCATTATAACGATGAAAATGATTTCGTTGGTGCAAAACCATTTTTATATCACGCAAGTATGCAACGACTACATTAAAATAATAATAAATTAACGATGAAATGTTTTTTTCATCTATTTCTAAACCCGAAAATAGGTACACATTTCTAATATAAAACATTTCTACAGATAAAACGATAAGAGCTGATGGAAGGCAAACGCGTGCAGACATTACCAATAGCTTGCATCATGCCAGTGAGAGAAGATAACTTGCGAAGGTGAATTTTTAATTACGGCGACTGCAAATAAATGTTTGTAAATGATTTTTCTATGTTAGAATGTACAAGAACTACAAATATAATTCCTACCTATTCAGCCTTCCAAGCGAGGCTGTACGCTACTGCGAATCCAGGGGTTTGTTCAGCATTGCACAATGCAATTCCATGAACTGTTTTTCTTCTGCGTTTACATTAATTTATTAAACTAGATTCGTATTATAGAGACATTCGATTCATTACCTTGAAATAGTTTAAGTCGTAATATTTTACGGTCTGTCAGGTATCTCTTACTCATTTTGACTACAAGCAAGACTTAATTAAAAGTGTTATTGTTATTGTAGAAAATGCTTTATATATGTGGATAGTTCTCTATAATTGATCATAGCAAAACAAATTTGTCATGTAGTTTAAGTTCAAGTCGACTTGGCGCCGTATATTTAAACAAATTCGGTGACATTGAACTTGAAATTTTAATTAAACTTTTTTATAATCCACCGAATATTTTAATCTAATAGCATTTAATATCAAGCTACGTATTTCTATAGATGTCTTCATAGTCGAGTTTATTTAAGTGCAAGATACAAATTCATTGAAAAATAGCAATTAAATATATATTTAATATTATGTTTTAGTTAATTGAGATTTAATTACTGTTTCAAAGCTTTTAACTATGAATAATTCAAATTTATGCTTATTAGCAACCTCTAAAATTAAAAAATGTATTTTCCCATAATTATGAACAATAGTCGTCACTCGTTGTTGTATCCTGTTATTTAAATCGATGATAATTCTTGTATTAAAGCCGACATACTTCAATACGTGGATGAATCGGAAAAAACTTATTGGGGAAAATCGTATTTTTTTTCCCACATAATCGTCTTCCAGCTCTTCGAATTTAATCGTAGCTTTTCAAGCCATTACAACACTTCAAAAAATAAGAACTGCCTAAACCTTCGAAATATCCATTTACAACTTTGATTGTTTCAGTATTCGATTAGTGTCTTTCCAGTCAACCATTCCCTCAGGTTTGGAATCGTAGTTATCGCCGACTTATGGAACGGAGCATTGTCCTGATGATGTAAAACTTTTTTCTTTATCAACTGAGGTCTTCTTCGTTCAATCTGTCCAATAACGATGCATAATGCTCGCCCGTTATTGTCTTTTCGTGTTGCAAGTAATCAATCAAAATTATCCACCGGAAATTCCAAAAGACGATAGATGGGTTATCACTTTTCCAGCAGACGGAATTGTCTTAGCTTTCCTTAAAGTTGGCTTATCCCATATTGTCCATTGTTTTAACTGCATCAAATGTTGAAACGTCGCAAAAATCACATTGACGTAAGATGCAATGTACGCATTCGTGTGAAATGCTTCTTTGTCTGCTATCGGTCTCAACTTTATTTAGTAATCATTCATTAGGACTTTAGCGACCTTTTCGAATTTGTAGTTGTTTTGGGTCTGTCAGAGCATGATCAATCCTATATATTCGTTATTCCGTGTTTAAATTCTTCAACTCGTTTTACAACTGTTGCATACAAAGGTGAAGACTTACCATGAGCTTTCTTCTAGCACCGTTTATATTTATTTAATATTGCCTTTCAGCAAGAAATGCTTAATCACTACACCCAAAACGTTTTTATTCATCTTTAAAAGAATTCGGGAATTATTTACTTTGATCGTATGTTTATTAATAACATGATTGAAAATTTATCAACAATTGTACAAACAATGATGCTTTCAAGACAAGTGATCAGCGCGCGTAACGCCATCTTCTGATTCATTTTAGAAATATTACAATCTATTCTATATTAATACTAGCAAACTACTCTAGGATTTAAAAATTTAACTAACTATTAAGTAGTAATTACTCACTCCATTTTGAAATAAATATTTGGTTTACAGACTTTATTTGCTTTAGAATTTCTACATGTCTAATTTTTGCCAAAATACATTATAAAACAGATGGAAAAGCATTTTGTTTGTTTAACTTTCCATCGCATGACAAAAATTCTAAATAATTGAATAATTGAATGTTTAGAGTGCAATAGACAATACATCGGCCAAACTAAAAGATCGATCGAAACCAGGTATAAAGAACACCTTTCGCACATAAAATTCAACCGACCGGAAAAATCGGGTATAGCGAGACATGTATTAGAAAATAACCACAGTGTTAATATGGATTGTTTACATTTGATAAAAAACGTGTATAATTATCGCGAACTAGACACGTATGAAAGCATGCACATCTTAAAGAATTTAAACCATGTGGTGAACTATAATGACGCCGGCCTCTTACAATCGTCCCTTTTCTCTCTACTGAATGTCAGAGGAGGAACAATATCATAAATCACACAGGTAGGCACTTGTCTTGACCATAATAACCTTTTTCAATGTAGTGCATGTTAGTTTAAGTAAAAGTAATTTTTTAAAAATCTTGTGAAACAAACACAGTGTACATCTTGGTTTTGAGCGGTGTGGATCGCGTACGGAGTTTGATTTTCGTACAATTGTTTTTCGCCGTGTTTTATCAGGTGCGACACTTTGAAATTATCTGCTGATGATGACAACTTGGTTGACGAAATGCGTATACAGATTTTACAAAAGTTAAAGTGGAAAGGGGTTATATATCAACCTTATTGATCAAGTTGATGGTATAGTGTTAGCAGAAGATTTAAGACATGGTTAATATGGTAAACATCTCAATCAAACGTAAAGCATTCTTCACAAAAAATTGAATATGAGAAAGCTATCGGTGACGTGGGTGCCGCGTCGACTCGAATTGATCAAAAACGTAATCACGTGATAACTTCAAAGCAATGCTTGGACATGTGTAAGCGCAATATGAGTGAGTTTGTGCAGCGTTATAGGACTGTAGGGAAGCCATGGATACATCACGACACGCCAGAAACCAAAGGTTTTTCCCGGAGAACATGTACCAAAGAAAGCCAAGAGGATTCCGCGTACAGGAAAAGTTATGACGACGATATTTTGAAATTCACAAGCGATAATCTTAATTGATTATTTGGAGAAGGGAAGGATAATCACGCGACAGAACTATGCTAATTTATTTGACCGATTCGGCATGAACCAAAGAGAAAAAAGCCCTCTGAGAGTTACTTCTTTTTACAAACTTGAAAAAATGAGTTGACGAAAAGCGGTTCATATCAAATGAGGAGATCATTTGAAGAATTCGGCAAATTTTTTTATTTGGATGATCTAAAAAATTTGAAACCTCCCTGGACTAAGTGTATGGAGCTACAAGAAGATTATGTCGAGAAAAAATTTACTAAATGCGAAGCAATTACCTTGTATTCCTTAACACAAATATTTATCATACCATCCTCGTAAGTGAGTTTTAGAAATTTCGGAACGATAAAGTCATCCACAGATATATCTACCTAAATGATTATGAGAGAAAAACAGTAGTGCTTGGGTATTCCTTTTATATGTTACTATATATGAATATACATTAAATTTTACATTAACTATATTTTATATGGCATATACTTTAATATAATCTATTTGAAGAGCAGCATCGTCGCTTCCATCTAGATTCCAAGTATGTAACCATGTCTTGCGGTTTTCCCAAAATTCAGCAGCAGCCTAAAATTGTATAATTATAAAATTCAAAATGTATCGTAACATAAATAAGTTATAATAGGTCATTTGATGCATTTTTGTAAGTAATCAACAGGGAATTCGCATATCTTTGACTATTAAGCTCGTATCGCAGTTAAAGAACAATTGCCATTCGTACATTTAAGTTTTTAAATCCCGTCTGCTGAATTGATAAATTGAGAAAAAAGACAACATAATAATATTTTCTTTGAAAGAAGGTTTCTGCGTTAATTTTTATATACACAAACGAAAGAAACAGAAGTGTTTTCGTTCTTTACGGATATTTGTCTTTCCAACATAACATTTAAGAAAAAATAAGAACCCGCTTGAGGCAGATTTTTATTTAATGACTCTTTCTGCTCTATTAGTAGTTACATTTTGAAGCATATACGGAATTTTGCCCTAATACATATATTGCATCAACAACACTACAAACAATGAAACTATTCGTAATTTATTAAAATATAATTAGTTTCTGTAATAAAATAAATATTAAATTTTCGATAGTGTTACCATTATGATATATATATACTCAATGACATTAGAAGTGTTACACCTAGAAGGAATAGTTTCCTGGACGTGATTTTTTGGTAATGTGATAAGCTTAAGTCAAGAATGAAACGATCAGATTTCCAAGAAATTTTATTAACATTAATTTGAAAAAAATCAATAATGTGTTTGGCGACCCCGTAGCTGTAGACACTCCTGTACACGTCTAGGCATCGACAAAATAAGATGGTCGATGTCTGCTTGTGGCACCTCGTTCCAAGCAACTTGAACTTTGTGGATTAACTGTGCCAGAGTTTGTGGAGGATGGTTCAAATTGGTCAGTCTTCTCCCCATTATGTCCCACACATGTTCGATGGGATTTAAATCCGGTGAACGGAGTGGCCACGGCAAAACATTAACGTCAGCTTCTCGTAGAAAGTCCATAGTACGACGAGCAATATGTGGACGCGCGTTGTCTTGCTGAAAAAGGACGTGTGGACGGCCATCTAGATAAGGCAATAAAGTGGTTTGTAGGACGTCATCAACATAACGCGCAGCTGTCATACTGCCCCGAATAAACAGAAGAGGTGATCGGCTTCCATATGCAATAGCCCCTCAAACCATTACTGCACATTACCGCACATGCCTCTCAACAGCAAATCCAATATCACGTCGCTCTCCACGACGGCGTCTTACCCTCTGACGTTTGGACTGGTGCAGAGAACGGTAGCATTGGGAAGCAGAATGGCATAATGTCGTATTCAGCGACGAATCGCGATTCTGCCTAGGCATGCATGATGGCCGTCATGAATTCGTATATTTACAGACAAAATTTAATGCACATAAATATATTCTACTATTCGCCCGGGCAAAGTGTTCCATGGAAGCTTGTTGAAGCCTGTAGAAGCTTATTCCAAGAAATTCGTAGGGCATTATGTATCTGTTGCAAGCATACCAATCCTTCGGCCTAGCATGTTCCAGATATATTCTATGGGTAATAGATCTGGCGACCATTCAAGCTAATTTAAAATATTAATATGGCCCCTTGTAGGAATCGTAATGCAACAGTTACAACTTGGGGACGATGATTATCTTGCTGGAATGTGACAATATTTAATCCTCGGATATACTGTAAAGCGAATGGTTTCGGAACTTCGTAAATGTATCTTTGGGCATTTAAATGCCCTCGAAGGAATTCTAAAGAAGTGTTATTTCCCACACTTATTCTATCCTAAGCCATCAATCAATCAAATTTAAAAACCGCTTTCCTCTTCTTCAACTTCAAACTGGTTTACGACCATTTCGAGCCCAGAAACAAAAACGATTCAATAAACATAATGTCACCTATAGTAAGAAACAATATTGGCCTTGGACGACGGGAAATTAATTCAAACAAACGAATATGGCGATGTATGGAACGTATTATTATTCTATGGCCTATTTCTTCTAAAACACATTTCCCACAGACCTTGTGGCACTATGACAATCTCTAAGAGCAAGCAATTTTAGTTTTCTATATTCCCGTTGCATGGTTTTTCTAGGTCATTCAGAACCTCTTCTCAATATTGCTTATCTGCTTGAGATCAATCTTTCCAACAACGAATAACTGTAGCAATATTTCTTTGCACTCGCCTAGCGATTTCGTGAAATGCGATGCCCATCACATGTAGTCAACAGTGCGACGCCTTTCAAAAACACTTGGCTAACAATAACTTAGTTATATTCGAACTTTTGGCATTCTAATACACTAATTCACAACTACAGACTATTACAATTAAATAATCAAACTGAACTGATCCAAAATAAAGAATAGAAATTCGGTTTTCTATTTATTTTCGTTAAATATTCCACATAAACGTTTGCCTTCTTACTAATATTTTATCATTTATTTTTCTCGACTTATATTTGTATAAAAATTTTACTTTTACTGAGTGATTCGCTTTTTCTTGTTACTAACAGAATTTGAATGATTTCGAATGATTAAAATACGAATAGTTTTAGAACTTCATAAAAAAGCTTTAGCACTATAATAATGTAATATGTAATTTTCGAATCCATTATTAAGTAAAATACTAGCAAAAGAAGACATTTGCAAACACAGAAATTCATTAAATAATTATAAAACTGTACTTACCCGTTGTGATTTGTTAGACCATGCCTTCTTTTGTGGATTATGCGCATTATCTGGAAAGAAATTGATACCACCAACTGCATTGTTAATGGCAATATGAAATTGTTGGTCGAACGGTGCCATTTTAGATCTATCTCTCCAGGGATTATTGACTGTATTACTCCAGCTACTCAATTTCCAGAAACCACCAGCGTCAGGAGAAAAACCACCTAAATATTTCCCATCCACGTGAAACATTATGCTGTCTGGTGTCCATACCATCTGATATACATGAAAGTCTCTGTCATAGCCTACATGGTTAGATGTTTCCCAATGTGTTTTTGAATACTCATCGTGTGTGGCGTCAAATCCCCAATGAATTGTCGAACTAATCAACTGTGTACCGATTTGTCGTCCATTCAAAGAAAAGTCACGATTGCCTCGAGATTCGACTAAATCGATTTCACCAGAGACAGGCCAAGCCCCATATACATTATCAGTTGGCACTAACCATATCGCTAAAAATATGATTTAAAATGTAATAAAAATAAAACGTAACGAATATACGTATTAGATTAATATAATGTAATACAAGCGAATCGTCTGTTGAAGAAAGAAATTTGATTTTAGCTAATAAATTGAAACTACTATCAGACTACATTCTATTCTTTTCTATCAAACGTATACGTAAAACTTTTTTAATTTATTTTTAAACGAAGAGGTAAATTTTAATTTAACCGTATATTATCATTACTACTCTATCTCATTATTTATTATTTCTATATATACTATAAATACCACTAACGAAGATTAGTATTGTATCTCAACTCTACCAAACAGAAAAAACAAGTATCAGCAAGCCAAAAGTAATAACTGACGCACAAAAAGATTTTTGTATCATATTTGTAAAGTACGTATAACTAGTTATGAAAACTCAACAATATATTTATTCGAATGAAATATCAAAAATATTTTCAACACTATAAGAACACAAGAATGATGTAGATACACAGAAAATGATCTTACATTATGTCAAGGCCAAGGCTACACTGGACAATCAATCAAAACTCATCGAACAGGTCTAACAAACTATAAAAAACAGAATTTTAATCAGACGTCTAATATTCAAGAAAATAGGAGTTTCTTCTGTAATATACAGATCAGAAACGGTAAAATAATCCAGATAAGCTAGAAACAGATGCGTATTGTGTTATTAATAGTTTACGGTGATGCAATGGGCTGCAATGACGAATGCTACATATGTACATTGACCTGAGTAAATAGTTATGGTATATGTCATGTCTACAGGCAAGTCGTTTTTATGAATCAGCTGCCAGGCGTAATCACTTGCTAGTGAATATATAACAATTTCCTGTGCAATGTCTACTAATACCATACTTGTTTTTCCTTTCTGTTATCCTATGATAATCTCAGAATATTCTATCGCGTAGAAATCTTCCACCAGTTGGTGGATGGTTTCAATAGGATGATACTATATGCCATACGAAGAAAAGATTCCTCAGTGTGTCTCATGAACCTCGTAACTTCCAGTAATACACATCGTGTTCATTCAACCGATCTTGCTCTGCTTGATACTTTGAAGTATTATAGAAGCATTCCTTTTTTAAAAGAACTCACAACCATTGAGGAATTTCTTAAAAAAATTAAACCCACACTAGAATATTGCAGAAGTCTATTCTTGCAAACATGTATAACATACTTCGCACACGTTACGAGTACTACATAGAACGCGACATATTTTAATCTCAGAAATATTGAAGATGACTTATTTCTAGTATAGGTTGTGAAGTTATTGTAATAAGTACATGTTTCAACACATGTAATACTTTAAAGAACACAAAATATTGTAAATTTTTATATTATACAATGTGTAAGGATAGTTACATGGTCTGACAAAGACGCAGATTTTTTAGACAAAAAACATTCTATTCTTCAATATAGTATCCTGGTCCAATGACACTCAAAATTAGCAAAGCCTTTATTAAAAATGAAACAAACCCCTGGATACGCAGGCGCGTCGGCTAGCCGAACTTGTTCATTCTGATCAAGGTTTGTTCAATACTAGTTATAACTAATTTTGAATAAACATCTGAGTGTGCAGTAGCGTACAACCTCTCAGGGAAGGTTAGATAAGTGCAATTATAAATAAAATAAATAACGTACATAGGAAAACTGTTTATAAATTTATTTATACACGTCGTGATTAACGACCGACCTTTGCTAGGTACCTTACCGTCGCTGGCAGTGACAACTCCTACACACGTTCATCCTCTATCGGTTTCATTCGCCGCTTACCCATGGGATTGTCCAACCTTAATTATAACTAAGTTTGTAACTTGACAGAAACCGATGAAGAACGAATGTATCCAGGCATTGCCGATAACGTGCATCATGTTAGTGATGCGAAGTTACCTTGCAAAGATGGATTGTTAACTACGATAGATGTAAATAAATTTCTAAATGATTTGTCTACGTTAAAATATACTGGAACTAACTATAATTCGCACCTATCCAACCTTTCCGACAAAGGTGCGCCCTACTGCTAACCTAGAGGTTTGTCCAACATTAATTATATTCCATTTCTGTCATATTTCGAATGGTAGTTTAAGAAGCATGTTTATGTATATCCGTTTCATTTTTTTTAATATTTTAGAATTTTAAAATTTCTATTTGTTTAAGTAACATCTACTTGTATTACTGTTATTATTGATACTATTATTATACCAGAAAATTGCAACTGAAATTTACACATAAAAAATATTGTGATATAATGCAAAATCAACTCACCGGGCCAGAGCCAATCGCCTGCAGGCATTTTAGCGCGAACTTCCAGCCTTCCGTATTTAAAACTGAAAGATTTAGGTGTACCAATTCTAGCACTCTTGATGGGATTTAAAATATTATTGGAATTGCCCGTGCGTTGACAACCGAAGAATTCAGCGTTTGTACATCTACAAAATAGTATATTCTAATTTACATTGAGCAATTTAATTTAAATTACTATATAAAATATATTTAATACTCTTCTAATCTAATTATTATAAAGAGTATACGTCTGCATAAGTACTTTTGGAAATTGATATAAATTCCAAAAGTTTCGTACCCATTTGTATGGGACATCTTCAGGGCTGAACTACTGCACTGATACTAAATAAAGTTTCAATCAAAATCAGTTTCAGTGCAGTAGTTCAGCCCTGAAGATGTCCCATACAAATGGGTACGAAACGTCGGCAGATATAATAGTGACGCGGTTCCATCTCGGAAACCTAGAAGCAGATAGCTATATAGAGATATTTATTGAATCAGATCGCCAAATAACGCTACGACATTCAATTTATCGACGTCGGCCGTTCGTGATCATATGAAACGACTTGATTTCACTTCAAAGCAGGATATTTAAATTCTAGATGTTCTAAAAGAAAAAGATTGACGCATTGACGTCGTGATTTGCTGTTGTCATAAAAAAAATGGGGAAATAATATGCATTATTTACAATAATATTGAATGCAATCGATCATGGAGCAGAAAAGATGAGCCGGATCAAAACACTTCGAAAATTGATATTCATAAAAAGTGATGGCCTTCTGTTTGATGGGATTGCAAAGAAACTTTGTCTACTCGACTACCAGACAATTGTACAATTAATTCTGAAGTGTACTGCTATCAAATGGACAAATTGAGTTTTCCCGTGAAATAAACGCGACCAAAATTGATTAACAAGAACGATGTAGTTCCACGCTAGGCGTCATCACGTTTGAAGATTCGTCAAAAGTTGTTACAGCTTGAATGGAATGTGCTACCGCACCCAATTTATTCACCAGATCTGGCACCTTGTAATTACCACTCGTTTCGATCTTTATATAATTCTTTAGATGGAAAACGTTTAATTAGAACGAGGGCGGGAAAAATCACTTGGTACAATTTTTTTTTTACCAGTAAAGATCAGAAGTTCTACTAGTACGGACTTGTAATACTAAAGATTGTTGTACTTATTCATTCGCATAATAGGTAAATATAGTAACCGGCTATCTATTGCGCTATTGCAAATAAATTTTTATGACGGCTTACTAATTACTTCAAGTAAATATTAATAATAAAACTTACTGTGAACCTAAATCGAGGGTTTTTTTATAAAGAGCATCATATCCCAAATCATCAGCAGTAAGAGATGGTTTGATGTATAGCCGTCCATTTTTAGCGAAACTATTTTCTCTACTGTTGGTGTACCATTGAAATTCCCAATTCTATAAGAACAATAGGTAACAAAATTAATTTTATGTAATATATAATTTAAGGAATGATTTGCGAAAAAAAATATTAAGCGCGTTTAAATCTTATCTGATATTTATTTACGACATTATTAAGCCCATATGCAAGAAGTAGGAAATATACATTACTATTCACAAGAATTCGGACACTCAGTTACAGGCAAAAAACAAATAGAGAGGTAAATATATATTTAATATTTACAAGTTCATATTAATTTTTATAGATAAATTAAATACCCAGATTTGGTTTATAAAAATAAACTTCATAAATTTCGTTGCTGCACCCAATTTTTTCAAAATTTTTTCAAAATAGAGTATTGTTCAACCCTAAGAAATTGGTAGCCATTAAGAAAAACCAATCAAAATTACAAATTAATTAAAACAAAGTTAGAGGAAAAAGGAAAAAACACTTAACATCTAGTTTTATTTTAATTATTTTATGAAATATTTGAATACTCATGTTTCACCAAGAGCCTACACGGGTAATAAAATTTCAAAGTGCTCACGTTGAAACAGATTTACAAACTATTCATATGAATTACATAATAGCGAATGCCAGAAACAAGTTAAAAATATTTTGACAATCGATCACTTAAAAGTAGTGGGCGAAATGCAAAAGTGTATATAGATTAAAAATTTTACGGGGGTAGCCGTTTATATTTTGGGAACTGGCAACACTGTTAGTGTTGCCGCCGATCCGATGATTGGATCGTGAAGTTTGTCATTTTCGACAATATATTTACCTTGACAGTTTTATTATCCGGTCGCTATTTCTATTGTTGACAGTGACTTAAAAATTTAATGTCAGCGAAAAAGTCGAATTAACTCGCGTACAATTTCATGCAATTATTTTTCGTAACTTTCGGCGTGGATTATCTCAACAAGAATGCATCGATTAGCTGATTTCTTTACATGGTGATGAAGCACCATCGAAAACTACAGTATATCGTTGGTATAGTGAATTCAAACTTGGACGGCGTTCTTTGGACGATGAATTTCGTGAAATCGAGGTATCTCTATGTATTAGCAACACCAGCGTACATAAGATCCTGCATGAACATTTAGCCGTTAAGAAGCTATGTTCACGTTAGGTACCACATAATTTGGCAACCTCTCAAAAAAGGACTGTCGTCAATTGGTATCAAGAAATTCACAAAAATACAATGGCGGTGCTTCAAAGAACATTTATAAAGTCGACACAGGTGATGAATCTTGGATCTATACGTATGAACACGATAGTAAACAGCAGTCGCCTGTGTGGGTATTTCAAGATGAGCCAAAACCAACAAAAGTTGTTCGCGCTCGAAGCACATCAAAATAAATGGTCGCCTGTTTGTTCTAAAAAACCGGTCACGTTGCAACCGTACCTTTAGAGAGTTGTAGAACGGTCAATCCCGAATGGTACAAAACTATTTGTTTGCAAAAGTTTATGAAGAAATAAAGAAAATAAACCGAAAACGACAGATCATTCTCCACCATAACAATGCGAGTTCTCACAGATCGGTTCAAACAATTGAATATTTGACAGAGCAAAACATTGAATTGTTGAGCCATCCGCCGTGCAGCCCTGATCTAGCACCTTGTGATTTATTTTTGTTCCCACACGTGAAGAATAAACTTCGTGGTCAACGGTTTTCTACGCGGGAAGAGGCAGTTGAGGCATTCAAAACTCATATTTTGAAGATACCGCCTTCACAGTGGCAGCAATGCTTTTCGGATTGGTTTAAACAAATTCGAAAGTGCATTGATTTTCAAGAAGAATAGCATTGCTGCATTATGCAAAAACAATAAAACTATTTTCGATAATAAAAAATCTTTTTTTTAGCTATTCTCGAAATATAAACGGTTACCCTCGTATATCTAGTTTGTACAATTACTACCACGAAAGGGTTGATGATCTATATCACAATTTTTGCTCTACATTTTAAGGTCGAGCCATAACGATATCAAACTAGATAAGGAGCTCTTGTACGAGGGAGCGTTTTTATATTCGCGGAATGAGCGGGTTGTAGAGGCGTGAGTAGGCGCATTGGCGCGTGGCCTGTGCAGCGACTCATGATTAGTATAAATACGAAGTTTTATTGTTATTAGACAGTTAGTCTTTGAGCTATCGTCAACCAAGTAACATAATCAGGAGTGAAAAGTGAAATATGGAAAAAATCGAATATCGTGCCGTTATAAAGTTCCTTACCAGGCAAGGAAAATCAGTCGCGACCATAATGAATGAGATGTCATTGGTTTACGGCGACTCTTGTCCAGGAAAAACCATGGTGTACAAGTGGCATAGTTTATTTAAACAAGGAAGGGAATCCCTTGAAGACGACCCGAGGCCGGGCAGGAGCATTGAGGTGACCACGCCAGCACTTATCCAAAAAGTTGAACAAATTGTACTCGAAGATGCTCGACTAAAGAAGAAACAACTCGCAGAAATGGTTGGAGTATCCGATACAACAATTTTTAAAATCCTACACGATCATCTCGGCATGTCTAAGGTCAGCGCAAGATGGATGCCGAGAATGCTCACGCCGCCGCAAAAACAACAGCGCGTAGAGTGTTCGCGTGCATTTTTGGACCTCTGTAATGAAGACAAGGATGATGTATTGAGTGGAATTGTTACTGGAGACGAAACTTGGGTTCATCATTATGAACCTGAGTCCAAACAAGACTCCATGCAGTGGCATAAAAAGGGCACAGCACCTCCCAAGAAATTTAAAGTGTCACAATCAGCTGGGAAACTCATGGCAACGGTATTTTGGGACTCGGAAGGAATATTGTTGATTGATTATAAAGATAAAGGTGTTTCTATAACCGGAGAATATTACGCTTCAATATTAGAGCGACTAAAAAAAACCATTAAAGAGAAAAGACGGGGAAAATTGACAAAAGGTGTTCTACTTTTGCACGACAACGCGCCCGTCCACAAGAGCCGCGTTGCGTTAGCTGCCCTGCGTAAGGTGGGCTTCGAAATTGTGAATCACCCACCCTACAGCCCAGACCTGGCCCCGAGTGATTATTACCTGTTTCCGAAAATGAAAAAAGAGCTGCGGGGTAAAAAATTTACTGCCGATGATGAAGTCAAGGAAGCAGTTTCGGCGTATTTTGCAGATAAAGAGAAATCATTTTTTTATGAGGGTATAAATAAATTAATTGAAAGATGTGAAAAGTGTATCCGTCTTGCAGGTGAATATATTGAAAAAGAAAAATAATTTGGTTTGTTTATTTCCACCCCTTGTCCCCCATTCCGCGAATATAAAAACGCTCCCTCGTATGTCTCGTTAAAAAAAGCTCAATATCGTGCTTTGTGGGGGAATTCAAATAGCACACGAGTTTGTTTACATTTGTAATAACAAAAAGCTTCAAAGAACTGCATTCACTCTCTTGCCTTTTGGGCAATATTAAAAAAATTTGTATATTTACTTCACTCTGCTAAATAACGAAGAATTAGAGAACGTGAGGAACGAATGTGCTCACTGCATTTTACGTGCTGTTAAGTAATAAGTAATTTTAGTTTCGAGATTTAATATTTTAAGTAAAAGTTTCGGCGACATACCTTTTTGATTTGTTCAGTTAATGCCAGTTTAAAATGCTTAATGACAATGATGATGAGTTTATTAAATTTATATTAGTTATAGTCAAAATTATTCTACTAATTTAAAATCCCAAAGAAATGTGATGATTTGGTACAAAACTTTCTATGTCAATTATCATATCAATAAATCGAATGTGACATTAATAAAATACAGCAAATGAAATTCAAGTAAAAAATTAGATCTAAACAACTACATCATTATATTTACACAAAAACTTATATTTATATATACGTTATTCATAAAATCGCCTTATTAGAATAGCTATCTTATAAATTAATTCAAAATTCTATTTAATTACTATTGAACATAATTGTTATAGAATATTTTATATATACAAATAATTCTATTCTTTGATTTTATTTATTATTTATTTTTTCATGTAAATAAAACAAAAAAAAGAATTATTAGCATATTACGCACATTACTATATCTACTCAAACATAAATCTTCGGAAAAAGAGGTGTTTTTGTACTATTATGTTATGAATTATAGACATGTTTTGTCAATATTTTGTTTACATAGTGTAAAGACCATCTGCATAAACTCGGCAGATATATTTTCGTGTACATCGTTATGTGGTAGTAACTATACACATTCATATTATTATGTATTTATAAAGTAAAGCATGTACTACGTACGGTCATATTTAATTTAACAAGCAATTGTTTAGTTAATTTTTAGTAAAGAATTAAAAATTTCCAATATTTAGATGGACTATAAGCTGCAGCAGAAATAATAGTAATAAACGCAAATAATAAAGCAACACTAGAAGCTATTCAATAACTTATTACAGTTTGAAATAGCAATTATCCGTATTTCATAAAAATGTAATATTAAGGAAATCTACATTAATAACTAAGAATACATTGTGATAATGCAACATTATACGTTAGATCATTATCTCGAAAATAATAAGAAATCTTATATAATGTAAAACTGAAGAGCCTCCACAAATCGAAAACATACAACATCTAAGTATATGCATATTCAAACAATTTCAAAATATAAGCAAAACTAATTTCGAATTTACGAATATTAGAGAGAATAAGAGAAAATTTCTGTTGTTTATATTGCCATGAAACTCACTGTCAATTCAAATAATAAAAATAACAATAGAAAGATATCAAACAAAAACTATCTACGATATTCCGAATCTTTAATCGTTTGCAGATATTAATTTTGATGTTTCACTAATTTCAATCACAAATAGTTAATTCACGTCGACGAGACAAGCGATACAAAACAAAAAGTGTTTTACTTTTATTAGCTTTAGTATTATTAGTCATTAATTAAAAAAATCATTTATATTATATTTAATAACATTTTTTTAAAAATTAGTGTATAAGTAAAAAATCGAATATTCTTTTAAAAAATTACTTACTCCACCACCAGCTAATGTAATTTCGTGTTGCCATTTTTGTAAATCAAAATTATCGAATTCATCTTTAAAAATTAGATCTCCAGAGCAAAAACGTTTCGGTGCGAGCCATCCACTGGCAGTTGTAGGTGAAGGAGAACATCTTTTTTCCACAGCCATTAAGCCGCAAATTAGTGCAAATATCACTGCCAAGGTAAACATTTCTATCGTAGTGGAAGAACACAAACAAGTCGCAAGTCTACCGCGTCTTTTTATATCAATGCGTTCTAATGCAAATTATCATTACCTAACCTACATAAAATATCCAGGCAATGATAAATGACGTAAAAGTAGAAAATTAAAAAGTTTGTAAATTATAGTCTTGCAAAGTTGGGTTTTTACTTAACTATAAAAAATTTTACTTCTTGTAAATACGCGGAATATATATATTTCCATCTAAAATCTGTCTGTATCATTAAGTGAATTAATTATACAAAATTATGGAAATTATACAAAAAAAACCCTATAATTGACGTCTTCAGTACTGTAATTCTGTCTAATACGAGGGTAGCCGTTTATATTTCGGGAACAGCAAACAAAAAAAATTCGGATTATCGGAAATAGTCATTATTTTTCAAAATATTCTCCTTGAAAATCAATGCACTTTTGCATTCGTTTAAACCAATCCGAAAAGTATTGCTGCCACTGTGAAGGCGGTATTTCCAAAAAATGAGTTTTGAATGACTCAACTGCCTCTTCCGGTGTAGAAAACCGTTGACCACGAAGTTTATTCTTCACGCGTGGGAATGAAAAGAAATCACAGGGTGCTAGATCAGGGCTGTACGGCGGATGGCTCGGCAACTCAATGTTTTGCCCTGTCAAATATTCAATTGTGTGAACCGACCTGTGAGACCTCACATTTGTCATGGTGGAGAATGATCTGTCATTTTCGGGTTGTTTTCCTTATTTCTTCAAAAACTTTTGGCAAACAAATAGTTGCGTACCATTCGGAATTGACCGATTTTCAACTCTCTAAAAAAGGCACGGTTACAACGTGACCGGTTTTTCCAATAAAACAGCCGACCATTTGTTTTGATGTGCTTCGAGCGCGAACAACTTTTGTTGGTTTTGCCACATTGGAATACCCACACAGTCGACTGCGGTTTACTATCGGGCTCATACGTATAGATCCAAGATTCATCACCTGTGATGACTTTATAAATGTTCTTTGAAGCACCGCCATTGTATTTTTTGTGCATTTCTTGGCACCAATCGACGCGAGTCCTTTTTTGAGCGGTTGTCAAATTATGTGGTACCCAACGTGAAAATAGCTTCTTAACGGCTAAATGTTCATGCAGGATCTTATGCACGCTGGTATAACTAATACCTAGAGATGCCGCGACCTCTCGGTATGTCACATGACGGCGTTGCATTATCAACTCAGACACAGCATTAATGTTTTCCGACACAACATTTGTGGGACGACCTTCACGAAATTCATCGTCCAAAGAACGCCGTCCAAGTTTGAATTCACTATACCAACGATATACTGTAGTTTTCGATGGTGCTTCATCACCATATAAAGAATTCAGCTCGTCGATGCATTCTTGTTGAGATAATCCACGCCGAAAGTTATGAAAAATAATTGCACGAAAATGTTCGCGAATTAATTCTATTTTTTCATGACATAAAATTTTCAAGTTACTGTCAACAGTAGAAATAGAGACCAGATAATAAAACTGTCAAGATAAATATATTTACAAAAATGACATACTTCGCGATGCAATCATCAGATCGGAGGCAATAGTGTTGGCAGTTCCCGAAATATAAAGATGCATTTATTTATTGGACTATCATAATTTGAATTATATAATATTATACTCGTATAATAAAATATAAAAGATACAGACACTTTTGACCTAAGAAATGGCTTTCAAAGTATATTATTCTCACAATATGAAACACTGTCACTTAGAGCCAAACATATTAAACTCATACCTGGCGATAGTTATGTTCGTGATCTTGCAGGCATTGGGAATTCGAATTTGATCTATAGTTATTTGGTTTGTGTGTGACGGTTCAGGAACCTACTACGAGGGTGGTCCAATAAGTACCCGGCCTAACCTAGAGATGGCGGTAGTTGTTTGAAAAATATCACTGTATTTGAAAGTACACAATCTAAAAAGCATATGTTTCAAGTTTGAAGACGCCACATTGTTTAGTATTTGTTTGGCAGCCATCAATAGTGAACGTTTTCGGTGAATTTGTAAAAATGGAGAAAATTGGTCGTCGTTACGTGATACAATACTTTTATTTGAAAGTCCTCAGCCCAACCGATATAAAAGCTGAACTGGATTCTATTCTGGGTGAGTCTGCTCCTTCGTTTACAACAGTAAAATATTGGGTAGCAGAGTTTAAACGAGGCCGTACGAGCTGCCAAGACGAGCATCGCAGTGGTCGACCAAATGAGGTGGCGACTCCAGAAATGGTGAAGAAAATCCACAAAGCAGTACTGGATGATGGTCGATTGAAAGTGCGCAAGCTAACAGACATAGTAGGCATTTCAAAAAGTGCAGCACATCGCATATTATCTGAAAATTTGGACATGAGAAAGCTGTGTGCATGACGGATGCCGCGTTTACTCACACTCGAGCAAAAACAGTGTCGCGAAGATGTTCCAATTGAGTGTTTAGCAAAGTTTCACAGCAACAAAGCAGAATTTTTCCGCCGTTTCATAACCATGGATGAAACATTTCTCCATCACTTCATACCCGAAACAAAAAAACATCAAAACAATGGACTCGAAAGGGAGAACCGGCTTCAAAGAAGGCGAAGATCGTTTCATCTGCAGGCAAGGCCATGGCATCAGTTTTTTGGGATGCGCGTGGAATAATTTTCATTGACTATCTTAAAAAAGGAAAAGCTATCAACGGCGAGTATTATGCGAACTTATTGCAACGTTTGAGCGAAAAAATCAAACAAAAACGACCGCATTTGACTAAGAAGTATGTGTTATTTCATCAAGATAATGCACCAGCCCACAAATCCGTTATTGCAATGACCAAAATTATTGAATTAAAGTTTGAATTGCTATCTCATGTACCCTATTTGCCAGATTTAGCCCCCTCGGATTATTTTCTGTTCCCAAACTTGAAAAAATGGCTCAGTGGTCAAATATTTTCCAACGATGAGCAAGTGATGTCGGCAGTTAATGGCTATTTTGAGGAACAAGATAGTTCTTATTATAAAAAGGGTATCGAACTTATTGAACACCGCTGGGAAAAGTGTATAGAGTTGAGTTGAGATTATGTTGAAAAATAAATACATTTCTTTCCAAAATTTTTGCGTTTTCTTTGTTGGGTTTTACAATTTCAGATCATGATTACATTGTGTGTATCACAAATATTAGCCAGCATGATGAAAGTGTAAAATTAGTAAACGCAGTACGTGTAACTTTTATGGTAATACGGTATCACTTTTTTTTGGACGTTTTGCACCCAAGATGGGACAAATTGCAAAGGATATAATAATTTTTTACAATACTGTTTCATATTATTTCAATATTTATTTTCCGAAAAGACAAACGGTTATTCATACAAGAGAATGAGTTAAAGAAAAGGCTAAAACATCGAATTCTAAATTACGCGATTTATATTGTTTGCAACTTAAATTTCCTGTATTGAAAGAATCGTAAAATGAATTGGTATAAGGAAATGCTCAAGAAGTTTTATCGAAGATCTTCAAAATCCGTGTACAACATTGTAACAAGTGACGAAAGATATGTTCGTATGACCAAGAAACTATGCAATCATCCACTGTTTGAGTGTTCCAAGATGAACTTCCACAATAGTTGTTTGTCCAAGAAGTACTTCCAAGTTGTTTCTCCGATTGTCGTGGACATCCTACAACCTTACCTTTGGAGAATCAAAAAGCTGTTAATGTTAAATGGTATACAACAATTTGTTTGCCAGAAATGATTGACACAATCAGGAAAAAACAACTGAAAAACGTCGTATGATTCTGCGTCATGACAATGTCAGTTTTCACACAGCATGTGAAGCAATTGATTATTTGACGGACGAAAAAATTAAATTAATATCTCGTTGCCTATATTCATCTAATCTATAGCCTAAAGATTTCTTTATGTTCCCGAATGTCAAACAAAAAAATACGTGGGCAGCGATTTTTAGCTCTCAAACTGTTGAGGTCCTCAAAAAAATATTGTTGAAAAACCAACTTCAAAGTGCAAAAAATGTTTCGAGAATTGGTTTGAACACGTGAAAAAGTGTATAAAAGGCGAATATTTTGAAAAGCAATAAAACAGTTTGTTCCAAAAATTTTCGTTCTTTCCTAGCTTTGGTAAAAACATAAAAGGTGCCCCTAGTACTAACCTATTAAGAACAACCGCAAATGAAGAAATATATTTGTAGCGAGTATACTATCGCCCTCTTCAGCCGCATCTTCCGTTTATTTAAGCATGTTTTAACAAAAAGCAATATGATAATAATTTCCAATAACTATGATATTTATCATCCACATCCGTTGCAACTGCTTATCACGTAATTTTTATAAATATAACTTTATTTAATATTATAAAAAAGAATCTAGAAGTTTATTTATTACGAAATAAACAAACATAATATAATTAATTATTTAATTTAATTACTTTTACATTATAATAATAATAATAATAATATTTAATGCGTTCCATAATGTCAAATAAAACATAGAATATGTCATAAGTATAAAATAAATAACAACGAAACAACGATTACAAGCTAAAATAGGTAAAATAAGTATACGAGTATATATATATATATGAGTGCAGTTGACATGTGCTATACAACAATGTCTACAATTGTTTTAAGTAAATCTTCCACACTGTAGAACTCTTGCTCTATTAGCCAAAACTTAAAAATAGTTTTAAACCGTGCCAACGGCAAGCTCTTGATCCGAAGCGGTATGTGGTTGTATAATATATTTTTACGCAATGGTGAACAACATTTTTTTGAATTTTTGTAAAATTCGTTTGTTTGGACACAAGATGCATATTACGAAAAGTTTGTTTTCACATGTAGCGCGCACTGAAGTATATAAATTGAGGGCATTGTTAGTACTTTGGCAGATCGAAACACACCCACATAACTCTCTGTTGGTTTCATGCCATAAATTGCTCTAATACATAACTTTTGGAGGACAAATATCCTCTGCCAGTCGATGGAGTTGCCCCAGAACACCATATCATACTGGAGCCTTGAATGTACATAGGCGAAGTAAGAAAGCAGTCCCGCTTCCACACCAACGTTACGAGAAATAACACGCAAGCAATAGCAGAACCGAGACAGCCCTCAGATAGTTCGTTGATGTAAGGTTTCCAAGACAGCTCAGAGTCAACCCTAAGGCCAAGAAATGGCGCGTCACACTTAGAGGCAAGCACTTCATCACCCACCACCACATCTGTCGATAAACTGTTACCAAAGGTCAGCAGATGGGTTTTGGATAGATTTAATTGTAGGTTATTTGCCGCAAACCACTTACCTAACACATGTATATTTTCTGTTATGGCCATACTCAAGTCTTCATTCCCAGAGTCTATGACTGTGGATGTGTCATCTGCGAAGAGAACCGTTAAGGATTCCGTAGCGTCCGGGAGGTCGTTTATGTACAGTAAAAAAAGTAAAGGTCTCAAAATAGAACCCTGCAGAACAGCCAGGGTAACTGGTACCCTACATCCCCCGCATCAACCGCTTACACATACTGCATTCTGCCACATAAATATGAACGGATCCAATCCGATGTCACGCCTCTGAATCCCATCAGCTCCAACTTCTCCAACAAGACTTCGTGATGTACCCTATTGAAGGCCTTCGAAAGATCCATAAACACACATGCCATCGAGAGTTTGTTAGATATATTATTTATAATAATAAGTTGGTATATTGCTCTGGCAGTTGATCGCCCTTTGATATAACCATTTTGTGTGTTGTTTAATATTTTGTGTTTTTCGATGAATTTTATCATCCTGACCAGAACTATTCTTTCAAAAACCTTCGACACATTCGACAATAGAACTATTGGTCGATAATTTTCAAAGCTATTCTTCGCTCCTTTCTTATGTACGGGTACCACTACGGCGTGCTTCAAGTCATCTAGAAATCGACCGGTCTCGAACGAGAGGTTTATCAGGTATGCCAATGGAGCAGCCAATTTCGATGCACAGAACTGTAGGAGCGACGCTGAGTTGTCATCCAGTCCCGTTGATGAGGTTACTTTAAGGCTTTTTATGGTGCTAATAATTTCAGTTTCATCAGTGGGATAGAAGTAGCACGTTTCCGACACCGCTTTTACGTTGGAATAGTCTGTTGCACCCAAGTAATCATTTGCTGTACACGCTGTGGCAAAGTAATAATTCAGTGCTGATAGAACTTCGATATCGTTATCATGATTTCTTATATCGTCAATGTTAAAATTCTTTTTTTAAGTAGTGCCAGTTAGTTCCTTGACAACATTACATGTAGCTTTTGTCTTATTGCTAGCATTTTGGATATAGTGGGAATAAGACCTTTTTTTAGATGCTATTATTTCATGTTTTAGTCTGTCTTTTAGTACAGAATTCTGTGTAAACCTGTTTTGTAATACAACAGAGGTTACTGTTGTATTACCCCTTCATATTGTTGACGCTTGATATTAGTTAGATTTTTTATATGCCATGTTTTATTGGTACTATTGGTTGTTACCAATCTTCTTGTCGAACGCTGATCCATCACCGTTCTCAGCCCATGTTGAAATTCACGGTAAGCAAGACTACATTCGACATTTGACAAAGCAGGTAACCAAATGTCATTGCATAAGTCAGATCTAATAGCAGAAATATGTGCCCGCGTGAGGATACGTTTTTGTCTTGTTATGACGTTGTTTTTATTCATTTTAATGTACTGATAAAATGATATGTTTTGAGTTAAGTGATCTGATAATGCTGAGTTTACTGTGTCTGCCTCAAAACCCGCGAAATTGACAAAAATATTTTCAATCGTAGATTGAGATGTGCGTGTAATTCTAGTTGGTTTTTCAATAGTGGCTATATAGTTATAGGTATTCATAATATCAAGAAAACGAGCATTATCATCGTGTTGTTTTCCTAAATCTATATTAAAGTCACCAGTTATTAAAATTTTATAATCCCGTTTTTTTGATAGATCTTGCAATATGTCTTGCAGAGTAATAAAGAACGCGCCGATCTTAGCAGGTATCGGCGGTCTGTAAATATTAACTATGATAATTTTTAATTCTATGGCACTAATTTCAGTTGTTCATTCCAAACTTTTTTGTATTAAATGTTCTAGTTCACAAAATCCAATACCATTCTTAATCAAAATACATGAGCCACTATGCAAATGGTCCTTCATGGTGTAAATTGATGCTAGGGTATAGCCATCGAAGTGCAATTCGTCAGTTTCTTTCAACCAGTGTTCAGTTAACGTCAATACATTCACCAAAACATCCAGACTTCGCATTTTATATAATGGGGGTCATCGAGTGCACAAAAAAGAGTGATGCGCTGCATGGCAAATATTAACTCGGATAATTCATGCAGACCTATTTTTAAAAAATATAAGATATCACCACTACCGAGCATTTTCTTCCTTGAACTTTTGACCAATATTTTTGATAACAGGACTAATATATCTAGAAATCCGTGCTACCATAAATATAAGACTAAGGATAAAGATCTTTTTAGACCCCCTGCAAATAGATTACGAATTACTCGGAAGAGTCCATTGTCTCTGGGTATATCACCTTTTAATTGCCAAAAGAGATCAAATCAGCGCGATTAGGATTTTTCAGGGGGAAACTGACGGAGGTTTTGCTAAGTCGTTGCGTATACTCAATTATCGAATTTAAAGCTATATTTTAATTTGCTAAATTCTTTTATACTTTTATTGAAATTTTTATATAATGGAATATTTATTAATCTGGTACGTAGACTTCCGCGGTCGTGGTCCGTGCTATCTGCTTCTGGGCTTTCGGGCTGTAACCGCGTCACTTGTATATCTGTCGACGTTTCGTACTCATTTGTATGGGATATCTTCAGGGCTCAACTACTGCACTGAAAACATTTTCAGTGCAATAGTTGAGCCCTGATCTATCACTTACACTGCCGGTTTCAGTCATTCTTTTCATTGTTTGTTGCACGGCACACCGAAAACATTTCACTATCTTCGATAATTTCACTTGACTATATCCCTCTTGGTGTAAAACAATAATTTTATTTCTGTCTAGTAATGACCTACTAGGCATTTTCTATGTACTATAACAATTTACAGCTCACGATTTTTTCTTAAAATGAACTCGTTGGCGCGTTTTCTAAGAATCTAAATAAATTCTATTGTGGAACGGCGCTGTATCGTTTCTACCACTGAATTAAAAACAAAATCTTATAGATAAATAACTCTCCCTTGAAATTTTATTGCAAAGCATTGTGGTGTAACAAAATTTATTACTTTAATCCTCTTATCAGGCGGTCGATCTCACCCCTACTCAGAAGTATGATGTTATAAACTTGGAAATTTCCATTGATTATATTTCAATCAATAAATGAGTCGTTCTTCGAAAGATATATTAAGTATTATAAATTAAATTAACCCAATAATTACTAGTAAAAACGTTTCAGTAAATAAATTTTGGAAAATACTGTCAGGTGCTTCTTTCTTTTGCACAGCACTGTATATATGAAATCTAAATTTTATCCGAAATTTTGTTGACTGCCTCTAAATAACTAAATTTCTTAAAATTATATATTTATCTCCTTCAATTAATTGATTTGCCGTCATAGATGCAGGGTGAGATCCTTTTAATCGTCAGTTGGGATAAAAAAAAACAATCTCCGAAGATAGAATTTTTTTATCCTTATTTCTAAAGTTTGAAGTTGTTTCTATAAATTGAAATTTTAAATTTTGATAGACAAATAATAATCTTTGAATTTTAGAAAAAAATCTTTAATAAATCAGTTTCTATATTTTTTTACTACCAAAAGATTAAAGTTCAACATAGAATTGTCCTAAAATTATCTAAAATTATTGGTACATTAATATTAGATAATACAATCCAAATAATTTATCCTTCACAAAATGCTAATACAAATAAGCAGTCTTTATTAACTGAAAGGTTCGTTTCCTGAATTTCATCATAGATCTCTGGGTTGCATAATCGGTAATTGTAAATCTTTGAGTAGCATACTCGATAAGTTTTTATATAATATACAATTATTATTAAATATTTTAATAATTAAATATGTAAAAATATGTTTAGTTCGTTTAAAATTTGTTTAAATGAATTATATGATATATCTCATCAAGAAAATAATTAATTTTTAGTTTAATATTTAAAAATTCAAATATTAAAACTTACTCAAGAATCGGTACTATTAAAGGTCAAATTCCTTAATATTTTTTTTTAGTAATTTTAGTTCTAAGTCCTAAATTAATACTTATAATTACATTTACAACGGACAGTTCTGATGCAACTATATTGAAATTATTTAAAATCCCTGAATGTATATGGTTTCCGGTAAAGTACCGAATATGAAGGGGAATTACTGAGTTTTCTGGTCATGCGCGCTGTTATTTTCTTATGCATTAAAATAGCAGTACCCGCAAAACAGTCTATAAAATAGAATGTTATTTAATTATCCCTAAACCGAGTCGTATGGTTTAATTCTTACCACGCGTGTAGATGTCACAATCGCCCATTTTTTTTAAAAGACTTTGTATTTACCGATTGTAAGTAGTTTGTTACTCTTGAATAATACGTGTCATATTGCGTGCGTATTTGTACTGTTGTTCACAAATTATAACAAACGGTTCGTCAAAGTTGTTCCGTGAGCACTTGTTTTCGATCTGCTAGTATTATGCACAGATTTCCTAATCCGGAAATATTCCCTGCCACTTTTCAAACGTGGGTGCAGTTTTGTGGCAATAAGAAGTTAATGTCGTTAAGGCCGATGGAGGTCTACAGAAATCGGAGAGTATGTCATTTACATTTTGCATTGGAATGTCTTGGCGCCAACGGCAAATTATTAAAAAATGCGCTACCCACAGCAGCAGGTAATTTTTTGAGTATAATTTTATAGATGGATATATAAAATATGTATATTTTTAGGATGTGATAACGTATGCAAGAATGTGGACACATCAACAGTCGGCAAGTTGTAGTACTGTTAATGTTGATAAAGAAGTTGTGGTGCCTGATCCAGAGCTAATGTGGATTTTGGTTTTGAACAGTGTAAGTATTCATGTGAAATTTCAAATTTGATTATCAATTATTTTGTGAGAATATTATTATTTTACAATATTAAAACATTAAACAATATATTGTCAGGTCGAGATAGGAGGAGCGTACAAAAGGCTCCACAGTTGGCAGTAATGTTTTACAATCCCAGAAAAACTAGTAAATAGATTTCAATTTTTTCATTAATTTGAATTTTAATGTAACAGTACTATTAACGCTTTATGGAAACTGAATTCAGCAGCAAGAGTAATTCTTCGTTCTAGACTGGAACATGCACGGCTTATATCTATACAAAAAAAAGGACTACAAAAATTATGATAATTACCAATACATTCGTATTTCATCATCGTTTTCCTAAATGTATAAAATTATGAATCAAATAATTAATTATTGTAGCAAATGAACCTGATTTTTAATTTGTGAAACAGTTTTTATGTTCATTCGTATTGTTTTGAATGACCTCCCTGTTTGTTCAATGTAAACTTTATAACACAATCCGCAACATATATTTTTTTGTAGACAATTAACACATGGATCAATAAGTCCCGAGACTGACAATGAAAACAACATTTTTTTTGCAAAATTTTTTTTTATTCATCAACATAATCACCTTTTAGGGTGATACAATTGTTCCAACGCTTTTCCAATTTTTCAATACCATGTTTATAAAAAAATTTATCTTACGCTTCAAAATAAGCTTCAGTTTCAGCGATGACCTCCTCATTTGAGCCAAATCTTTTTCCCTGGAGCATTTTTTTAAGATCAGCAAAGAGCCAGTAGTCACTGGGGGCTAAATCTGGCGAATATGGGGGGTGGGGAAGCAGATCAAAACCCAATTCGTTCAATTTTGCCATTGTTTTCATCGACTTGTGGCAGGGTGCATTGTCTTGGTGAAAAAGGATTTTTTTTCTCTGCATGTGCGGTCGTTTTTTTGCGATTTCCTCCTTCAAACGTACCAGTAAGTCAATATAATAATCACTGTTGATCGATTTACCTTTTTCGAGGTAGTCAATGAAAATCACGCCATGTGTATCCCAAAAAACTGACGCCAGGACTTTGCCAGCTGACTGCTGCGTTTTCGGACGTTTCGGACGGCTTTCGCCAGCTGTGCGCCACTCAGATGACTGCCGCTTCGACTCTGGAGAGTAGTGATGTATCCATGTTTCGTCCATGGTCACGTAACGACGCAAGAAATCTTTTTTGTTGCGATAAACAGCTTTCTGAATCATCGACTCGTTGCTGTTTTTGTTCCATCGAAAGCAATCGCGGCACCCACTTGGAAAAAACCTTTTTCATGCTCAATTTTTCATGAAGGATAGTAAATACACTTCCATATGATATCTGTGTCATCTCAGCAATCTCACGGAGCTTCACTTTACGATCTTTCATTATAATTTTTGTCACTTCACTCACATTTTCCGGTGTAACGGCTTCCACAGGTCTACCCGAGCGTTCCGCGTCATTTGGGTCGGTACGACCACGTTTAAACTCGGCAAACCACCGACAAATCGTTGCTTTTGATGGACAAGAGTCCGGGTAACATTTTTCAATCCATTGTTTTGCTTGCGTGGTGTTTTTACCCATTAAAAAACAATGTTTTATCAGAACACGAAACTCGGTTTTTTCCATTGTTTAAACAAACTACAAAACGACTTTACTCCAACCTCGATAACTCAGCTGTTTCTGGTCCGATCGACTTAAAATTTTGACACGTTTCAAGCAAAGGTTAGTACTCTAGAAAGACGTGGTTACTGGTTTACTACGAGCGCCATCTATGGGTTAGTCTCGGGACTTATTGATCCATGTGTTATTTTGTATTTATGACATAAATTTTAATACAATCTGATTTATACTTTTTCCTTACAAAATACATAACCAATCATTTCTCGCCTCTTCCTTTCCATGCATGATATAAATTCTGATAATCCAAATATATATAAATATATGTATTTCCGGTAAAATATTGAGAAATTTTTAGGACTTATTGTGAACAATAAATATCTGTTTTTCAAGAAAAATTTCCGTTTGCGTGAACAAGAAACATTTCTGGCTTCATAATCAAAACTTCTTCCTATCAAATATTTAACTAATAATAACTTTTATATTTCCCGCAATATTGCTAGTATTTCTTACCATACTCATAGATGGAGCTAACAAGGTATAGAAGCTTAGTTAATGAGATACTCTTCTATGACCCTTCTGTGGCAGTGCCATAGCTGGCGGAATTAAACGCAGACGTATAAAATTCTGTCTGTTGCAGAATAATTAAACAATATTTTAATCATTCATTTCTGTTATAATATGGGTCGAGCAAAACATTGTTCGTCGGAAACAACAACAATTACATACTTAAGAGAGGCAAAACCTACAAGTTTATACGAAATACTCTATCATGTTCAACGAAAATGATTGCGAACGCTAAGAACTGGAGAAAATTTGAAAGAAAATCGTGGTAGAAAAAGGAAAACAAGCCCTAGAGAAGACAGAAACATTATAACTTCTATAAAGACTAAGATTGATTCAAGAAAAGTTGCGTGCAAGAAAGCCTAGGAAGGTACCATTAAATAAAAGGCCAATACAAAGTAGATTGTTATTTGCTTATGAACACGTACAATGGCGAAAAAAAGTGGCGTTTTGGGTTGGTCGGCACAATCGCCAGACTTAAACCCCATTGAAAATTTATGGGTGGAGTTAAAAGAGACTGCATCTGCTGCTAAGCTGCAAAATATTGACAATCTGTGGAGAATACGCCAAGCCGATTGTGAATCAATTTCAGCAGAGATATGTAGGCAACTGGTGAATTCGTTGCACTACAAGTGTCAAGAGGTGATAAAAAATAAAGGTCAATTGTTTTCATTGTTTAAAAAGTTTTGTGATTTTTTTCTTCATTCACACCCTGAGATAATTAAAGGTAAATGTCAGGTAAAAATTCAAAATCAAAGTAAGTACACAATCTTATATATTATTTATTATATATTATTAATTATAAAAAAATAAATCACAAATTATCAAAGCAAATTGATGCACAACATCTACGCAACTTAAGCAATACACCTTCTTCATGAGGTTCTTCTTACCCTAACCCTTAGAAGATTTGTAACTTCATGAAGAAGATACTCAAACGTCGGTAATATTTATATATTATTGCATATTATATTTAATTATAAGGCATATACTTTAACATATTCTATTTGAAGAGCAGCATCATCGCTTCCGCTTAAATTCCAAGTAGGTAGCCATTTGTTGCGTTTTTCCCAGAAATCGGTGGCAGCCTACAAATTGTAAAATTTAACACATGAAAACAATATGAAACATATAGGGAAGATAAAATATTTAAATTAATTTGATATAGTCAACAACGAATGTACACATATCAGTGACTATTCTTCTTACCGCAACAAAGAAACAATAGCTATTCAATATCAATTAAAAAATGCAATTGAAACATGAGCTTCTAAACACTGGATAATGTTGTTTCTGAGTGGATAAATTAAGAACGAAATCATTAAATTAAGTCTATTTTTTAAAACGCAGCTTCTCCATTAGTTTAATGTTCCATATATGAAATAAACGTTATGAATACAACATTTCCTTTTGCATACAAAGCATTAAACTAAAAGCTGACAATTCTTTTGAAGCAGAATTTTCTTCATCAACTCTTCCTGATCAATACGTGTCTACGTTTCAAGCATATTCAAATTCAACTATCGATACCGAAAACTATGGTTTGACAGCTGATAATGTCAAACTGTGTTGACATTTCTGTTCAGTAAAGTTTGGCAAGTCATCATGAATCGCCTAGCGCCAGAACAACGCGTCCAAATTGTAGAAATTTACTTTGAAAAAAATAAATCTGTTCGCGAAGTTCATAGAGCACTTCACCCATTTTACAGTCAACATAATCGTCTTAGTCAGCAAGCAATTCGTGCAGTTATTCATCGTTTTCGCACTAATTTTACTCTCCTCGATTCAAAACCATCAACAAGACAAAGAAATGTGCGTTTCACGTAAGGATCTTGGCTTACGTGCCTATAAAATACAGCTTGTGCAAGAATTGAAGCCAAACGACCATCCTTTGCGTCGCATTTTTGCTGATTGGGCTCATTCAAAACTGGCCGAAGATGAGAATTTTTATCAAAGAATTGTGTTTAGTGATGAAGCTCATTTTTGGTTAAATGGTTACGTCAATAAGCAAAATTGCCGTATTTGGAGCGAAAACAATCCTCAAGTCCTTAACGAATCACCATTACATCCATTAAAATAGACTGTTTGGTGCGGTTTACACGCTAGCGGCATCATCAGTCCTTATTTCTTTCGAAATGAGGAAGGAGCTGCCGTTACGGTGAATGGTGGGCGCTATCGAGCCATGTTGATTGAATTTTTGTTTCCAAACAGACATTTGGTTCCAACAAGACGGCGCAACTTTCCACACAGTGCGCTTAACAGTCGATCTATTGCAAAATTAATTTGGTGTCCACTTTATTTCCAGAGATGGTCCCGTGCACTGGCACCCTCGTTCGTACGATTTAACGCCTATGGATTACTTTTTGTGAGGCTATGTTAAGTCATTGGTTTATGCCGACAAACTAGCAACTCTTGAAGCATTGAAAGCCAATATTCAAGCCACCATTGACGCTATACGGCCAGATTTATTGGAAAAAGTAGTCGAAAATTGGACTGATCGAATGGACCATGTAACTCGTAGCCGCGGCGGACATATGCCGGAAATCATATTTAAAAAATTAATGCCATGAAATTATCTACGAGATTGTAATAAAAAAATTTCATTCCAACAATATTTCTGTCTTGTATTATCACTTAAAATTCTCAAGCTCTTAAAAAACGCCCATTACTAATTGGTAAAAACGAATCTTCCAAGTAAAAGCATATATTGTAAAACCAAATGTATAAACATTTCTATTGCGAATATTAAATGTCTAAATCTTCCTTGAAAAATTCGAGCCCTTTTAGAGGATATTTAAAACTGACGCTGCATGTACTCGAAAACATTCTGCTATTCGACTGAGAATGCTTCTAATAAAATGTTCTATATATTCCTGTAGAAACTCTTTCCAGGCACCTTGTAGGATATCATATAATTGTTGTAAGTTAACTAAAGGATTGGGAAGCACACCAACCTTCGATCTATTATATCCAGGCATGTTCTATATGCAATAGTTTTGGCGACCGAGTAAGCCAATTGAGAATATTTTTCTTGGCTTCTTATAAGAATCGTAATGTAACAGTTGCAACGTGCAGATGGAAATCATCTTCCAGTGGATATACCGTAGAGCGAATAGTTTCAAAACTTTGCAAATATTCTTTTGAGCATTTAAGTAGACTCTAAGGAATGCTAATGAAGTCCTACTTCTTGTGCTAATTTCACCCAAAACAATTAATCAATCAAAATTCAAAAATTGCTTTTCTCTTCGACGTTGGACTCATTTACGACCATCATGGGCCCACAAATAAAAACAAGATTGGTCTAAAACACAAATTGTTTCATTCTTCATCCCATTCAGACCGTACATTACACTATATTAATCTAAGAGCATGATGTCTATTAGTTCGATATCAACTGATAATGTCGATTAGTGAGAAGCAGTATTAGTCTTGACAGATTGTAAATCAATCCATATCAACGAATACGGTGATATATAAAACGCATTATAAGTTCTGGAACAATTCGCTTTACTATATATCTAAGAACTAAATAACTCCATATTCCAGCAGGAAAATGTCCGTGCTCATGATGCAGCTGTTATATCATATTCCTGCAAGAAGCCAACATCAATATTCTCAGTTGGTCTATATGGTCGCCAGACTTATTGCCCATAGAATATATCTGGGATATGATGGGTAAAAAGGTTAGTATGCTTCCTAAGCATCCAATGAATTTACAGCAGCTACATGAGCTTCTACAGAAGTCTGTCGAACATCTTATTATAAATATGCTCTGGCGAATGGCAGTTTTGCTACATAGTATATCACGTCAATAAGGTTGGAAATAATAAAGTCGCTCTTAATTTATTGATATAGTGTTGTCAGTTTCTGCAGTAAAACATTGAATTTTGAATAGTTTTATCATTTTGATAGGTGTAATATTTTAACGAACTGAAATTAAATGATGAGGAATGACAACTACAGTAATAAAAACACCAATTCATAGAAAAAGAAAAAAATACGCAAGCAAATTAATATAAATAATTATAAAATTATACATACCCGTGTTGAATTGTTAGTCCATGGCTTCTTTTCTGGATTCTGTGCATTATCTGGAAAGTAACTGATACCACCAACTGCATTGTTGAACACAATATGAAATTGTTTGTCGAACGGTGCCATTTTGGAGCCACCTTTCCAGGGATTTTCGAATTTATCACCCCATCCACCTAATTCCCAGAAACCACCCGCAGGAGGGGTAACACCACCTACATATTGCGCGTCCACATAAAATTCTATACTGTTCGGTGTCCATACCATCTGATATACATGAAAATCTCTGTCATAACCTGCAGAATTGGATTTTTCCCAATGTGTTTTTGAATAACCATTGTTTGCCCAGTTAATCCCCCAATGAAGTGTCGAACCAACCAACTGTGTACCGATTTGTCGACCATCCAAAGTAAAGTCACGATTGCCTCGAGATTCCATTAAATCGATTTCACCAGAAGCAGGCCATGTACCATATTCATTATAGGTCGGCAATAACCACATCGCTAAAAAATAGTAATAATAATAATGAAAATAATAATATTAATCTTTATTTGCATAACAGATTTACAAGAATTTAATTATTGGACAGAGCATTTCACATATATGTACATACATATATGTATGTATATCAATACATTAACAAAAGCAAAACCAAGACGAGGAAAAAATTGATTACAATGCAAATAATTCAATGATTATAATCTACAAATAATGAACGTTGCTACTGCATTTATTTAATAATGAAGTTAAAGATGTAAAATAAAGTCAATTAAGTCATTCGACAATTCATTATATCTCATTCAAATTCTGTATATTGGAGATTTAATAATAACATTAGTGCTCGACTTATTGCAGTAGAACACCTTGGATGTAGCATAAAATTTATTTTATCGAGAAGTTTAAGTAAGTCTAATTTATAGTGTAGTAGTAGTTATAAAAGAATTTCAGATCTCTATAATTGTGGAGCAAATCCAAGGGTTCAGCCATATACACAGTGTCCGACGCAAAGAAAAACGAACTCTTTTAAAATAGTAATTCTTAGTGGCGCCATCTATTAAAAAAATATGCGTCGGTGAGGTAAATTTTTCACCAATGTTATGTCAAAATATCATGACATTTGCATAATTAGAAGCAGATAAATTGCGCATAAAGTAACGGTGTGTATGATATTTGGCACTGGTCGAAAAATGAATTTTGAACAAAGAGCAAATATCAAGTTCTGTTAACTCGGTAAATCGTTTACGAAAACGTTTAATTTGATGAAACAAGTGTATTGGTGATGCGTGTTTGTCACGTACGAGTGTGAATGAATCGTCAATGGAAAATATAACACTCTTATTTGGGTATGATTTAATAATCTAAATATATACGTTTCTATAATCAGTGGTTTCCAGTACGCAAAAGTGTTATTATTATGATACGTAAATTTTTTTGTGTATTGTTATATAATAACCACCTATTTTCGAAACTTGCTACTGAGAATAACAAATTAGTTATTTAGGTATGCATGCAAGTTATTATGTTGTGGTAAGGTTTTCTTAATTCGCGTGCGTTTTTAAAAAACATTTTTGTATAGTACACCTTTCGTAGCATATTAGTACTTTTATAAGCTAACGTATGTGTTTTTTTGTTAACAAAACGTGAAATATTTTTCTTTATTTCATTACCATAACTTTTACTTTAGTTGATGTGAAAAACACACGGTCCTAATCACGCGTTATATAGCGGATGGTTCACTTACAGGGCCCATCTTAAATATTTTGACTTTCTTGTGACTTTTGTATGTTAGTTTCAATTTTAACTCCATAGCCTTGACAGAGAAGACAAATTATGCATACGAATTTCATCGGAATTAAAACTATGCAATGCAAAACATTCACAGTTAATCTGCAAACGATATAAAAACTTTAGACGTTTAAAGAAACAATTATAGCAATAATAGTAAATGGCGGAAAAACAGAGTAATTTCAAGATCGACAGGCAACTTAGACTGTTGTTTACCTTAAAGTTGAAGGAAATTATCAGAAGTAGTGAAAGTAACAGGAAGGAAACACTTCTGGACAGGAATCAACAATGCTTAGTTTTCACGAATAATATTGTATTGACAACAAAAAACAAAAGATAAATAAAAATATAACAGAAAAACTATTAATAGTAGCGGAACAGTTTCAGTTAAACATCAATGAGCAAAATTACTTACTCAGAAATAAATGCCCATGGAGAATTTACGTAGTTTGAAGGTACAAATGCAGAGCAAAGTAACAACTTTCGTCGTTACTTTGTCCTGTTACTTCTACTTCTACTACTTGTGTTCTAATAAACAATAAACAGATACGAAGAAAAAGCGGATATAGAGCTACGAGTAGTGTAAGCGAATAAATGCACAGGTGCATTATACAATATTATTAAATGCATACATTTGTTATTGAATCCAAAGAAAAGACTGTATTAAATAATTATTCAGTCTGCATTGCTCTGTGAACGTGAGAGGTAATAAGCAAGAATGCAATATGAGAAAGACAACTGCCGTGCAGAATTTACGAGGAAAAGAGGAAAGGAAACAAACGAGGGTTGGGGAAGAAAGACAAACTAAGAATATCTGCTTCTGGGTTTCCGGGCTGGAACCGCGTCACTAGTATATCTGCCAGTCTCCAGTTTCAGTGCATTAGTCCAGCCCTGAAGATGTCCCATACAAATGGGTACGAAACGTCGGCAGATATACTAGTGACGCGGTTCCTGCCCGGAAACCCAGAAGCAGATAGCATGGACCACGACCGCGGAAGTCTACGTACCAAACAAACAAGAAATTTTTGAGCTATACAACTACACAACAATTGACACACATTGATACACTCATAAGATCGGAGACTAAGACATCTTGAACGCATGGATAATGTAACAGTTGTGAAAAATATATAATGGAGAATACCGGAAAGAGAAAAGGAGAGGATGGGAAAAGGCGGCGATGGAGGATATCGTAGAAATAGAAATTGAAAACTGGAAGAGAAGTGGTATAGGTCGGCAAAAATGGAAATAAGTCAGTATGCAAACATACATACATACATACCTATATACTTACATACATACATATATATGAAAGTTTTATTTTGATATAGGTAATATGCTTACGTATGTGTGTATAAAGTATGAGTGGAATTATAAGAAGTAATAAGTTTCAACAATTTTCTATTAAATCAGTGAAAAATCTAATGACCTAAGAAAGTACGAAATAAATTCATTGTAATTGAAATTATCATTAAGCCGGGACAATAATATTACTAAATTTCTTCAACGGAAAATCGAATCGTATGTAATTAATTATTTCCAGGTACTAAAGAACTAATTTTACAATACCACATCCGATATTAAAATAATCAAATTCTCTAGTATCAGCAGGATATGTGCAGCCTCAAGTTGTAATAATTAATGAATTTTTTCAAATTGTTTGGTAAACCGCCGAATTGTAGATATTACCATTTGTTTGAAATTATAAAATGATTTTCGTTTGGATAAAATAATCTAATTTTGTATTTCAGTCCATTAATAGCAATTAAAAGTCCTGGCTATCTAATCAAATAATTATTTTCATAAAACATTCTTATGTTTCAAAAAAGAATGCCGTAATTAACAGAAAAAACAGCAACGCTTTTCAAAACAATTATTTCCGAAGTTGCACTTTTAAGTATCATATCAACCCCATCTTGAAATTCTCATAAACTTGTTAATCACTTTGGTGATATTCACTGTCTTCTTGCATAATAAAATATAATGTTATTCTCCTTGCTTATTACACTAAAAATAAATAAATATATATCAAAATAGAAATAATAAATATTACTAAATAAAAATGTAGAAAATTATGAAAGTTCAAATTTAAGTCACTCTATATAACTTTAAAGAAAACGAAAATCAGAAATAGAAAAAGTTTCAGTAGAAACAATGAATTATTACATTATAATAATGATGTTTATATCTTTTTCTCATATTATTAGAATCGAAAATGATTACAGGATTTTAATAGATTTACAAACATAAAACATTATAATCTTGAAACGAATAGAAATAGCACACAGAAAACACTGAACAAGAGAAGAGTACATTAAAATGTAATAAGAGGTACCAAAAGTTGATGTAAAAATACTAAAAACTACGCTAAAATAACATGAGACATCACAAATGTTGGCGTCAAATAAAGTACAAAGTTAAGCATGTAATTTGAGTCCGCTACTGTTCTTTCATTGGTACAGGGCGAAGCGTAGAGAATAAAGAAACCAACCAAATCAATAAGATTTCAGATCACCAGAACTACTTTAACTTACGAATACACGGAACCTCAAAGAACACAATAAAAAAAAACACAATTTTAGTATCAGAAATGAGGTTTTTTACAAAAAAACATATCGTTAATTGGCCGCATAAAAAGCTAAACTTTCCTCCAAAATCTACAAAAAAATCAATTGAGATGCTTTGTATTGATCAATAAGGTTGATATATAACCCCTTTCCACATTAACTTCTGTAAATTCTGTATACGCATTTCGACAACCAAGTTGTCATCATCAGCAGATAATTTCAAAGTGTCGCACCTGGTAAAACACGGCGAAAAACAACCGCACGAAAATCAAACTCCGTACGCGATCCACACCGTTCAAAACCAAGATGTACACTTTTACAGAAGTTAATGTGGAAAGGGGTTATATATCAACCTTATTGATCAAGTCAATCAACCACAGGCTCCATCAAATTCAACTATGAGATGCTTTGGATATGGAAAGGGAATGGAAAAAGGAAGAACAATAGACCAGATACGTGAAGATAGTGAAAAAACAAAAGAGAGGCCTAGAAAAACATGGCATGAGGGTGTGAGGAAGGCCGTAGTGAAGAGAAAAGAAAATACAAAGATGAGAGAAGAAAATAGAAAGAAGGGAACGTAGCCAGGATAAAAAGATAAGGGAAGATTTTTAGATCAAAAATTTGAGTAAATATGCAACACCACTAGATGACTTGCACCCTTAAAAAGGGTGTATAAAATGAAGGATAAGCAAAGATCTTCTTTAGAATTGACTGAATCGTATTTCTCCTGAAAAAACTGGCAACATGACCAGTAAAACGTTAAGGGGTACACTACTACAATGACTAAACCCAAAGGAAAATTCTTCAATGGAAAATTACCACGAAAACACCTAGTGAATAGATTATAAATTTATTGATGGCTGCACACCCTGTATAACGCCGAGTAAATCGAATTCTTTAAAATCTATTAAATTGTGATTCACCACGCTATCGAACTGTGTTTAATTCAATGCATTTCACAACGACTATCGAAGAAACTTAATTTATTCGAAAAATATAAAAACGTCAATGCAGTAAGAAAATTTAAATGCCAAGTATTTACATGTTGCACAAGATTTTCCGGTCGGAAGCTTATTCAAAATTATTACAACTAACTAAAATTTGAACATACACTACTTGTATAAAATGAGTTAAGAATAAGAAAATCGCTGTTTAATCTCTGATAAATACAAAATACCGTTTAAATTCTAAATAGTTAATTGTCGAGATTAATGTTAATATAATTGCCAATCATCAAAAACGTCATTCATTACTCGTTACTTACATAAATTAGTTATAATAAGTGGTTTGTGTAATTACTACACGTGCAGTAACACACGTTGATTATTGTTGTCTTGAATTTATTTCAACAAAATGAAGTCTTACGTGATTAACTTTGACGTAAGGTGTGTGTATTTGCTCACAACAAGTAAAAACTAAATACATTAAGATTTTACAAAGCGTTAATTCAATTCTTGAATTTTTTACGTTTCATACTAACTCGATATAAATAATTCCACTGATCAAGTTTCTCAGTTTAAAATAAGCAATAGTGCAAGCTAGCAAGCGCAGCGTTTTTTATTATCGCCGCAATTGCTTTGTTTCCTTGAACAGTAGTTTATTATACAGACAACAATGTAATGAAAATAAACAGATTTTTGAACTTGTACAAACTAATATCGTTTATAAATAATAAGAATAATAAGACATCAAATTTTTCTTTAATATTATTACTTAACAAAAGGTTCATTAAAAATTAGTTACCAACTCAATCCATAATACCTCACTGTTAGTTAGATTTTTAGAAAACACGTATATCTGATATTAATAATGTTTTAATTACGATGAGCTAATTAGAAATAATTAAATATTCTTCTGTGTGTAGCTATTAAAAACGTATAATATAATGTTGATTTAACCCTTTTATTCCAAATATGTGCCCCAACGAAAGCTGAATACATATATTCATATGAATCTAAGCAGTATACGCCAAAACAGAGAATATCGAAACTTAGAAACCTATAGCATATTACTGTGTCAACTGATATGTATGTATCTAAAAACTCAGCAACGTGTTTATGTAATGTCAAAGAGACTCAAAAGCTTCTAAAGACACGAGGAAAGTTTCTGAAGTTAAACATTATATAAGCTTAATGAATCTAAGCGATCAAATAAACCTCGCTTTTTAATGATTACCAATCAATTTTGAGAAAAGTTATAGAAGTTCGCACCATCTATCAAGAATTTGTTAAGAGTGTTAAAATTTGGACGTACAGAAAGCGTTCTAAAACAACGTACCATGATAATCAATGCAAAATTATCGTTTACCAAGAAAATAAATTATTTCTCTTATATATACAGATCAGAAAAAGTTTGAACAAAGTAAGCAAGCTTACGAAAGTTGTAAATTATATAATGTTAGCTTCGAACATATGACTTTCTGATGAATAATAATAGAATATCCCTCTAAATTGATTTCCATTTCGTAGTGAATGTGTAATAATTAATTGTTGAATGTGTGTTAATGGCATATTGGATCTTTATTTTGTTAAAGACATAAACAAAAATACTGAGATGTAGTAAACAGAATCTGTTATTAGCGAGAGATCTCAGAGTTTCCGCCCACCAAAAACCTTCCACTCAGCACCAAACGGTTTGAATAGGATTGTGCTATACGTCACACGAAGAGAAATTTCCTCCTGTTTCATTAGACTTCTAGTAATCAAAGAGTTTTTATATCCTGTTTGTTTACATAATCGAATACTTCGTTATGCTTACATGTGAGAAATAATAAAAAATGAATTCTTCATTATAGCATGCCGTCAGAAAAATACATAACACAAAAATACACCTCTAGACATCTTACACTCTTAAAAAGGGTATATAAATTTAAAGATAAGTAAATATAAATTTTGAATTTAACATAAATTAATTGTAATTTTTAATTAAAACTAGCAGCATGATCGGCGAAATTTTAGCAGATACACCTAAAAAACGACTATACCTAAAAGAAAACTATTCAATGAAAAATTAATGCGAAAGTGATTATATTATAAATTCATTAATGACTGTGTGCTTCATGAGAATTTTGAGAACCACGTAATTTCCCACGGTCGGAGTTTTCATATGTTATTCATTTACGTAATCTAACTCCTCGTAATACTTACGTTTGAAGAAACTAAAAGAATTTGTTCTTCATAGTAACTCACCGATAATCATTAATGAACTTCGTGGAAAGATTATGTCCTGTGTCAAAAGAATAGAGCAGCCTATTTTACAAAAACATTATAGAACATTTATATCTTAGAAATGCAGAAAATTGACTTCCTTCTAGTTTAGATTACAAAATTATTGTAATTCATATATGCTTCAAAGCATACAGTAATTTAGAGAACGCAAAATTCGAAAGTTTTCATTTTCTTGTTATGCAATGTAAACACTTGCTTCTAATATGGAGTCTCCAGTGCAATCAACTGCAAATACATATTCAGACACCACAAAATTAGAAAAACATATGTACCTCTTCATATTTGTCTGCCTTGAATATATCCATTAAATGCAAATAAAATTATCCAAAAATAGAGACCACCAGAAATGAAACAAATATCACCATTTTATTTCACCGAATAGATAAAGCGCAACTAGCCACTAATCACATGGGTATTAATTTAACATAGAAAACAAGCTGCTAAGTAAGGTAAGGAAATGGCTTGTGAACTAATCATTATAATTAATGCGTAACTTGAAGAATATTTCACTTGTGATCTTTCTGCGCTGTCTAACAGTTGCGATACTGTGATTTGTGTATGTATATATACAGTCATGTTGGAATAAATGTATTGCTCTTTTAGGAGCATATATTGAAAAATAAAAATTATTTTGTATTTAAAAAATTTGTTTTTCTTTTCCATTCTCACTACTTGTCAAACTACCCTCGTATATATATATATATATATATATATATATATATATATATTCATGATTGCTTACTAACTTTTACGTCTTTCTCTACCTGTTTGTGTTTCGTTTTTAATAAAATATTTTAATATATAATATAATATAATGTATTGTATTTTATATTTTATATTTTCTTAGCAAGTATATTAATTAATGCAAAGATTGGCAAATGTAAATACTTTTACGTATTACCGCTAGTAAATTATAGTTATAGTTGTACAAATAAAAAATATTTGGATAATAATTCTCGAATATTTAGCTTTTGCTTAATATTCGAGCATTTCGAAATCGAGAATTTCACAAACATTCAAGGAAGTGTAAGAGTTTCATTTATATTTAAAATATTGATGGTGAAATATTTGTCGTTATGATAAGCACAAGGTTCTAGATTTCCTATTTGAGATTTAACTCCTAGCGAACACTTACCGTAATTATGGATACATACCCAAAAATTGTGATTTCTAATTTATCAAGTGTTTGAAAATATTATTATGTTCTCATGAAATGAAAGTGAAATATTAATAATTGATGTATTATTTCGATTATGCAGATTAATACAAATCGAACCGTTCGGTATATTTAGAAGATGATCTGTATTTCGAAAGAGTATTTGAATATGAAAAACTTTGGATAAATTTGGTTTCGTGTCGCATGTGAAGAAATGTGTTACCGTACAATAATATTGACAGCAATACGAGGATAGTTTGACAAGTAGTGAGAATGACACATAGGTGGCGCTCTAATTGAAAAAACAAATGCAATGTAATTTAGGTTGTTTATTTATATGTTTACATTCCGATATTTAGATAAATCGGTTGATTAGTTTATTTTTGACAGCTGATTGAAAAAGAAGCAACACGTCGTTTTGTTAAAATGGAAAAAGCAGAGTATCGTGCGCTGATTAAATACTTCGTAATGAAGGGTATGAAAGCTATCGAAATAAAAGATGAGTTACGGGAAACATTAGGTTAATCTGCTCTATCATCCGCCACAATAAGTAGATGGGTAAATGAATTTAAACGTGGTAGAACAAGCTGTGTTGATGAAGCGCGCTCTGGAGCACCCAAAATCGTGACTTCTAAGGAAATGATTATAAAAATCCATAATAATATTACGCAAGATCGATGACTCAAAGTGAGAGAGATAGCAGAAATGGTAAACATTTCAACAGAACACGTGCAACACATTTATAAGCGGAATCCAGTTGATTTTTGTAGGCGATTTGTTACTTGCGAAAGGATACACTACAGTACACCCGAAACTAAACAACAGTCGAAATAATGGTTAGAACGTGATTCTGCACCTCCAAAGAAAGCGAAAACCACTTTATCGGCAAACAAGGTGATGGCATCAATTTTTTGGGATTCAAAGGGCATTTTGTTCATTGATTACCTTCAGAAAGGTGCTACAATAAACGGACAATATTATGCAGAACTTCTACAAAAATTAAATGTTGAGATTCGTGCTAAACGGCCAGGAATAGCAAAGAAAAAGATTCTGTCTCACCAAGACAACGCTCCCTCGCATACCAGCACAGTTGCGATATCCAAAATCCACGAGTTGCATTTCCAATTAGTACCGCATGCGCCTTATTCGCCGGATCTAGCCCCTTCCGACTTCCACCTTTTTCTAAAATTGAAAACGGCACTATGTGGAAAGAAATGCATCTTCGTAAATGAGTATTTTGCAAGCCTTCCGGAATCGCATTTTAGAAATGGCATAAGGGTATTGAAGCACCGTTGGAATAAATGTATTGCTCTTTTAGGAGAATATATTGAAAAATAAAAATTATTTTGTATTTAAAAAATTCGTTTTTCTTTTCCATTCTCACTACTTGAGTTCGTATTAATAGAAAAGTGGGTAAATCAGTATTTTATAAGCTTATGGAAAAGTGGATACGGAATTACCAGATGAACAAGAATTTATAAAAAACGTAATGAAAGTTATCTGCAATCAATTGATATCAGATATTCAAAGATGCATCGAGGCTTATCAAAACATTAAAAATTATTTTGCAATATTAATAAATCTCAATTTAAAGAAGAACATTATAGGTACATAGGCTCACTAAATTCATATCACCTCTTGGTTCCATGAAGCCACAACGCCACACTAAATATCAACATCTTATAAATAAATTAGTATTTTTGACGACATAAAATTCGCTTTTGTGTTCATAGTTTCTTTTACTGTTCAGCTAAAAGAAATAATGTCACGCTCAAATCACAAATGACGGGATATTTATTCTTGAGATATTTACTATAAAAATTTAGAAAATATGTAAATGTGGTATAAGATACAAATGTTTCAGTTCGTATTTAAGAATATAAAAATATCTAATATTGATAATTATCTGAGGGAAAATTATAATTTTCACATCAAAAAATGTCGTAAAAGGTAAGACAAAATCAACTCACCGGGCCAGATCCAATCTCCTGCAGGCATTTTAGCGCGTACTTCCAATGTTCCATATTTAAAACTGAAAGATTTATGTGTACGAATTCTAGCACTCTTGATGGGGTTTAGGATATTTTCTGAAGTTCCCGTGCGTCGGCAACCCAAGAAAGCATCATTAGTACATCTGCAAAATAGTATTTCGCAATTTATGTTGAGCAATTTAATCGCACAACCAAATATTTACTACATCAACTTGACAAATACAGTTCTAATCAGAAACGATGATTCTTTTGTCTAAAGAGGAAAGAAGGAAGATAGACACTTTTTTAATCTGTTGTGAGTTAAATATCGCATATACTTGCAAAAGAAACTGAAATTCTAAGACGATTGCAACAATTTCTGTTTAAATATTTGCTCTAATAACGAAATAGTTATCTCTACTTTACAGTACGCAAACACGTACATATATATAGTAATGTAATAGTCTCAATTATGTTACAAGGTAAATCACGTAATATCATTTAATACCATAAGCGAAAAGGATGTTACAATATTCCTGTGTATTTTGCCTTATTACATTTTAACCCTATCGTAAATAAAACAAACGAAATGTAACAAAGAATGTTTATACCCTTTTAAATAAAAATCACTTAATCTAACAAAATACATACGATCTAAGTATTTCACAAACGAATTTTGAGAAAAATGGCAAATTATGAAAGAACGAAGTTACAAAAATGAAATTGATCCTAAAAATGAAAAATACTAGCTGTAATTAGGCTAGGCAATATTACAAGAGGTAAACATTAATGGAAATCTTATTAATTTTACACTTCTCAGAAAAATCTCGTAAGCTATGTTTGGTGAATCAAATGTAGAGACAAAAGACGGCTATTTAAACATTAGAAAATATAATTTACATTAAAAACACAACTCCAATAATGATTTGGAATTGTGGTACAATTAAAGGTGCCATATTTTAATATCAAAATGTATTAGACGGTTGCCGATTGAGCTATCGCAAGCACATTTTTAATTTAATAACAAAACTTACTCTGCACCCAAATCCAAGGTATCTTTATAAAGAGCTTCTAGTCCCAAGTCGTCAGAAGTAAGAGATGGTTTAATGTACAGACGTCCATCACGAACGAAACTATTTGTTCTATTGTTGGTATACCATTGAAACTCCCAATTCTATAAGAACAACATTTGAGAAAATTAATTTATAATTAAATTAATTACCTAATATATAATTTAAAGAGAATGATTTACAAAACAGAAATACCGAGTGGTTTTGTAATTCTTATCTGTGCCTAACGTTATTGCATTTATTTACATCATTAAGCCCGTTATAAAAAGAAGGAATTAATTTATAATTAAACGAATTATCTAATACGTAATTTAAAGAATGATTTACAAAACAGAAATACCGAGTAGTTTTCTAATTCTATCCGTACCAAATGTTATTACATTTATTTGCATCATTGAGTAAGTAAGTAATATTTAAAAATTTTTATGATAATACTATTTAATTATAATGCAAACATAAGATATGAAAAGAAATATATATGTCAGTATCTATGTATATTGGTTTGACATAGAAAAATGTATTTACTTTCATAAATAACTTGTAGAAAAGTAAATATTAATACAAGATTTTCATGGTTAAAGATAAATTTATTAATTATTAATATGGTCAAACCTAAATGCTAAATAAGTAATTATAAATAATATAATAATATATATATATATATATATATATATATATATATATATATATATATATATATGTTATTATATTATTTATAATATACTTATTTAGCATTTAGGTTTGACCATATTAATAATTAATAAATTTATCTTTAACCATGAAAATACATACATGTATTAATATTTATATATATATATATATATATATATATATATATATATATAATAATTTACCACTATAAATAAATATTGATAAAATACGTAAATTGATTTCAAAGTTTTTACCTAAATTATTATTAATACATAATAATAATAATGTATGTATGTATATTATGTATATGTTCGAAAGCAATAGCGTGTAAGAAATTTAAATAGATGAAAAATTATAAAATCTTGAGATTATAATATTCCTTTCGAATGAATATATGAATTATATATTTTGAATTTAAAAGCAAAACTGTTTTTAAAAGAAAAACGAATCTGTAAAATATTTGAGATGTGAAATGAGACAAAAATGTAATGTTTAAAATTTGATTAAATAAATGATTGAAAAGAAGTGGTGAAAAGACAAGTCAGTTAAAAAAATTTAATATAAAAAGAAAACTTAAAAGAGAGAGAGAAATCAATATCAATAAGAAAAGTGATATGAATTATAACTAGAAGAAGTTACATGATACATTGATATATATATAGGAGAAAAAAAAATTAAGTGAAAGAAGTATAATCTTGATATTAAGAAACGAATTACTAAATATACATTCAAGTTTTGAATATTATATGATAATACATAGTTGAAGGAGATTTTAAGAAGAGTTTTAAATTTGTTTGAGTTGTGTTGAGAAATTTAAATATTAACCAACGAATATTTAGACAAAAAATAGAAGTAAAACTATATTATTTTATAGTAATATTGTAGTATGTAGTATATTTTTATAATATAGTGGAAGAAGAAAAATTACAGACTTGAAAAACTCAAAATTAGATAAGATGTAGTTATTCTTTTTATTGAACTATATATATAGAATATATGTATATTATTATTATATAATATTTGAAAACAAACCTTAAATTATCTGTGAAAAATTTTAATTAATATATAAAGCTTATAAGTATAATTTAAAATTTATTTATATCAGTGTATTGCTTATAAATATATGATAATTAAAAAATTAATTTTGATGTCTTTTTTTAATATGAAAATATAAAATATTAATAGCTACAGATACAAGAATAGATTATCAGCTACATATTTAACCAGTCAAAATTCGTAAAGAGCGTAATTTAACATTTTTAGCATCAGAACATGGATAAATTTCAAGTACTATTTATTAATATTATACCTTATTTAGTGTATAATATTTTGGTTTTCAAACACGAGACTTTAATATAATTAGTTTTATATTATATTTAACTTAAAACACAGCTACTTTATTAAAGAAATTAAAATTTCCTCCATCTAGCACATTTCAAAATGAGTAAAATTTGCAAATTCTATCGTATATATTTCATAAAAATGTAATAATAAGAAAATTTACATTAAGAACACGTTGTAGTAATGCAACATTATATGTTGGGTATTTGTCTAGTAAATACGACTTTTAGTTTCAAAAACCAACTATATAAATTCTGTTTATTTTATAACAATAATATATCACTTCGCAATTCGTCCATAAAATTAAGACTGTTCTTAGAGTAATTTTAATAGTTTATTTTAAATTAGAAGCAACTACAGAGAAAATAAAAAGGTTACGATATTTGGTGCTGCAAAATTTAATCAGAAAGAAATAGACTAAGATCTAATTTTAAGAAAATTTTAACGAGCACAATTATCGTATTAACAAATAAACTTATATAATGTAAGACTTAACGTTAAGCTTCAAAGATTGAAAACCAATTAAATATGCATACGTATCTTGCACTAAAAAATTTAAGCATAATTAAAATTATTAGTTAATTGCTGAGAAAGAAAATAGATATAACGAGCCTGAATTTTCACTGATTAAAACGTTATCAAAGAGAAACATCCACTTTATTATTCGAGTCTGTAATATGAATAGAGTCTTATAATATGCTCATTCACGTTACTTAGATATTTAAAAAGTTAACATAAAATAAAATGTGTATATTAATAACTGCATTTTAAAAGATAAATGAATTAGAAGTAAAATTTATTAAAGACAGAAGAAAATTTTTATTTATTTAGTAATTCTTGCTTGGACGACAATAATAATAGTAAAAAGAAATCTAGAAACTACCTATTCTTAATCGTTAACTGTTACAGAAAATCGGTACAAAAACAACAAGTGTTTTCAATTCCTTCTAAAAAGAAACACATTCATTTCAGTAGTTCGTTATATCTTGGATTGTTAAATAAAGCTATTAAAGTTATTTTTAATAACATGAAAGTGGTTTCAAGCCCAATAAAATAAACTACATTTAAAGTATTTGAATAAATAAAACTAAAAATATCTTTTAAATTACTTACTCCACCACCGGCCAATGTAATTTCGTGTTGCCATTTTTGTAAATCGAAATCTTCGAATCGATCTTCAAATATTACATCCCCAGGACAAAAATGTTTCGGTGCAGACCATCCACTAACGGTTGTAAGCGAAATACATCTTCTGTCGGCAGCCATTAGACTGCAAATTAATGTAAATATCACTGCTAAGGTAAACATTTCTGTTGTAGTGAAAACACACAAATAACTCGGCCAATCTACCGTGTCTTTTTATATCAATATATTTTAGAGAAAATTATCAGTAGCTATTCTACGTAAAATGTCAACGTAATATTAATGACGCCAGAGCCTGAAGGTGGAGAGTTAAAAGTACCTGATTTTGCATCATGACGACTTCGGGTCAAATTTATATGGCAAGTAGGTTTTTATATCAACATCCGTTTCCTTCAATCTCTTTTATACAGTGGCGAATAATACGTGTTAAATATAGAGGTATGTTTATATTTAGATTCGAAATTTTCTCTTATCATTAAATGAATTAATTATATGCATCCATCCATTGAAAAAAACTTTACAATTGACGTTTTCTTAGGTACTTTACACAATCCGATGTCCAAATTGAATTTTTATAAAATTGTATAGAATACTACTGATATTGTAAATTATAATAAATCATTGAAAATGTAACGGTAATGTAATAACCTTCAACATTATTACAAAACTATACAAAGTAGCAAGGTGAGACAAACTTTTAATGAACTTTTCAATACTTCGTATACCAACAAAATTAAGTTTTTGTTAATTCTTTTCTAAATTACAGTATTTTTAGATTTTAGTGAAGATACTTTATTAAACTAATTAAATTAATTTATTTCGCATATTATTATTTGTTTTTTTATCATTTATTTAACTAAGTGTGACTCATATAAAAAAATTAATCGAAATGTTTTAATTTAAACAATCAAGGTTGTGAGTTTTCTATTTGTTTCTTAATATTTACATAAAAATTGGTGTCATGAACAAATCTGCGCAAATCATAATTAGTCCATTTTTAAACGATAAGAGAAAAACTTAAACGTTTCAACAACTTTATTAAAACATTTCTTTTCTTGTCTTCATCAAATCATGCATTGTAAACGAAATACTCTTCTGTTTTTCATGTTGTTGAGTTTGTTGTGGAGTTTTTGATGCATCTAAAGTTCGTGGTAATTGGGTTGTCTTGGTAGGCGGAAGAAGCTAATTCTTCATCGTGATTTACGTGAAATGTCTTTTAAGTTTTTCATAGTGGGACATAGAAGGCGCCACTAAGTACTAAAAATTAACCTCCATCTTTAGTTAACCTAAATCCAAAGTTAGTTGAAAAATGGAATTAAAGCGAGAACGTTTTCGCAGAATAATTTTTTAGAATTTTCGAAGACAATTATCTCAACAAGAGTGCCTTGCCTAGTTGGTTTCTGTTTTCGGCAATGAAGCACCAAATCAGTTAACAATTTCTCATTGGTATGGAGAATTCAAACCTGGACGAATCAGTCTTAGCGACGATCCAAGAGCAAGTACACCAAAAACGGCAGTTACTCAGGAAAACATCGACGCCGTGTGCAAGATTATCAACGAAGATCGACATGTAATGTAAATCCGATAATCAAGACCGGTCTGCGTTGTCCAGGTTCCAGTCTTCAGAAGGAGCAATCGATGCCTTCAAAAACGCAATTTTGACTGTATCGACAAACGAAAGGAACAACTGCTTTCAGAGATGATTCGAGCGCGTGCAAAAGTGCATTAATCGTCGTGGAGAATACTTCGAAAAGTAATGAAGCCTTTAAAACCTATCTACTGTTTTATTTCAGTTTTATATGCAAAATTTAAAAGACAACCCACGTAATATTATTTCTCAAACTTTTTCAATTGTTATTTTAATGTTTTGAATTCAATTTTCTTGGAATTTCGGCTTTAGTGAAGAAACAGTACTGAGAAAAAATATATTAAAATGTATGTTCTGATGAAGACAAAGAAAAAAATGTTCTAATAGAATTGTCGAAACTTTAAAGTTTTTCTCTTTATTGTTTTTCACTAAAGCTGAAATTGAAAGAAAATTAAATTCAAAACGACGTTTGCGAGAAAGAATCAGATGGGAAATCCCTTATCTATGGGTCACCTGTTACTGCCAGGCTATAATAAACCAATAGTCGTTATTTTCTAAGCATGTTATTTCTCAAGCTTTAAGAATTCGTTTGATTTAAATTATAAAAAATGAAATTTTAAGGGCAATCCTGTTGTTCTATTTCCTCTAGTAATCTTTTTTCCAGCTTGACACAACTCCTGGGTTTTTGATATGCATCGCAAATTATTATTAATTATTACACTTTAACTTCCTATTATTTGCATTTACAGCAGTGCTGGAGTTATTCAGTCAGACCCTCGTAATAAATTTACTGATCATCATATACAAATAATATTATAATCATCATTTTTTTTGCAAATTAGCTAATTAAGGATGCTATAAACCGTCGCCCCTAGAGCTTATATTAAGGACAGGAGGTAATAAACTGGCGCCCGATAACGTGGAGCTATTTTTAGATCAAGGTAATAATATATATACACTGCCACTCAAGGTGATTTGCCTAACCAGAGATACATAAAAAACAAAGAAAATATAAAAGACATTTTTTATTCATAAACAAACTGAAATTTAAAATTTAATATTTGAATAATACTGCACATCTAAAACCAATGAACCCACACCAACATTGTGAAGTCAGAAGTAAAACAACAGCAGAGCAACCGTTACAATTCCAAATCAAATAATTTGTAAGCGCCAACATACGAGGGTAGTTTGACAAGTAGTGAGAATGGAAAAAAAACGAATTATTTAAATACAAAATAATTTTTATTTTTCAATATATGCTCCTAAAAGAGCAATACATTTATTCCAACGGTGCTCCAATGCCCTTATGCCATCTCTAAAATGCGATTCCGGAAGGCTTGCAAAATACTCATTTACGAAGATGATAAGCTCGTCGTTAGACGAAAATTTCTTTCCACCTAGTGCCGTTTTCAATTTTGGAAAAAGGTGGAAGTCGGAAGGGGCTAGATCCGGCGAATAAGGTGCATGCGGTACTAACTGGAAATGCAACTCGTGGATTTTGGACATCGCGACTGTGCTGGTATGCGAGGGAGCGTTGTCTTTGTGAAACAGAATCTTTTTCTTTGCCATACCTGGCCGTTTAGCACGAATCTCAACATTTAATTTTTTGTAGAAGTTCTGCGTAATATTGTCCGTTTATTGTGGCACCTTTCTGAAGGTAATCAATGAGCAAAATGCCCTTTGAATCCCAAAAAATTGATGCGACCACTTTGTTTGCCGATAAAGTGGTTTTCGCTTTCTTTGGAGGTGCAGAACCACGAACTAACCATTGTTTCGACTGTTGTTTAGTTTCGGGTGTACTGTAGAGTATCCAAGTTTCATCGCAAGTAACAAATCGCCTACAAAAATCAACCAGATTCCGCTTATAAAGGTCCAAACACTCATTGGAAATGCGCAAACGAGTGAACTTTTGATCAGTCGTAAGCAATCGCGGCACCCATCTTGCCGAAAACTTAGAAAGGCCCAATTCTTTCGTTAAAATGTGGTGTACGCGTTCTGTTGAAATGTTTACCATGTCTGCTATCTCTCTCACTTTGAGTCGTCGATCTTGCGTAATAATATTATGGATTTTTATAATCATTTCCTTAGAAGTCACAATTTTGGGTACTCCAGAACGCGCTTCATCAACACAGCTTGTTCTACCACGTTTAAATTCATTTACCCATCTACTTATTGTGGTGGATGATGGAGCAGATTAACCTAATGTTTCCCGTAACTCATCTTTCATTTCGGTAGCTTTCATACCCTTAATTACGAAGTATTTAATCACCGCACGATACTCTGCTTTTTCCATTTTAACAAAACTTGCTTCTTTTTCAATCAGCTGTCAAAAATAAACTAATTAACCGATTTATCTGAATATCGGAATGTAAATATATAAATAGGCAGCCTAAATTACAGTGCATTTGTTTTACCAATTAGAGCGCCACCTATGTGTCATTCTCACTACTTGTCAAACTATCCTCGTATACTTCACCTGATATACAATCGCTTATTAATGTTTTTCAGCAATTTTGCAAAACGGCTGCTACAGCACATGTATCACCTCCGAAACCAGATTTTTTCAATGAAGGTATTTTCCAGGAGCCTTAAATTGATCTCTTACCTGTCAAGGCAATCGTTGAAATTGCATCATACCTTGATGGAGAAGTAGCGATATGGTTTGAGCTACGTGATAATCAAGTTGGTTCTTTTGATTGTTTCAGCGAAGGTTACTAGGCTAACGACTGCCAGGATAAACTTCATGAAACTTTGTATGGTTACTTTCAGTAAGAAAATGAACGAGCGGTTCTTCTTCGTTTAGAGAAAAAACATTTGTACAGTTGTTAATCTAGAGGCAATTAAAATCCTCCACTGTCAACAAAAGCGCTAAGAGACGCCTGCTTGCAGATCAACAATTACATTCATGGAGATCCTACAGAAATTTACGCAAGAAAAGTATTAAACTCACATAATCTACTTTTAAGTAATAAAGCGAAAGAGCCGATTACAAAAGGATTACAGTCATGTAGCTACTGCTCAGATAATCACTGGCATCGCAATTGTCCAATCCGCAGAGCAGAACAGTAGCTTATATACAATATAATTCTTAATTAAGAACACCCGTGAACATCATGCAACGCTCTGTCGACGCTTTTTTGAACACTGCGGTGACACATAACTTTGTTCCATCTATCGTTTAATGCATCGTATCAAAAAATTTTAATACATCATTAGGCAACAAATTTTCGTACATAAAAATCACGGGAACTGGGATTGTAAGCATGCGAATTCAAAACGAAGTAATCGAAATTTCTGTTTTTATTGCACCAGATTTGCAGGAGAATCTTATTCTCGGAATGTCACTTTTCGAAACACAACACGCTATATTAAATATAGGAAAACGTTCAGAATTTGGTAAGAATAGTTGTCATTCAATTAAATTAGTAACGACCGATATCGATCCAAAAACCGAATCTAATCCTAATATTAACCCTATCTCTCCCTCAAGCGCGGTGAAGTCTACTTATATTTTTTTAGCAATCTAAATCACTTATAGTAATTAAGTCAATGTAGGACCTCGAAAGGATAGGAAGAATCAACGTTCCAGTTATTATTTTGTATTTTTTTAACGCCTAATACCTATGTGACTTAAATACTTAGATCAGTTTCAGCTTTGTTTTTCTTACTTTGCTAAGTTCGAGTTATCTCAATTTCATTCCAGCGTGCTTAATTTTTAATTTTAATTTTTCCAGATTTTATCGCAATTACTGGTATAGTGATCTGAGCGTATTTTTTCTCCTTAAAGTAAATCTAAGATGTACTTAATAAACAATTTCTCTTTTGAAAAACTAACCTTAACACACAGTCTCCAACGCTCGCAGGAATTATTACCTTTCACGATCGTGAAATGTATGTAGCATCCTGGTTAAGGATGTATACATACACACACGCAAAGTATATTACGTATAGTTCAATACCTACTTTTAACCTAATCTTTGTATATTTTTCTCCACAGCTCTTTATTTCTCAATTTATTTTTATAACAGCATGTACAATTGCTTATATTTTGCTTTACCTATCGATTGCCCTGGCTTTTATTTATTTTAAGATTTTAAAGCTTTAAGAATTCTATTGATTTCAATTAATAAATATAGTTTTAAGGGCAATCCTTTTGTTTTATTTCCACTATTCCTTTGTATTTAACGCATCAATTTCATTTGGAATGCATACAATGTCACTTTTTGAAGTTCATTTTTTAATAATAATAATAAACTTTACTACTCAACAACTTATAAAAAAAAAACAACTTATAAAAGTAAATAAAATTGTTGAAAAAATAAGTAAACATAACGGAAATTAAATGTAAATAATTGAAAATTATAAATTGACGTTACCAACAAAAATATCATTATAAACGTTATTTACATCCCTTATTTACATAAGAAGCAAACGAGCTTTCCAAAGATTTCTCCTCGACGTACAGTGCATATGTAAATCTGGTCGCACTTCAAGAGTAGGAGTGCGGAACACAGAAATTTAAGTTGAACAGAATGTCTGGACAGTCAATCCGATCGTTCAACAACTTATAAAGAAAACGAGCGCTATATAAAAACCTGCATTTTTTTCAGTGATTTAACTTTGTACTCCTTTAACAAAAGATTGTAGTCGATGCCACGCTAAGGATATACGCATAGTTTATAGACTAATGCAAAGCCAACCTCCTATATGCTAACTCCACGACACTAACCATGATGGAACTTAAGACAGATCCTTAATGGGGAAGCCAACTGATGCTATGATTCGTTAATAAAAACCTAAGAATAATTATATCAGATAGAAAGTAATGAAAAAACATACTCCCGTACCCGGTACACTGACGGTTCTTAAACAGAATAAGGAGTTGGAGTCGGAATTTACGGACTAAAAAAACAGACAATAATCTAGGTGAGTCTAGATTGGTATCGATCAGTAATCGCAAAAAGGTAAACTGGCTCAACAAGCCTCGTCAATGCCTTTCATAGAACCGTGTGCTACCTACGGCATTACAAAAGGTAGTGTTAAAGCAACCATGGAAAGGTGGGCTCAAAACAATTTCGTACGGAAATTTACAAGGGACCTAGTGAGGACGAGGATCAGAAAGTCTGTTAAGATGATAATGGGCCTGCTAATAGACTACTTAAAAGGCATACAATATGAACTTGATAAAAAGAAATAAGTCTAGAGAAAATACTCTAATATAGAACCATAGGACCAAAATAGACCTAGAAAAGTAACAGAGGAATAGGTTATGTGAAACCTTTAAGAAATTTAATCTAATCTAATCATATGATAAAGTAGTTTGCGCTTACGATATACAACAAATTTCTAACTTTTTGGTTTTCACCTTATTTATTGTTAGTACACATATGTATGTACATATGTCTACGAAATAGTAATTACGTAATTTTTAAGAACTTTCAATTAAATGGGAAAAAAATGATATACAAATATATTTACAAACCTTAAAAGAAATATTACGAGAACTTTTTTACTTTGGTAGTAAATAAACATGTGTAAACCAGTAACAGTAATTTCCACTCTTCTAAAATTCAGGATTTTTGGACGGCATTTTTATTTGAGTGATACAAATTTCTCGTTAAGAGTCAACTAATCTGTCTATATTCTTCCCCAAGTCGTAAAACATTTCAGCGTCTGCGTCTGAATAGATAACGGCTGCAGTTGCTGATAGTGGATTTAGATTACCTATTTTCTCCTTCCACTCGCCTAAAAGTCTAAAGCTTTTCTTACTGGAAAAAAAGAATCTGTTGAAAAGTTTATTCATACTCAAGTCATTAGCTATAGAGCGCGTCATCGCTTTTGCTTTCAAGCCAGGTCTTAAAAATAACTGCGATATACACGAAAAACATGCAGGACAGAATTATTTAATTTTCTTCTTGTGTTGAAGAATTGTAAACACGCAACAGAAACTCAAAGCATTTAGATAAATTATAATTTATAATAATATTTTATCAAACTGATTTTTAGAGCAAAAAGCAAAGAAAACGCAATTAACAGATAACCTTCAAATTACATGTACATGTTGCCAACACTTTTTAGAAGTATGGAATAGTTCGATCAAAAAATATTACATCAGGGCTGATATAAGGCAAAAAAATTGTTTTTCTCTCTTTAAGTAAAATTTACCTTTTGTATGTATAACTTATAACTTCAAAATTTGTTACAATTTCCTTGCTGTTCTCGCATACGAATGGTAGGCATTATGTGGTTACATGTATGTATTTTCAATAATTTCTTACTTATTTACTAATTCAAAAGATTTTATTACTCTTTCGGATGTAAGGCGGTGTTGGAGTCGAGTTAGGTCCTTGGCCTACGTTTACTCGCGTCTTCCAAACCAATTTCGTTTTACATCACTTACTTAATTTATTTCCAATTCATTCCTCTTTTCGCCTCTGTGCTTCTAAATTCATCCAACCAACTATGCGTTTTCATGTTTTTTTTTGTTTTCCCTTTGTACAGTCTTCAATAATTTATTTTCGTCCATTCTTAACACATGTCGCAGACATCTTAACTGTCCTTTTTCTATTATTGGTCTACATTAAGCAATATTTTTTATTCTGTCTAGTTTTGTCTTGCCTTCTATTTTTCTCAAGAATCTCATTTTAACTCTATATATTATACTTTTTTTTGACGTAGGCACGTATATTTGACTCTATTAAGGATTCTGCCTGCAATTCCTATTCTTTCTGTTGTCTCGTCTTTTGAGGTCCCGTTGTATGTTTTCGTATGAAGGTAATTGAAATTTTTAGTATATTCTAGAGTAGTTCTAGTTGTATGTTGTGTGTTTTATCTTCGTTTATCTTAATGCCTACTTTAGTAGCTTATTTTTGATACCTCTTTTTATACCGTATCGCTCGCATATATTAATTTTGATTTTGTTACTTGTACCATGTTTCAGTACCTGATATTTTTCTGTTTGATTTATTTTATTAACTCCGCCGTCTAAAGTTATGTTAAATAGTAGTAGTCTCAGTATACAACCCTGCCTTTCATTGTGAAGTTTCGTGTGCCTGGTTCTTATATAATTCTTACTTGTTCTGTATAAATATGTTACCCCTTTTAGTAATTTCTCTTCTACATCTCTTTTCCCCAGAAACCATCTTTTCATAATATCTCTTTTTAACATTTCTCCATTTTCACTTTAGATGCTTGCCAGCGTAATTACTATATTTTTCTTTTTCTTCTCATGTTACAATATATGTCTGTTATATGCATTTTTCGTCTTTTCTGTCTGTCCAAGAACTTTCCTCAGCTTCCTTTAGTAGTTCTTTCACTACTTTTCTCTCATTTTTATATTCTTTATACAATTTAGTTTGTAAACATTTCGTCTGTTTCTTCTTCTAGACTGCTTATTTCATGTTCTCTATTCACTAATAGTCTCCGTTCCCTTTATTATCATCCCCTATTCATCCATTCAGACCACCCACTAGAATTAGATTGTTATTAGCATGGAATTCTTTGTGTAGGTATTGGAAGTCTTTTTCTTTCTTTTTCTCTTTCTTGTTTACAATCACATATACGTAGTTTCTTATTACTTTCAAGTTTTTAGTTATATTCTCCCATTTACAGATTTTTCTCTTGTTATATATAATATTTTATCTTTTGCTCCTTAATTATTAATGTTACTCCTGCCTTGCTTACATCTGACTATATTGATTATTCTTTAGCTTGACGGTTTCTCCTATTAGCCTTTCCTTCTTATTTCTGTAATACCAACGAAATCTAAATTTTTGTGTTTTATTTCATCCATTATTTCTTCTTTTCCAGCAAATCTTCTATTTTTCATATTCCTTCCGTCCGTTTTTATTTTTCCAGCTAGGTTTATGAGTTATTTGGAGTGTTCTGTATTATTGAGCCATTCTCAAGTACGCCTTTATTATTATCCCATTTAAAAGTTTTGTTGTCGACTATTAGCTTTTGTTAATAACTTTGACGCTTTTGCCTTTCAAAGTTCTTATTTTATAATCTATATTTCTCTGCAGTATTGGGTTAGTTCACTGTCAATGTATATTATGACTTTTAATTATTTTCAATTTATGTATGTCTTTTTAATATTCTAATCTTTTCCTCGATCATTTCGTATTTTTCTTATCCCTTTCTTATCTGCATCATCATCTTTAGTTTATCCATGCATTTACCTTTGCTGTCGGTCTCATCCTTCTCGGAACTTTCATGCGTTTTTCAAAAAGTTCTATTGAGCTTTCCATTTTTTTTCGTTTTCCGTCTTTTGTAGAATGAATTTATGTAACACTGTTGTTCGTTAACTTCCCCATTATAAAGGATTTTCCAGCAGGGACATAACAATTTTGCCCTTTAATACGAACGCACCCTTGAACGTTTTTCATAATCTGTCGACGTTAAAACGTCAGTCAAGTTTAGCATTTTTATCATGGTGAAGTTTACAAACGAATAACGTTTCGAAGTTAAAAATTACTACCGCAATTCTGAGACGATGGTCGCAACTTTAAGAGCGCTTACTCCACTTTTCGGTCGTCATAATCGTCCCACTAAACAGGTTGTGCGTGCTATAGTGCATAAATTGGAATCAAAACATTCCAATATTGGACGTTCCTGTGCTAGTGAGACAACACACAACTCTGGATCATTTGAAGCGCCGAAACTTCGGCGACTGGGCTCTGCTAAAGTTTAAAGAAAATCCTAAATTTCATCGAATTACAACCACAAAAAGTGGCCGTGTGGTGAGGATTTCATACTGGAGGTATGATTGGACCATATTTTGTCGTCGATGAAAATGATCGCCATGTTACGGTTTTCATGTTGAAAGACTATTTTTGGACAGAAATGGATAGACTTGACATCAGTAATATGTGGGTCCAACAAAATGGTGCCACATGCCACACAACTGGCCAAACGGTAACCGTGTAATCTCGAGAAATGGTCCGGTCGAGTGGCCACCTCGCTCGTGTCAGTTAACGCCGTTGGCCTTCTTTTTATGAGGTTACATTAAGTCGTTGGTTTATTCCAACAAATCAGCAACGTTAGAGGACCTCAGGGAAAGAATCGAAGATCGAATTCCATAGTTAAATGTAACATGTGTGCTGCACCTGGAATAAACTCAGCCCAATGTCTCACTTATTCTGCGTTTTATTTAAATACAAAATTGTTATGTCGATATTGAAAAGCCGATATATCGTTTCCAAATGTTCGCTTTACTTGACCTTATGATTGTTGTTCGTTTTTAACCAGTTTAAACACTCTAACGATAGAAATGTCACAAAAACAGCCGTTTATAAAAACTGGACACTTAGTTATTAATAGATTTCATATTATGATTCCGCTAGGTTATCTTAGTTTCTACGAACTTGTAGTTTTGATTAATATATCAGGTTGTTACAAATGTAATGTCCGTTTTTTCCTTCAGTCTGAACTGAATCGCACCTGTGTGAAGACGTGTATGTTTTTGATGAAAATTATTATTGTATTTGTAGAAAAGGGTATTTATTTTGAAGTGTGTACCTGTTCCATTTCTTGGAAAGATTAATACACCTGCCCTTGTCTCGCCTATGGAAATGCTGTCGGCAAGAGATATTCGGGCAATTTACCGCGAGAAATTAATCAGACGTTCGGTGAAACCACGTGTAATGAACGCACATTACGGCGATGGTTTAAAAAATTCAGCGAGGGAAATTTTGATTTGGAAAATGAGCCTCGCGGATATGCGCGTAGCACCGTTAATGACGACGAGCTGCTTGTAGAAGTTGAAAGTAATCCGTCGACAACAGTGCGTAGCCTTGCAGAAACATTTCAAGTGTCCATTGCCACCATTAGTCGTCACCTTTCTTCGATTGGCAAAGTGAAGAAACTCGATCGATGGGTGCCGCACCAATTAACGGAAGCCAATAAGCTCCGTCGATTAGAGGTGGCTACCTCTTTGGCTAATCGACAGAAAGTTGAACCGTTTCTTCATCGAGTGGTAACGTGTGACGAAAAGTGGATACTTTATGATAATTGGAGATGGTCAGGACAATGGTTAGATCGAGGTGAAGCACCAAGACAGCATGCACGAGCATCACTTCACCCGCGAAAGATTATAGTGACTGTATGGTAGACCAGTAAGGGTATTATTCACTATTCATGTTTGCAACCTGGTGAAACCATCACGGCAGCGTCCTATTGTGCCGAACTGGAAACTATGCATGGAAAATTGAGCCGCTTGCAGCCCTCACTAGTCAATAGACATGGACCTATACTTCTTCATGATAATGCAAGACCTCATGTTGTACGACAGACAATCCAAAAACTTTCGGAATTTGGTTACGAAATTCTCCCTCACCCACCTTATTCACCTGACCTTTCGCCAACTGATTTTCATTTTTTCCGAAGTTTAGACAATCACTTAAAAAATAGGGACTTCCCTGACCGGGAGTCTGTAATAGCAGTGTTTGAGCAATATGTGAGCCGTCAAAACCTAGATTTCTTTTCAAAGGGAATTTTTCAGCTTCCAGGCCGTTGGCAACAAACTATTGATGTAAATGGAGACTATTTTGCAGAATAAATATTTATATTTTTTTAAATTTAGACTTTTTTTTATTCCTTACAAAATCGGACATTTCATATGTAACAACCTGATATTTAAGTGTGTTTTGCCCGACAAGACTCGAAGAAGTTCGGGTTGTTTATCGCCAATGAATACCGACATCCATCCTCTTTGCGATCCGAAACTCAACTCGTTTTTCAATAACTATTGCGTGTAAATTCATCTTTTAAGAGTCTAAAATGTCTAATCAGTGCGTTTTCGTTAATAAAACTGGAGACAGAATTTCGTCTTCTTCGAATATCCTTTAGTTTTATATTTTTATATTCACAGCATTTTATTTCTTATATCATTATCGGTAGTCATTTTCGTTTCCATTTGGCAATATAACTTCGAGCTTATTTTCGATTTAGCTAACTTCTCTATAATTCCTCTTACTATTTAACTACTCATTTACTACTAGCTTATTATGTATCTTATATACAATGCTTTCTGTTTCCCTTGTCAGTTTCACCAATTCTTTCCTTCACTGCACGATTCCTTCACTATATTTGTTTCCATACAAATACTTATTGTTTCACTTGTTCAACTATTTCTATAATTTTGGATTATTTTTGTTATATTCAACTCCACTCACTTCTTGTATTTACCGCTCTTTATTTAATTACATTTTCGATAACTGTTTTTTTTTATTAGCTAGTTTTACAATGAAACTTTTGAATCCCTTTGCATTTCATTTACTTAGCTTCTAATTTTTTTTTATTATTTCAAACCATTTTGCTATTTTTCAAATTTATTTCCAATTTTCTCATTCAATCCAATTAATTTCTATTTATTAAACAATGATATTTACCTTCCCAACAAATTAATCTAACTGCAGGTCAAAATGTAATGCAAAAGAACGCACCTGTATACATACATTACATATCGTAATAAAACGTCAATATTAACAATTAGCAAAGTGGGGGGTGAGGTAACATGGCCGCAAGAAAGCAAGGAAGTTAACTTTCCACGACAGATTTTTAGATGCAACCCCATTTGTTTATACCCTTACCCAGTTAAACTGGCTTCTGATGATACAGGTTATTGATTTCTTTGCTCCAAACACAGAACATGTGAGAGGTTTCAAAGTTGCAACCTTCCAGAGGAAAACCGTACCGAAAAAGTATGGATGGATATAGCTGAAGATGCATAAAGTTATGAGAGTTAACATTGCATAGAAAGTGGATCTGATGTATCGGAAAGATCTAATCAACTACGTTACTTAAAATTTCTAAGGCTAAGGTGGAAAAGCTGGTGAAACAAGACCAAGATTGCATAGAAAGGAAAAGAGCCATAACCAAAATCACGAAGCTCTAGAAAGATATGAGAAGCACAAAAGATACCGTCCAATACGCTTTATAGCCACCTCAAGTAATTTATCTATGCGGTGACAAGTAAATATCAGTATTGTTATTCAACATGGTTTTATAGTAAAAATGAATGTGTTCTAGCATAAATATAATAGAATAAATTATTTATACTAGAAGTTTATCTAGAAAAAAATGAAATACATTTTTTCTAATAATGGCATTAATTCCATTATTTAGCAGAAGGAAGAGGAACCTCATAGAAGCTCAATTTCGTCGTATCAATAAAAAATTCATAACTAAAAACCTGCGCACCAATTTGCTTGTAATAAAGATATTTAAATATGCTTTGAACTAGTTATAAAGCACATATATGTTGGTAACCAAATTAAAAAAGCATACTCAAGTTAGAGTACACACAGGAAAAGATATTGATAATTCAGAAACTAGAGTTTTTAGATGAGAGTTAGCTATGTTTATTATAATACAAAATCAAAAGTAACGCTCATGTTATTTTACCATCACGTCAAAGAAAACGTGTCTAACTAGAAAGTATGAAAAGTTTTGAAGTCATTTGACAGAAAATATAAAGCAAATTGTAAATAACGGGTGTTTTTTTTAGAGGTATAGAACTTTAAGTTGGCAACACTTTTTTAACTGGCGGCCATTTTGTCAGCTGTTAAGTGATTTATATTTAGTTTGGTTTGTCATTTCAACATGAATAGACTGACGCCTGAACAACGCTTGCAAATTGTGCAAATTTATTTTGAAAATCATGGTTCTGTTCGAAATACGTATGGCGCACTACGTCAATATTACGGTCAACATAATCGTCCATCAGAGCAATTAATTCGATTAACTATGGAACGTTTTCGCACCACGTATACTCTAAATGATAACACGCATCCAGAGAGACGTCGTACAGTGCGTACAGAAGAAGTCATTGCTGCTGTAGAGCGTAGCGTAGAGGAAGACCCGAATCAGTCTATCCGCCATCGTGCACAGGAATTGGATGTGTCAATCCACTTTATGGAAGATTTTGCGGAAAGATCTAGGTTTGCGTGCTTACAAAATCCAACTCGTGCAAGAATTGAAGCCACACGATCACCTAGCAAGGTGTAGATTCGGTGAATGGGCCCGAAACAAGATTGCCGTTGATCCCGATTTTCATAATCGAATTTTGTTTAGCGATGAAGCTCACTTTTGGTTGAATGAATACGTCTATAAACAAAAGTGCCGTATTTGGAGTGATGATAAACCTCAAGTGTATGTTGAGACACCGTTATATCCAGAAAAACTGACTGTTTGGTGTGCTTTATGGGCTGGTGGAATAATTGGTCCGTACTTCTTTAAAAACGAAGCTGGCCAGAACGTTACAGTCAATGGTGACCGCTATAGAGCCATGATTACTGACTTTTTCGTTCTTCAATTGAACAATCATGATGTGCAGGAGTTGTGGTTTCAACAAGACGGCGCAACATGTCACACAGCTCGTGCGCAATTGATTTATTGAAGGAAACGTTTGGTAACCGCATAGTTTCACGTTTCGGACTCGTGAATTGGCCTCCAAGATCGTGCGATTTAACGCCGCTTGACTATTTTCTGTGGGGATATGTGAAGTCGCTAGTCTACGCCGATAAGCCCGAAACGATTGACCACTTGGAGGACAACATTCGCCGCGTTATTGCCGATATACGGCCACAAACGTTGGAAAAAGTCATCGAAAATTGGCCCTCCAGATTAGACTACGTCCGAGCCAGCCGTGGCGGTCATATGCCAGAAGTCATATTTAAATTGTAATGCCAGAAGATTATCTTTCGTATAAAGTAAATTTCATGTCAATTTAAAAAAATCATATTTGTTTTATTCCATTTCAAAGTTCTATACCTCTAAAAAAAACACCCGTTAAATTTATTCCTAATACGACACTGTTTCATTCGTGTTATTTATTACTCATAGACCACGTCGACACGAAACGCTTGACTGAATCAACGCTTTGGAATCATAACCTCTTCTTTTCTGCTAGAATCTTGCCTTGACTTACTATTCTATATCCTACCTGTTAAATACTTGAAAAATCCTTTAATGTATTTCTTAATGTAATATGCCAAACACCTGGTGTCACTCAGCTTGATTGATACTTACCAAATACTTTCCAAATTATTGAGAAGTGTTTACGAACTGCAGTAACACGCGTTTAATCACAATTACCAGAGCCGGATTTTGCTCACATTAACATATAGTAAAAATATTCTTTGTGTACAATGGTATATATGTAAAAGACATTGGAAGACGTAATAATGATCTAGATAAAATTACTTAAATGGAACTTACACTTTTTAAAATTGTGTACATTTTAAAGCATTTTAAATTTAAAGTATTTCATATTTCTATTGTATCATTTTATTTTTTTTTAACAAAATTTGGCATGTTTTCTGTTTCCGTGTCATTTACATACTCATTTCCCACAAAAATCATTATCATTGTAGCATCGGCTTCTTAAACTTAAGTTTTATTGTTTATATAATTATTCCCAAGAGTAATTATAAATTATCTATCTATTATGTTTGTTCTCAATTATTTTTAATTTAAATACTACTATGCTACTAAATATATAGACATTAAGTTAATACTCATATTATTCTTGTAACTTTAATAGTGAATTCAAGTCCTTCTAAAGTACGTTACAGAAACAGTTCAGTAACTATTTCCATATATATTATTGAAATAAGGTTAGAGAAGGAAGCATAAATCCACGCAGACTTGTCTTTATAAAATATTGAAACCGCACAAAGTATAATAGCAGAAATAACTATTTCTAACATGCAACTGCGATGTGTGCGTTAGTCTACAAAAGCCTATGTAAACAAATAAAATGATTGCTGAATAAGAATAATGACTATTACAATCCTTCCACCTATTCAAGACTTATCAGACGGTCTTGGTTCTCTTCGGCGGAAATTAATCTCCTATTCTTCCACATAAAGGAAATAATGAAGCTAGTAATGGGCAAAATTAGTTTCCCATCTGTTGAATGATAGTGAAAGCGCTTTTGTAACCTAATTTTAAGAAGAACAGGATTTCTGTTTCTGACATGCAAATACGATATGTGCCAATACAAACAAATAAAATAGCTGTTGAGCAAGAACAATGACTACTACGATCGTTTCGCCTATCCAAGGCTCATTAGGTAGTCTCGGTTCTCTTTAACAGATGCTAATCACCTATTTGGCCTCATAAAGAAAATAATAAAACTAATAATGAGAAAGATTAGTTATCTATCTCTTTAGTGACCGTGAAAGTACTTTTGTCATCTAATTACACAAAGAACAAGATTTCTGCTTCTAACTTGTAACTGCGACGTACTCACTGTCACACTGTCACTCAATAAATAGAGAACTAGTTTACTCTCTATATCCCCAGAACTAATTTTTCGAAAACCGACTACATATATGATTATATTGTATTGTATATATATATATATATATATATATATATATATATATACATATTATCAATTTTCGATTAATTTGTATATTGGTCGTTTATTTTGTTGTAAATTTTTGGAGAAGCTCTTCTTTTCATAGCTCTATCAAAGATTTCTTTTCAAAATTCTCTTATTAAACAAAAATATTAAATATAATTAATTTATTGTGTTTCATATTGAAATAAATAATAATATTCTTTCACTTTTGAAAAACGCTTTAATAAAAAAAGACACTTTATTGTGTACAAAAACTTTTAGTAATTTTTTATTAAATAATGCCAATCTTGTATGTTTGGTTGCTTGTGGTCTCATCTTAATCATTTACGAGCACATTGTATGTACGACACATACTATACAAAACAACAACAAAAATTTCTTTATATTTATATTCTTCTTTTTTCAAAATAATTTCCGCTATAGTTTATTCCTCAACATCGATCATAAAATTAACCTTTAATGTTTTCTCTGAAGGCTGAGTACACTTATCCCACGGTCTAAGATAATCCTTTCTCTCTTTCGGCCTATTCTTCACAAGGGCAAGATTACATGGAACGTGTTCTGGGTAGATGATATATATATATATATATATATATATATATATATATATATATTTATATTTAAACCTGGTTTCCACTAAACGCCCAGTATAAGCGTTAGAATGATGAAACAGAGCGTTGTCGTAGGTGGTAGATCTCTTCCAGTACAACGCTCTCCACAATTTTTCTCACGATAAAAAACACAACCACAATTTCCTTCTCACAACCACCATTTTCTTCTCAAGGAATAGGGATTTCCGTATAGACGCGAACGTGCCCCTTCAAAGAGACTGGTTTTGTTCCATGCTTTAGTGGGTACGTCTTATTAATAAAACCTAGCAAATTGTTATTTTTATATATTCCATTTGAATTTATTTATTGTCCTACTAAACGCAGGATAGAGCGCTACAAACTAGTATGATTAATACTGGTCGTCAATTTGGGCCCTATGCTCCGCAAATTAGTTTACTTTTGTATACCGTTTTTATATTCTTTTTCTATTATTATCACTAAAGATTTCAACGCATTCAAAGCAAAATAAAAATAAGGCACTTTAATATTTACAATGTATATATTTGCATTCTATATACATACTATTCATGCACATTAATTAATTACATTTTATATAGCATATATTCTAATATAATCCACTTGAAGAGCTGCTTCATTATTTTGTTCTAGCGTCCAGGATTTTAACCACATATTTCGGTTTTCCCAAAAATCGGAGGCTGGCTGTAAATTAACATATTTTTCTTTAATACAACAATTAAGCATAAATTTTGCAATATAAGCTGTATCTTACATTGAAAACCTAACAAATCCTAATACAGAGAAACAATTTTTTGATTCGCATAAAATATTATTTATAAATAATAAAATCATTTATTGAATTCGTAGGTGTATACTATATGTAATACATTATTCTCTTGAATAAATGTTTCGGATTGCTTTTGGAAAGATATAATCCATGACTTCTTAAAGCACGTTTTAGGACTTCATATAAATGCGTTCGAAAGTAATCAATGAAACATAAAGCAATGAAGTCCTTCATCCATTTATTTCTCCTACCGCGGATTTACAAAAAAAGTAATGTAACATAGAAACTACATCTTCTACACTGCTAGCAATAGTACATTCAATAAATGCAGAATGCATTTATTCAACTGCCATTTCTAGTCACTAATTAACAATGCACCAAGTATGTTTACATAACATTTAAAAATTGTTAACGTAAAAAATTATAATAATACGTTTGAGTCAAATAGAAAAGTATTTTGAATAAACCCAATACTGTTATTTCAACATATTTATTTATATCTTAGTGAAAGTTAGTTTGGTGTTTAAAATAGAATTATAACTTGTGCAACTTCTGTGGAACAAATAAAAAATTGGCCTTAAAACAACAAAACAATAAATGAATATATAGAATAGTGAAAGAACTGCATGTTCAATTCTCAGATAGAATTGAAACCACTTTGAATAGCTTTGCCGCCATTCACCAGTACATTTGTTGACCAAGTAAACAATGACGTGTGCATATAAATACGGCTGATTGCCAAATAAAGCGTAATTAAGCAAAACTACTGCCAAAAAAGCCAGTCAAATAGTGTGCTTTTGTCGACAAGTTACACGCTCCTGATGTCCTGGTGATTTATACCTATGTATATATGACAAACTGATCAGAGTGAGCTACACATCCATCTCTCAGATAGAAGTAAAAGCACTTATAACCACTCAATTTACATAATAATTTCCTTTCGGTATTCAAACAAAAAAGTATTTTAAATAAACATAACACTTTTCTACATATTTATGTCTTTTTTTCATTTGTAGTTTTCTTTCAGAATTCTATAAATCAATCAGAAAATAATATTGAATGAACTCTTTATTATTATTTAAAGAAAATCATTTGTTCATTATCTTAATACTATCGTAATTTAGTCCAGCTAACATTTATAATTTTTTTATTAAATTAAAATATTTTGACACATTTTAAGTGTTTTTCTTATACATTGCTTTATGTTTATTTTAACTATCATTTTCTCAACTTGCAAAAAAATAACTTTTAATAGTTACTGAATAATAAATTCCATTTTCTCAGTGTAGTTATACATATTTCGATAATATTTTAGTATAGGAAAGTATACATACATGTAAAAAAGAAATAAACCAATTTTAAAATAAAACTTAGTGACACACTCCATAACTTCATGACATCAGGTTATGGTAATTAATAGCCTTTTCATTATTTTAAATAATCAAATTGGTTAAAGATTCAACTTTAAAGTTAATATCGACAATTAAACAATTTAACAAATCATCCCTAGATTAGTGGTAGGTAATTTTGATGGAGTCTGTGATTGATTAACTTAATCACTGAAAGTTGATATATAATCCCTTTCCACATTAATTTTCATATTTTGTATGCGTATTTTGACAACTGAGTTGTCATTATCAGCAGATAATTAAACAGTGTGGAAAACTACGGCAAAATACCCGTACGAAACAAATTCCGCACAAAAGCCAAAACAGAATTTGTTTCGTATGGGTATTTTGCCGTAGTTTTCCAGGTGCGACACCGTTTAATTATCTGCTGTCGTGTTAGTTGTCGAAAGACGTATAGAGAATACGAAAATTAATGTGAAAAGGGGTTATATATCAACGTTCAGTGATTAAACCTAGATTAGTGGCGTGTAGGTGTTGGGTTTTCTCGAAAGTCATCCACCTTTTTGTGACAGATGGCGCTAGTTCATTTTTGCAAATGCTATAGAGATTGGAAAACGGAAGACTATAGTAGTATAGTAGTATAATATTTAGATAAAGTTGTTTGTTTCTCGTAATTCTAAAATTCAACTATTTGAGAGAGTCGAGAGTTGATTACCCCTCAGCCAAAATTTCATAAAAAAATTGACATTAATATGCGTATAATTCGAGATTACAAATACTTGTTTTTTATAATTAATTTGTTGACAAATAATAGAAGTTGCAAAACCTAAATTCCATATCTACGTAAATTGTTATTTTGAGAAGTCTTTTTCCTAGAAAAAAATGAAAGGCTTACGTTAATGCATTCTTGGTAAATTAAATACGACTAGTGTAACGCAAGGCAGGTTTTCTGAAATGTATTGTACGTGCAGATTATTGCATACTCGGTAGAAGTGAATTATATTTAACCTTAGTTAATTTTGCTGTGTAAATTTAGTTTTAAATTTTATATTTTAACATTTCTTTATGTCATTTAGTACTGTTGTAATGCAGTAATAATTTAATATGTTAACGGATATTCTTTTACGCTTCTGTACATAACTCATTAAAATTATCCTGAAGAAGATTAGTAATAAATCGAAATTTTGATCAAATTTAACAATAATTTCTTTTCAAGGACCGGTTAGCTGCAAACCCACAAAATTAATTTTTATAATTAGTTAGTCAGTCATGATTATTGCTAACTATAAAACCTTATGTAATAGAATAAAAGGTTAAATATAAAAATTTCAAAAACTCACTGAAATATTGGAAAGAGAAAAACGTTAATAAAAAGGTATAATCAATTCTAAAAATAAAACAAGAGTGCAATGAAAAGATAAGCACAAACGTATTATAATACATCAAATGACCTCCTTCTCCTACTATTACAACCTGCAAACGTCCTAGGATGCTTTCTATTAAGTTTTTGAGTAACTCAAAATCAATTTCTTACCAGGAATTATCTAGTGCTCTAAAAAATTATTCTTTGGTTCCCTATTTAAAGGGTTTTCCAATTTGTGAACGCACCCACACTAATCACTAATCATCCAACTGTCACTGTCAATTTATTCAGTAAACTTAACATTTTCATCATGGTAAAGTACACGGACGAACAATATCTGCAAATTATAAAAATTTACTACAGAAGTTCGGAGTCGGTGACCGCTACTTCAAGAGCGTTAACTCCGATTTTCGGTCGTAATTCTCGCCCTAGTAGACAGGCAGTAACAAGTTTAGTGCAAAAATTTGACTCTACATATTTGTTGTGTGATGTTGGCGTGTCAGTGAGACAACGGGTTGGTCGAAGCGTCGAAAATATCGCTGCCATTGAAACGTCCGTAGCAAATGATCCAAATCAGTCAATTCCACGGTGTTCTCAAGAGTTGGTCATTGCCCAGACCACTTTATGGCGAATTTTGCGTAAGGATCTTGGTTTACAAACATACAATATCGAGCTGACTCAAGAATTGAAGCCGATGGACCATTTGAAGCGACGTACGTTCTCCGATTGGGCTTTGGAAAAGATGCTTCAAGATGATCAATTTCATCGCAAAATCATTTTCAGTGACGAAGCTCATTTTTGGCTCAATGGGTTCGTCAATAAGCAAAATATTCGTTATTGGTCGGGTGAAAATCCACATGTGCTTCATGAAACACCACTTCATCCACAAAAAATAACTGTTTGGTGCGGTTTGCATGCCGGCGGCGTCATAGGGCCATATTTTTTCGTCGACGATAATGATCGTCACGTTACTGTGAATGGTAATCGTTATCGCGCCATGATTACCGATTATTTTTGACCCGAATTGGAAGATATGGACTTGAACAACATGTGGTTTCAGCAGGACGGTGCCACAAGCCACACAGCACACGTTACAATCGATTTATTGAAGAGTAAGTTTGATGAGCGTGTTATCTCAAGAAATGGACCAGTCGATAGGCCGCCTCGTTCGTGCGATTTAACGCCTCTAGACTTTGGGGCTACGTCAAGTCATTGGTCTATGCCAACAAGCCGACAACATTGGAAGAGCTCAGAGCCAACATTGAACGCGAAATAGCAGCCGTTTCGGCCGAATTGTGTTGCCGAGATATCGAAAATTGGGTCCAACGAATCGACCGCTGCAAACGTGCCCGCGGTGGCCATATGAACGAAGTCGAATTCCATTCATAAATGTTTTGATTGTACTTCAACCCGATAATAAAGTTTTTGAAATATCTCAAATGGTCTGCATTTTATTTTGAAAAAAAGTTGTCAAGTCCTTATTGGAAAACCCTTTATAAGCAAAATTAGTAGCTGGAAATGCAAAACTCTCTTTTGCTAATGTCTTTATTCTAATAAATGTATCAGATTGCCAAAATCTTAAAGTAGTAAAATAAGTTTACTAATACATTCAGTTTATTTTAAATAATAATACGCCGACATAAACTTAAAAATGCATTCGACATGTTAATTAACTGTGCAAAACGTTGTATTGAAGCCGAAGGCGACTACTTTAAATAAAATTAATGAATTTTACCAAAATAGTAAGTTTTTGTTTTTATTTTAAAAAAGTTCGGTTTTCTCCGCGGCAGGCCGTGTATATTCTTACAGAAAGTAGATCATTGTCAGAAGAAAAGTTATATTGCGCACACAAAGTAAACATAATGTTCTTACATATTTCTTTACAACTGTATACAAGATATATCCTGAATATTAAGGCATACTAGAAGATTTATTTCTTCATCATTTTCAATACCTTACCATTACAAATACTTCTTACAAGATAATAAACATGCATACTCAAACATCGTGATAAGTAAGATACGATATTAATTCACTCGTAAAGCCTTATTTTCATTAGTAATTGTATTATATAAATAATTGAATTATTATGATTATAATTGTATTGTTATTAGCTTATTGGGGAACTGCTTGATAAACGTCAACAAGTGGACGTCATATATACGGACTTCAGCAAAGCTTTCGATACAATCAATCCTGACATTTTGATTTCTAAGTTGACATCTTTTGGCTTTGCTCCCAATATTACCAATTTACTTTTTTCCTATCTACACAATCGTTCCGCTTATGTGCATTATAATGGGTATTCGTCTAAGCTCTTCGATATCTCCTCTGGAGTCTGCTTGCTAGGCACAATTTTGATTTTCTTGCTATACGCAGGGAGAAACCTAGTAGCGGTTTTCTTTTTAAATTAATAAATAATTTTATTGATTCTTATGTGTTGTTGTCCCAGGTTGATTTCCTCGTGCCTAGTTTTGACACTAGATAATCGGCAACCTTCTCAATAGCTAGGGCAAGAACCAATGATCTCTACAAGACTCCATTGGTACATATGTCCACAAATGCCAATGCATACGAGGATCCCTTTCGCTAATTTGAATCTATTATTGTTAGTTCAGTTTTTTTTTGTATGACTTGGATTACATTACTATAAGTGTGTATATATTTTTTTTGGTTTATTGAATTCTTATTTTTATTTATAGTACATTAACTGCACATATGTATTTTTGTTTCAATTTTAATTTTATTGATGCATTATGTCCTGTAAATGTTCTATGTAACTGTTGGGCATTAAAGATTATTATTATTGTTATTATTATTATTTTTGTTATATATTCACGAATACGATTTATTTGGTTATTCTCCAAAAATGCATACATATACAAACTGCACTTACGAATTACAAACAATTATAATTTACTAGGAACTTTCTTATTATTATTGGAGTATTTATTGGAACAAAGTTATGAAATATTTCATTTTACTTTTAATTCTGCCTTAACGTCATGTTTAATTTTCTTTGTAAATTTAATTAAACAAAACGCACCCGTTCGGAAGTTATTATTTTATTAAAATTTTATTATTTGCGATCGTTTAAACATAAAATAGTCACATCTGCATAAGATAATTTTCTGTTAATATATGTACATATTAATTAATATCAATATTAATGTTTACATATCGCTAAAGTTGAAGCATAATCGATGTTATTAACCTTTCAAATACTTCAGCTAATATTAGATACGTTATAAATAACCTATCATTAATTAGATATTCTACTTTCCTAACGTCACTGTCTTCGTTCGATCTGCCATATAATACCGTGTATTACGATGACGTATAACTACGTAAATCTTATAAGTAAACGGTATTTTCAAAAGAAATTTGTTTTCAGACTACGTCAATAAAATTAAATTAATAATGAATAATTATAATTAAGTATAATTTACTTATTTCTGTTAAGTAATAAGTATTTTATTTTCATAATATTTAAAAAGTAATTTTATATTTCCCAAAAAACGTACCCGAGTTGAATTATTTTTCCATGGCTTCCCATTCTCGTTTGAAGCTGTATCCGGAAAATACGCAATACCGCCCACAGCATTATTGATAATTATATAAAACTCTTCATCAAAGGGTGCCATTATACTTCCATCGCTCCACGGATTACTAAATTTATTATCCCATCCACCTAGTTTCCAAAATCCCCCCGATGGAGGTGTAACGCAGCCTGTACATTCACCGTTCACATAAAAACTGATATTACTTGGTGTCCAGTAAACTTCATACAAATGAAATCCATTATTGAAACCTGCACGATTTACTTTATCCCAGTGAGTACTCAGGAATGCATTATGCTCACAATCTGGTCCCCAATGAAGTGTCGAACCCATTAATTGTATGCCAATTTGTTGACCATCTAAGGAAAGATTGCGATTTCCACGACTCTCTATTATGTCAATTGCACCGGAAGTAGGCCATGCACCGTAGACACTGTAACGTGGCATCATCCATATTGCTAAATGCAATTATGTATCAGATTGCAGCATAAAAGTAAATCAAATGCAATTAGATAATAGGCTTCATATTTAAAAAGTCTGAAAGAACATAACTACCTGGCCAAAGCCAATCCCCGGCGGGCATTTTAGCATTAACCTGAACTCTCCCATATTTAAAACTAAATGAGTCAGTTGTACGTATACTAGCACTTTTTATCGGATTTAGAACATGATCAGCTGTACCTTGTCGAATGCAGCCATCATAAGCTGGATTGGTACACCTATATAAATAAAAATAATGATAATAATATTAATAGTCATAATAATAATACCAGTAATAATAATAATGATAAAATGAAGTTGGGATTGGATAAGATTTAAATATGCTCAAAAAATACAACATGAAGGATATAATATGCAAGCAGATACAATAGAAGAATTTCAACTAGAAGAAACATATAAATATCTTGAAATAACACAAAATCATGTTATTAATGTTTGAACAACTAAAACATAGATTCAAGAAAAATTTCCAAAGAGCTTACGAAAAGAAATTAACATATATGCAACCTCACTTCTGACTCTTCAGACTCATAGAAATGGTGAAATATAGTGAGACGCCCTTAATAGATTCATTAGAATAATAGACACAAAACATATTGTATATGTATGTACATACATAATCAATATTCTGCAGTAGAACAGTCTATATTACCCTCCCAAAAAAGGAAGGAAAAGTGTTCATTGAAATGAAAAAAACCCAAATTATAAACAAGTAAACATTCTCTGAATATATTTTCTGATCATGAAAAACAACAAACAATAATGGAAACAGAAAACAAAATCATACAATTAAACTTCAGCGCTTTAAATTTCAATCCAGCGAAACATGTGATAACGAGAACAATCAAACAACAACCCGGAAAAATAAAATAATAAATCGAAGATATCTATGCTAAATATACACCCATGCTTCAAGAATAAATCACAAATAATTTTAAAAAATTCGGGAACTAAATTGTAACGGAACAGAAACAATAAAAATACTAGAAAGACATACGTAATAAACGTTTTTGTACCTAATACCAGCAACTTCACAAAAATATATAGATACACCCAATAAATATATCCATCTAGCGAACAGTTTAAAATTACACCAATTATAATCTCTACTACTGGAGTAATTCTCAAACTGCATGAAACCCCAAAAATAGTCGATCTCGATCTAAATATATATATATATATATATATATATATATATTAGTACATACAGGATGCGATCCAGATGTTCCCGGACTGATATAATGATTCGAAACTTAACTTTTACTCCTGGTGGTTGCTGTCAACTTCGAAGTAGTCTCCTTGAACAGCTACACACCGGTCCCAGTGTTTTTTCCAGTTCTAAAAGATATTCAAGAAGTCGCTTTCTATGAACGAGTTGAGTACTGCACGCGAATCCTGTATAATTTCTTTAGTGCTCTCAAAATATCGGTCCTTTAGTTGAAGTATCATTTTCAAAAAAAGACCAAAGTCGCAGGGAACCAAATTTGATAAGTAGAGGAAGTGGAAAACGGCAGCCGTTAATGTTTTCCCCAAAAAGGCTTCTGTGAAAAACGAACGATGAACCGGCTCATTATCATAATGTAGCAACGAATTTCAAAGGATTGCAATAGAACTCGGAATTGACCACCTAACCATCTGGAACGAATTCTCGGCGTACTATGCTTTTCGTGTCAAAAAATATGAACATGATCTTTACATTGCTTTTCACTTGTCGGCATTTCTTGAGTCTTGACGAGTTCGGACTCTTCTATTGACTTGATTGTTATTTGGTTTCTAGAAATAAATAAATCCAACCCTCGTCGCCAGAAATCACTCTTGACAAAAAATTTTCATCGTTCGCAGCAACTTATTTGAGCTCAGCACAATTGGCAATTCATGGCGTGGAAGACATCGAAAGTCTTCCTGTTTATTCATCGTCATTAATGGTCGTTCTACCTCATTGACCAAGGGGACGAATCTTTTTGCATCAAGACAATGTACAATCGCAAAACACATCTCATACATCAGATTTCTTAGCCGCTTCACAAATGAAATTGATGACTCATCTGCCTTATAGTCCCGACCTGGTACCTTGTAACGTCTATTTATTCCCATACATAGAAGACAAAATGCGTGGATTGAAATTCAATACTCTGAAAGCGACTGTGAAAGCCTACGAAAATATCGTATGTGAGGTGACTGAAGAACAATGGGCCCAATGTTTTAAGAACTGGTTCCACCGACTGCAGAAGTGCATAGATCATGAAAGCGATTATTTTGAAAAACAAGATGAAGAAGAAGATAGATACAGATGAAGAATTATCACCGGAATGTAAAAGCTAGAGATTAGTACTGGAAAGGCAGCCGCTGACTAGAACTTTCATTAATTTTACGCATTACATAAATCTTAGATCAAGATTTAGTCATTTGTCAAAAAATTATTATTTAAATATCAATATAAAATCAAGACTTACGCATCTACAGGAGAATCTCCGCTTAAATCCAATGTGTCTCTATAAATAGAATCATATCCTATGTGGTCCGCAGTAAGTGTTGGTTTAATGTACAGCACTCCATCATGAACAAAACTATTGGATCTATTATTAGTATACCATTGGAACTCTTTATTCTGCAAATTCCATTTGTTAATGATTAATAATTATATTATTAAATTTTAGAATTTAAATATATAATACAGTTTCTTAAAGAAATCTATAACTTTTGTAAAAACACGAAAGATAATTCGCATTTTCTAAATAAAATAAATCGAATCGGATGTTTTTTGCGAAAAAGAATATATTTCGACATAAAAGATATTGTCACGAGACCTATAGAGGAAAATATACAGATGCACACGAATTAGAAAATATCCAAACGTTCAGCATGTGGGTTCTATAACAATAACACTCACGGTACCTGTCAGGTGTATACAAACAGCCAAGATGGTGCATCGATCATCATTAGTGATACTAACAGTATTAGTTAAAAGATATTCGTAATTGGTATTGAGAGATTATTTATTAACAGTTATATCTATAGATAATGGATAAACAAAGTATGTATGAGAAAATTGTTTCGTTATCCCAACCTTGGATTTTACTGTCGCCAAAGAATTATCCTGACAAATACATAATATATGTATTCTATATGTTTGACAGAAAAAGATTCAAGTATCCAGAAGCCATAAGCAAAACATATTTTTAATATTTTTTGATTTGAAAGTGCATGGAATACATAAATTTCTATCTACCCTAACGAGAAATATTTTAATGCTAATATTCATTAGAATTACATTTTGAAAAAGGAACACAGAAATAAGTGCCTTTCCGAAAAAGAGTAAAGTCTATAAATAAGTTTGCATAAAATTAAAACTCCGCTACTTAATACAAATGTATGTTAAAGAATTTTTTCGAAAAAAATTGTATTCCACGAACATGAAAAGAACCAACTAAAAAAAATTTAAAAAACAGAAAAATCTTTAATAAAATAATATTGAAGTCTTACTCGATTACAAAAGAAAATTACAATTACCTGTACTACTACTAAACAATCTTAAAAAAAGCAATTGAAAACTTGCTCTGTTCCACACAGAGCGCTACATAAAGAACCAATTTTGTTTAATAAATACTTAGAATTTACAAAATTTCTTTAAATCATAAATCTTACTAAAAATCCCGCCTTTTTACAAGACTTAACATATGACTGTATTGCCTCTATGGACTAAATCAGTACCAAAGTAATAAAGATAAAAATAAAAAAAGAAACTAGAATAAAAGTATTTTAAAAGATCCTCTGATTATTATTAATCCAAAATTTGCATACCATTTATGACTTCAAAACTATCTCTAGACTACTAACACTTTCGAGAAAACTTAGCGTTATACTCTAACTATAAATATTATTCTTTTGGGTTGGTTTTTCGATCAATAAGACATAATAAAACATAAGTGTTTTATTACGCCTTATATAAAATAAACTAAGATTTATATTAACAATGTTTCGGGGTCTTTTTCCCTCTTTTAAAATTTATTTATTTTTTCTATTTCCCTATATTATATATATATATATATATTTCATGAATTTGTTTATAATAGTTCTTCAAAATATATTATATACAATATTTATGATATAAGTAATGATGAAGTTTTTTCAATAACGATTTTTTGACAGATAAAGCTCAAACTTTCCCGCTATTTTAGTTAAGTATAGTTTGACATTTTATTATAGAAACAGTCCGGCACAGTGTCTACAAATTATTCAGTCGTATTACGAAAATCAGCATGTGTTTCATGGGCTTAGAGCAAGTTATGGTTTACGTAATCGGCCCATCGAACGCACAATTCGCTATAACATCGAAAAATTTGAAACACAATTGTCATTATTAGATAATACGCGACCAAATAGACCACATCTAGCACTTAGTGAATAAAATATTCCGATAGTAGCTAAGAGTGTACTCGATGACCATGAAGGATCGATTCGAAGTAAATCTCAACAGCTTGGCTTGACATATGCCAGAACTTGTCGTATTTTAGGTAAGAATCTTATTTTAAAAGCATACGAAATTCAACTTGTTCAACAATTGAAAGCGGTCAGACTTTCGAATCGTCACCGTCACAGTCTTTAGGCTCTTGAAAAGCTTGAAGAAGATCCACTATTTTCAACCAAACTTTTGTTCAGCGACGAGGCCCGTTTCTGGCTTAATGGCTACCTCAATAAGCACAATTGCCGTATTTGGAATGAAGAGCAACTCGTAGAGATTCAAGAGTTGCAATTACATTTAGACAAAATTACGGTTTAGTCGGGTTTATGGGCAAATAGAATTGCGGCCGTCTTCAAAAATGAAGACGGCCGCAACGTAACTGTAAATGTAACCCGTTATCGCGCCATTATAACGGACTATTTGCTGCCTGAAATTGAAGCCCATGATCTCAACGACATTTAGTACCAACAAGACGACACTACTTGCCACACAGCCCGTGAAAGCATGGCTTTTTGCGAAAACAATTTGATGAACATTTAGTTCCACGTAATGGATCTATTTTCTATTAGTTATAATAAATGTCATTAAAATTAAAAATATCTCTTGTATCGTTTATTATTTCGGCTTTTTACGTATTTCGTTTTTTTAATAGTACATTCGTTAAATTATTAATTAGAGATTTTCAGTATTGTTCATGTCAAACGCATACTTTTTTCCAAGACATGTTTAGATAAGGCTCTTGCGCTTATTTTGTTATTATTTAAACTGTACTTATGTTGATAAATTCTTCTATGTATACATTGTTTTGTTTGCCCTACATATTTACCTTCATAACCTTGGCATTTTATTTTACATGTACTATATTTGCTTTTCTTTAAGCATTTGATGTTTAATTTTGGTAAAAAATGATTTGTTTGTATTTTTCAGTTACACTATTTTAATGTTGTATTCTCCAAATAGAGTTTGTTTAGACAGTCCGATAGATGTACTACGTAGGCATTATCCCCTATTTCTCGAAAAACTCAAACACAAAAGAATGAAATTTAGAGTTAGAATAAAACGAATAACATACTAAAAAATAAAAGAATACATTATATTCTAATTCTATCATATTTTTTTATGGTAACAAGTGCAGAAGCATGTAAACAAAATGTGTAAATGAAAAATATTAAAATATACAGGGTGCGGCTAAAGTAACTATATGATGTAAAAAAATTGTAACTTCTTTGCTTGTGAATATTTCATATTTTTTTTCTATTTCAGGAATTAAACTTGGGAGAATATATAAAAATGGAACGCTAAACAATTGCGCAAAGAACTAAGATTATTTTTCTATTTCTTGAAAATAATCGTTTGATAATTAATACTCAACGTGCATACAGAAGATTTTATGGTGTAAGAACTGCTCCAACGTGTCCAACCATTACTTCGTTGGTGTATTATTTTGCTGAATTTGGGACTCTCGGAGATTCAAGACATACGGGCAGACCTCGAACTGGCAGACCGGACGAAAATATTGATGCTGTGAGACAGAGCGTCGCAGAAAATCCGGAGGCATCAACGAGAAGACGTTCTGCCCAGTTGCAGCTTTCTGACTGCACTCTTCGGTGAATTTTGAAACACGATTTGCACCTCTTCCCTTACAAGATCCAACTAGTCCAAAAACTAAATACTGAAGACTTCTCATTGCGGTTGGAATATGCTAGAGCAGTTTTAATTCTCATTGATCAAAATGAAAACTTTTTGTTAAATTTAATGATGACCGACCAAGCGTATTTTCACTTGAACGGTTTCGTAAATAAACAAAATAACAGATTTTGAGGATCACAAAATCTCAAAAATCATCATAAAAAATCTTTACACACAATTCGTGTTACTCTTTGGTGTGGCATTACCGCCGAAAAAATTTACGATCCAATTTTTTTTTTATAAACGATCAAGGTGTAAGTCAAACAATAAATAGAGAACATTACGGAGTAATGCTTCAAAATTTTTTATTTCCGCAATTGCCACCAAACGCAAACATATGGTTTCAACGAGATGGGGCAACACCCCATACAGCCTGTGCAACGATAGTGTTATTGAGACAACAATTTCCAAATCGGATAGTTTCTAAAAACGGCGATTTGAGATGGCCACCACGATCGCCTGATTTGACTGCACCCGACTTTTTGTTGTGGGGCTATCTCAAAGACAAAGTTTATGTGAATAAGCCCCAAACATTGCAGCAACTAAAGGACAACATTCAAGAAGAAATTGATCGTATACCACAAGAAACACTCAACAAAACTATAGAAAATGCTATAAAAAGAGCACATTTTTGCGATAGAGAAAACGGTTCTCATTTAACTAACATTATTTTTCATAATTAATGTAAAAAAATAACATAAAATAAACTTTATTTTTATCATTCAATTTTTTGTTTTTTCATTCCATTCAATATTTATTAAAAAACAAACCATGTAGTTACTTTAGCCGCACCCTGTATAAACCCACAATTTGTGGTAGAAATCAATATTTATTTCCCAAAGGACTAAATGCTTATAAAATTTTAGCATACACATAAAAAACTTTCGGTAAGCCACAATTTGTCGTTGGGTAATTTAAATTTAAATGTCGTGATATGAAGATATAAGATAAAGAGTAATTAGGACCATCAAAAACTCCAGTCCAGAAAAAAAAATAAAACTCATGATATTCTTTGAACAATAGAAAACAACAACAATACATCGAGATTAAAATAAAAATTTACATATGTAACACATAGCATTGAAAGTATCTAAGTTGTCAGTGAAGTGAATACCGCAATTTTGAATTATGACGTTTTTTCTTAATAATAATAATAATTGAAGCTGCTAAACGTAAAACCAAGAAGATTTTTTACAAAGATTAGATACAGTTGATGAAACCTGGCTTCATCACTATGTTGCCGAATCCAAACAGCAATTTCAACAGAAATAATAACAGCAGTCCTTCCCCAAACAAACATATTTCTATTAGAGAAAAAGGTAATGGTTAGGATTTTTTAGGATTCTAAGGGGAATAGTTAATAATAATATGCTTTATTGCCTAGCAGGCGAGCCCAATTGCAGGGCAAAAATAATAGAGGAAGTACATATAGTACATATAATAAAAACAAAAATAAAGTGATCCTCAAATAAGTCAGTGACTAACTAAATTGTAACGGAGAAAATATAAAATAACAATAGAAATATATTGAAATACAATAACAACAATCAAAAATTGTTGCTGCCTACAAAAATGGTATTCTTAATACTGCTGGCATTCTTAGACATATGGATCAAAGGAGCTCTCCAGAGAAGATTCGTTCTGGGCATACAACATGTAACCATGGGAGCACTTCTAGAGGAAGAGCGCAGAAGACATTTAAATTAGATAGAAGATCTGGACAGTCTATACGTCCTTTCACCAATTTGGACACAGACAAGGATCTACATTTGTGAAGCGAATTTATTATTATTATACTCCTTTAACAAGATTGTAGTTAATACTGTGCACAGGTTATACGCCAGAAGATTTAAAAGTGAAAACTTTCAAAAATTAACAGTAAATTCGTTCAATAGCATTTATTCGAGAACTGTATAAAGGATAACAAATAACTGACCCATATTTCAACCCCATAAAAACTAACACAAAGAAATGCATTTTTAATAAATTACCTACACTATAATACCGTGTGGTTTTCATTGCAAAACCTGCTAAACGACATGTTGCCTCAATATGTAAATTAAAATTCAACGAGTCACACAAAGTTCCCAGATATTTGATTGAATCGACACTAGTAAGAATATATCCATCAATGGAATAAGAGAAAGGGAAACGAGCAAGTTCGTGGGTATATGGTATAGCGAAACAATGATCGTTATTCAAACATAGACGATTAGATATCCACCAAGCTGCTGTAAAGCCAATACATTGTAGTAGCTTATTAGCGTCCTCGATATCTAAAACAATTCTTATTAGCATAACTCAAGTAACAAATCATTTATACCACGTAAAAATAGTAATGGGCCCACCTTTAAGCCTTGAGAAGCGTTAGAAGAAGAAAGAAATGCGGTTGAGGTAAATCCGTTAAAAAAGACATGATTAACTCGGTACTTGAGATAGAATTAAATTAAGTTCAGATACAAGGCGAGAAATCGCAAGAAGACAATTTTTCTCTGAATAAAATATGGTATATTATGTGGGATGCACGACTAAAGTCAGTATATACACAGTCAACCTGACCCAAATTGTCAAGAATTTCACTGGTAAATTGCTTGAGAAAAGTACAATTAGTCACTGTTGACCTCCCAGGGAATAAACCGTATTGACGTAAAAATATGAATTTTTATCTACGATTCGTGATGATACATTCAATGTAACTTTAAAAACTGAAAAAGTTAATTTCTTTTTCGTCGTTTTGATTTTGTTGCCAAATTCCTGTAGGAAACACTTTATTTATGAATAGAAACTGCCTTTAATGAAATTACACTTAACACCAATCGTAAATAAAAATTTTTATATAATTATATATATATATAAATTTTTTATTTCCGGTTCTTCTGTCAAAAACCAACATTCAGAAATATCATTTTATTGTATATCATTCCCATTTAATATTACCGTAACAACGGTCAAACGTCGCTTGTACAAAGAGGTTTGTACGGACGAATTGCAATGAAAAAAATATATCACATTGGACAGTTGAACAAAAGAAAGTTCGAAATTTTCGGAAAACAGCAGGTGAGCCGGCAGTTAATATTTTTCTTTGTAATAACTTTTAACCGCAAAGCTTTTCAAACCATTTCCTACAGTATATTCTCGGGTGTTCCGTTTTATTATAGGAAATAATGCAAATTTACCACTGTTTGATAATTTTTTCACGGATTTCCTATACCGGTATAATTTCTTTTGAAACGAAATATATTGGTTAAACATCTCACTTACATATATCCGTTCTATATTGCCCCAACTGTCAACTATAATCATATTATTACTAATTTTAAATCTTTCAATTAAAAGGAAACCGTAACACGTTCTAAATATAGAGAGCTGCAACATTTAATTAATTATAACATAACCCCTGCTATTTTTACCTAAACAGTTAACTCAGTTATGGAATTATATGAGCTGTTAAACAAAAAAATGATTTTAAACACCAATGTTATGCTCATCCTCATAATTTATTGCAGTAATCATCTCATAATTATTTATTATATTATTATTTATTGTCTTGAATAATATCATAATATAAGGGGAATGAAATGGTAAATGTATGTAAAAATAACACATCTTTCATGTGAATTAGGCTTGCAATTGTCATATTTGATTATATTTACGACCTTGTTTTCCTATAATTCCCTAAAAATAACTGAATAATTTAAATTTTAATCCTATTTTATTGTATTGCAGTATTATAATAATTATAAAAAATTATTAATAAACCTATCGACTTAAAACACGAAAACGATGAAAAGAAAAGTTTTAAACATTTCGAAAAAATGTATTTACAGGTCGAATATTTACTCATAATTACATAAATCTATTAGATTTGAAATTTTATTTCGTCGTGCTATTTTAATATACACAGTCGATTCAAAAAGAAACCAGATTAATTTGATTTCAATTAATTTAGAATGTGGTAAAATCCATCACACTATGTAAAACTAACAGTGTTAACAAAGTCGAGGAGGAGTCTGTGAAAAGTTATCTGCGGAATCGACTTTAAGACCGTTGTCATTTGCGATTAAATATATATATATATATATATATATATATATATATATATATGTATATAATGTTGGAGAACATTTCGATAGGTCCATACCTCTATGAGAGATAGGTCTATATTTTCAATTTATAATGCATTTGTAAATATTTTGACAAAATCTGTTTGCCATTATTCTTTCGATAATGAATAGAATGGTATTATCAATTACACCATGTTTATTCTATCGAACTATTATCAGAATATTTTGTAAAGTTTACCTTAAAGTTTTGTGTTCATCTAACTATCGAAATGTTCTCCAACGATATGCATTTTATATATATATATATATATATATATATATATATATATATATATGTATGTACATATGTATATCTTTCTCGCATGTCACTAACTAGACTAGAAAAGACGATTTTCTCTTATTGAATGCGAAAAACATGTATTTAATTGGCTCAGTTTTTTCTCTGAGAAAGTTTATAGGATATCAACTTATCTTACTTATTAACTATTCATATGGCATAAAGACGCTATCATACCGTAGTATTATTTCTACAAAAGTCCTCTAGGCTTAATTTGATATTCTCCAGAGAAGGTTTTTAAAATTTCATTGTCAATCAAGATTCGTACCTATTCGAGGCATAGTATAAACTTAACATTAGTTTCATCCTTGAAAATAAGTCAAATAAAATAGAAATTCCTACATTCCAAATTGTAATTAGGAATTCTAACATTTTTAAAGGAAATGCATGTTGATACAGATCTTTATGATGCATCAGGTGTATACTCTGTAATGGCGACTACAAAATCTCGATGAGAGACTTGTCAATATACATACATTTATTTATATAGATGTCAGAGTAAGGAACTATTTTAATGAGTGGATGTCTATACTCACAATAGTTTTACACCCTTCCTATGAAGCATCCACTTACATTTCTACCGACTATAAAAAAATTGTAAAAAATTACTGCCGAATATATAGTTTCAAGTTCCACAAAAGAGCCGCATCAAAATCCGCTAAAACCATTTTTGTGATTTACGGGGAAAATGTAATTGGGAAGAATACAGCACAGAAATAATTTTCTCGATTTAAAAAAATCTCCTTTAATAATAACGTCGCGCTTCAAAATTAACTTGACGACTTCTTCACTTCCAAACCACCAGATTTTTCGGGCATGGAATCAAAAATTGATTGGTTGGAAGCCAATTCTAAATAATGGGGAAGAATATAATCTTAATTGAATTATGTATATTGTTTGTTACAAAATTACTAAATTTAGTAAAATATAAACGCAACGAACTTTTCATCAGCCAAGTTTCAGATGTGTTTAGTCCTTTAAAAAATAAATATCAAACTACACCACGAATTGCTAGTTTATGTATTTTAGAATTTTGCATTTATATAGGCACTTTATTTACTCTTCTGAAACTTCCAAATAAAATGTGAAAAATTAACCGAATGTCATATAAAAAAGACTGTAGAATTAAAATATAATACTAAATTTTTACGAAATATACGCTAACACTCGAGCGTCACTTGCTGCTAATTCATCCTCGCAAGATTTAAAAAAGTAGGCGAATCAAAATCTTTTGTCATAATTATATTATTAAAATCGCTTTTCGTTCATTTAAGTAATTTAATTAAAAAAACTTAACACAAAATTTTTGTACAGAGAAAATTTGAAGCCCTAGGAAATTTTGATTAAAAATTGCTTTAAGGATATATAGTATATGTGTCGAAATCATAGGAATAAATTTGGGAAAAAACTTCCAAAAACTAACGTGAAGATGTTATATGTTTGAATTCCTTCGCTATAAATCTGCATTATAAGTTTTATAAGAGCAAATCTACGAATAATATTTCAAGTTTGGAGTTTAAAGTAAACATTCCTTTGCTGAATATTAGAAGTCGTTGACAAACTACACTTCAACCACTCCGTTTTTATTTAGATATTAGATGAAGTTCAAATTATATTTTTCGTACATCCTGATAACCGGTAGAACATAGTTATAATATAATAAAAACTCTTATCATATAAGTATAAGCCACATCTCAATAAAGTAAAATTATAAAAGCTAATTGCCAGCAGAAAAATACTTACTCCACCACCAGCCAGTGTATTATCATGTTGCCATTTTTTAAAATTAAAGTGATCAAATTCTTCTTGAAAAATCAAGTCCCCAGGACATATCACTGAAGGAGCAAAACGTCCACTGGCAGTTGTTACCGATGGATCACATTCTTTTTCAGCAATCACTAGATTACATACTATCGTAAATATAATTATTTCACGATTCATTTCCTATACAATTTATATTTAAATCCCTGCGCCTGTGTATTTGGAAAATCACCTTTTTTCATACAATTATTTAGTAAATTTGGTTGATATTCATGTCACGTACTAATAACTAGAAGAGCTTAAACAAATTTAATTTGTTTAATCTCATGAAGGTTTTATTTTTATCACAAGAGCTCTATTTCCTCTAACTGTGCACGTGTCATTCATAAATCTGTGTATCATCATCCTTGTAGTCTTCCTTTATTATGTTAATTATAAAGATTTAGATAAACAATATTAACAACAAATTTATCTGAATAGGAAATTGATGATACCTTTATCATAATAAATATCGCTAAAACGTCACAATTATACGCCTAGTTTTTTATTCGTAATTTCAGAAATGCTACTTTCGTCAAATATATTGAGAACATATTCATTTTTAAAAATATCGACACCTTACACTATCCAGTAATTAAATTAGTTCAGGTCTCAGTTATAATTAAAATTTTAAATAAAAATAAATATTTTAAATACATATTGTTGTGCTCTATCGAAAAGATAAATATATGTACATAATTCTTAAAAACATAGGCTGTTAGCCTACATACATTTATTTATTTCATTTATACTATTAAGTTTCGGGGTCGCTAATCCCTTACTAAATTCATAATTTTTACCTACGCTCGCTAAATTCTATGAAGTTGAAGGAGTGGTAAAATGCGTTTATATAAATAAAATTTATTCAGAATTGTTGGAATTCTTGAAGAGTGTGTTCGTGATAACATATTTACCGTTTTTAATTTAGTGTGTTATATGTGGGTTGTCTTTTAAGTTTTGCATATAAAACTGGAATAAAACAGTAGATTACTTTTTAAGACTTCTTTGTTTTTCGAAATATTCTCCACGAAGAATAATGTACTTCTGCATGCGCTCTAACCAACTCTGGAAGCAGTTATTCCACTCGTTTATTGGTACAATAAAAATTGTAACACTTATCAAAGATAATTTGCCCTCAACATCAATCGGTCATGTTATATCTTCTGCAAATATAAAGGTATCACAGCGGATCCTTCGAACTCGATTGCACGCTACTGGATTAGCGGTCTGCAAAAAACCGCATTTAATCGAAACAATAATGAAAAGACGTGGGCCAAGATGCATCAACATTTTATTGTTGGAGAATAAAGAAAGGTGTTTGTATAAAGTAATATGGCAAACATTTTAAAAATGTTTTCTTATAACCGATTTATCCACTGACAAGCAATATAATACTTGACTCTCCTGTCTGTCATTATACTTTTTTAATTAATATGTTTTCTTGATACTAAGCGAATTAAAAAACACTTTCACATTGCATAATGATTATCTTTCTAACTTTTTGGTTAGCTGTTGTCCCACATCTTGTCCCGCATCTCGTCTGTTATGTTTTGACTGAGTTTTTGACGTGCTACTTACAAAAGTAGTCATCACAACTACATACAAAACATCCCACCAAATCATCACGGAATCTGGATAATGACCTCTCTGAACTCTGCCTACCACCTCAGCCGCTTCTTAAGAACTATAAATATAAACGAGCACATTTTGCTTATTATATTTTTCTTCTATCGTAAAAACTTTCTCATAAGTAAACAGAATATTTTGATTATCTTTTTGTGTGCCTTCAATATAACCTTTGTGCTCTTGTTTTTCTTATCTCTTTTAGCACTTCTATTATATAAGCCGTTGTCCAATCATTCTTCGTAAGGCATCTATTTTTAGACCATGTTTAATTAGTCGTGACAAACTTCTTTTTAAAATATTTACTTCACGAGCCATAACATTTTGCTTGCGTAGCGGATTTCTCTGGTATAACTTGTAACAGAAGTGAACTGTATGCAGATTCGCTCTCTATCAGAAATTCTGTTATCTTCCACATATCTATTTATAGTTTTATACACAAACCGTATTTTCAACGGTTTTAGTAAATTAAAAGTTTTATTCGCCTTTTACTGCACTTTGTTACTCCAACACGATTCCCTTTGACATCCCACTCGATATTTCTCTTTTTAAAGATGAAACTCAATTATTGTCCCTTTTGTTATCTAAACATACAGGAAACCTCAGGTTTTATTATCTACTATTTTATGACGGTACTTATGACCACAGTTGGGATGTCTACCCGCGGGCCAAGTTCGCACTGAGGACGCAGTGCCTACACCAGTGTAATGTAATAGAGCAAATTAAGTGTAGCATTATAAGTTAGTACCGAGCGGATCTTTATATAAGGCGAGCGAATAATTATTAAGTACGATGGAAAAACGCGACTATTGGTTGACGCAATGCGAAAGTTTATTGATTAACAGTGTGGTTATGTGTTGACGAAACTACATATCGAAAAAAACATTCTATTTTAAATATTATAGGGCGTTCTGGATCCTGTTAAAGCGACATTTCCCATTGTATTAGCTAGCAGAACATTAGAAAAGTGCACTGGCAAAGAAATTATGAAGGTAGTGCTAAAAAAATTTCAGCTTTCGACTTGATATCTGTGAGCGATGATGCACCGACAATGTGTAGTGTAGGACGTAGACCGTTTCCTATCAGATAAGTGTGGGGAATTTTTCATGTAACGTGTAGAGTTCATGCTTTACATCTTGTAGCACAAAATATTCAACAATTGTGGATGCATTAACTTTAAATATCAAAATAGTGTTTTCAAAATCTTCCAAATGAATTCGAAAATTCCATATACGGTGCCCCGGCATTCCTGAGCCAGGTTGAAAGCGGCTTTCTATTATTGCGAAAATTTCCAACAAATAAAATTTGAGGTTCTACGATTCAAACCTAACGAAGCTGTAGCAATTAAGAAAAAATTTGAATATATTTCCGTTGAAACCAATTTACGACAATTATTTTTTGACTCAATAGAAAAGTTTCAAAACACTGAGTTGTCATTATTGGAGTAAATACAAATTGTTCACACTCACTGCTACGAGTATGTGCTGCAAGTGACATCAAAAATATATGATAGAAAAGTTAGAGAAAGATTTCGATTTTATCAGATTAAAACAAATTTGCGATGGTGCGTGTATAGATCCGTTATCTATTTCTAAATAATATTTTATTTATGTGTATATTACATCCATAGATATCGAGTGGTCATTTTCTAAGTATAAGAAGCTCTTTTCATCACGGCGTACGTTGCTCCTCGAGACAAATGTAGAAACTTATGTCATGCTGCAGACATTTTGTGTAAGTGTGTTAAGTGTGTTATTTATAAAACAAAACAAAAGTGATATAAATAATGCGCGCATCGCAAAGTCGCTCGTTTTTTCAGACACTCGCCTTGTGGCGATGCTAGCCCACGGAAAAGTATCCCAATTCTACATATGACACGTCTAGGTATTTATTAAATACCTACTGTAAAATTATTTCAGAAGAGATTTCTTAAATATGCAGTTGAAACCAAGTTACTCGGCCGTGAACCTGCACGGATACTATACATCCCTAACCCGTTGTAATTGATTGAACTACAAGATAGCAGTTACCAGGTCCGTATTAAGAACGCTTCGAAATTTATACTTATTTTTAATTAATACTTAAATGTACACCACAATAATTATTAGACAAATTACATTTTAATATTCTCACATAAAATATATAAATTTAACATGTAAAAGTGAATGAAAATTTAATTCTGTAAATCTCGGTATTTTTTATTGTTATTAATATTTGCCAATAAAATAAAGACACTACCCTGACTCTTAAGCTGTTATAGTAGCCGTGTTCACTCCATTAGTAGGTGTCTGCAAACTACAACGCATGTTTCTCACTACAATAAAACCACCTCAACTATATTTTTTTCCAACAAACAGGTGCATCCCAGAATTTTAGTAACCAGTCGATATAAATTCTTTATTTCTACAACAAAATTCAACTACATATTTCACTGTTCAATCTGCTTAACATCATATATGCTCTCAATTTATAGAAACAATTAACTTTTTTGTTCCTAGACAAATTTCCAGAACAAATAATCTGTTCAACTGTCTTTGTATTAGAACAAACATAATGCAAAATTCGCTCATTTTTTCACTAGTTCACCAAAATAAAGACTGGATTTTATTTTCTTAGGAATTTATACGTATATGAAATGGAGATAATCGCCGAATTTAAAAAACATAATATACGTTAGATATGATGTAATCAGGTATTACAACAAACCTAAATAAACATAAATTATTTAAAATACTTAACCACAATAGATACATAAATTGTAAAATGACGTTCAAGTGTAATTTTAATTTATTGACACAGTGTTTGCAAAGCACGTAAAACCACTTTCAAATAAATATCCTTGTATTACATACGTATATTTTATTATATTATCTACTAGCAAAAGATAATAAGAGAATTGTTATTATGCAAATGAAAGCTCGTCTGGGAATCACGCGGAAAAATTACGTACATGACATATGAATATCATCTGCGTCAATGCTGTGATAACTGATATTTGGTAATTATCTATACCTGGTTACATACATATATTATTTATATACCAGGTGTCCCAGATCTAATATTGCAACTGATATCTTTCTAATTTGAAAAAATGCAAAATCAAGCAAGGTGTCATTGGAAGTAATTGGCAGACACCTGGAAGGTACAGTTTTGAAACTACCTCCAATGAACCATTCTTTGGGGAATCACCCACAAGTCATTTTTGTCAGGATTCAATACTCAGCTTTCTTTGGTATTAATGATAGAATTACTAAAAGTTTGAAGTATAATAGTGTGAACAAAAATTTTACTCGACACATATTTAAAATAACTATCGTATGAGATTTGATTTCTATTGTACTTTTGTTTCTAATACGAGGGAGCGTTTTTATATTCGCGGAATGAGCGGGTTGTAGAGGGGTGAGTAGGCGCATGGGGGGCGTGGCCTGTGCAGCGACTCATGATTAGTATAAATACGAAGTTTCATTGTTATTAGACAGTTAGTCTTTGAGCTATCGTCAACCAAGTAACATAATCAGGAGTGAAAAGTGAAATATGGAAAAAATCGAATATCGTGCCGTTATAAAGTTCCTTACCAGGCAAGGAAAATCAGTCGCGACCATAATTAATGAGATGTCATTGGTTTACGGCGACTCTTGTCCAGGAAAAACCATGGTGTACAAGTGGCATAGTTTATTTAAACAAGGAAGGGAATCCCTTGAAGACGACCCGAGGCCGGGCAGGAGCATTGAGGTGACCACGCCAGCACTTATCCAAAAAGTTGAACAAATTGTACTCGAAGATGCTCGACTAAAGAAGAAACAACTCGCAGAAATGGTTGAAGTATCCGATACAACAATTTTTAAAATCCTACACGATCATCTCGGCATGTCTAGGGTCAGCGCAAGATGGGTGCCGAGAATGCTCACGTCGCCGCAAAAACAACAGCGCGTAGAGTGTTCGCGTGCATTTTTGGACCTCTCTAATGAAGACAAGGATAGTGTATTGAGTGGAATTGTTACTGGAGACGAAACTTGGGTTCATCATTATGAACCTGAGTCCAAACAAGACTCCATGCAGTGGCATAAAAAGGGCACAGCGCCTCCCAAGAAATTTAAAGTGTCACAATCAGCTGGGAAACTCATGGCAACGGTATTTTGGGACTCGGAAGGAATATTGTTGATTGATTATAAAGATAAAGGTGTTTCTATAACCGGAGAATATTACGCTTCAATATTAGAGCGACTAAAAGAAGCCATTAAAGAGAAAAGACGGGGAAAATTGACAAAAGGTGTTCTGCTTTTGCACGACAACGCGCCCGTCCACAAGAACCGCGTTGCGTGAGCTGCCCTGCATAAGGTGGGCTTCGAAATTGTGAATCACCCACCCTACAGCCCAGACCTGGCCCCTAGTGATTATTACCTGTTTCCGAAAATAAAAAAAGAGCTGCGGGGTAAAAAATTTACTGCCGATGATGAAGTCAAGGAGGCAGTTTCGGCGTATTTTGCAGATAAAGAGAAATCATTTTTTTATGAGGGTATAAATAAATTAATTGAAAGATGTGAAAAATGTATCCGTCTTGCAGGTGAATATATTGAAAAAGAAAAATAATTTGGTTTTTTTATTTCCACCCCTTGTCCCCCATTCCGCGAATATAAAAACGCTCCCTCGTAACATTCGTATAAAAGATGTAGATCTTCATTTAGAATTATCAAAATAGTTTATAGTTAAATTAGAGTGGAAGTAACGTTCTTATACGAGGGTAGCCGTATATATTTCTGGAACTGGCAACTTGCTTCCGCTCTGATGATTGCATCATGAAGTTTGTCATTTTTGACAATATATTTACCTTGACAGTTTTATTATCCAGTCGCTATTTCTATTGTTGACAGTAACTTGAAAATTTTATGTCGGAATGGAATTAACTCGGGAACATTTTCGTGCAATTATTTTTCATTCGGCGTGGATTATCTCAACAAGAATGCATCGACGAGCTGAATTCTTTATATGTTGATGAAGCACCATCGAAAACTACAGTATATTGTTGGTATAGTGAATTCAAACTTGGACAGCGTTCTTTGGACGATGTATTTCGTGAAAGTCGTCCCACAAATGTTGTTGTGCCGGAAAACATTAATGCAGTGTCTGAATTGATAATGCAAGACCGTCATGTGACATACCATGAGATCGGGGCATCTCTAGGTATTAGTAACACCAGCGTGCATAAGATCCTACATGAACATTTAGCCGTTAAAAAGCTATGGTTACGTTGGGTACCACATAATTTGACAACCGCTCAAAAAAGCACTCGCGTCGATTGGTGCCAAGAAATGCACAAAAAAGTGCAATGGTGGTGCTTCAAAGAAGTGATGAATCTTGGGTCTATACGTACGCGCCCGACTGTGTCGGTATTCCAAGATGAGCCAAAATCAACAAAAGTTGTAAGCGCTCGAAGCACATCAAAACAAATGGTCGCCTGTTTTTTCGGAAAAACCGGTCACGTTGCAACCGTGCCTTTAGAGAGTTGTAGAGCGGTCAATTCCTGATGGTAATAACTATTTGTTTGTCAAAAATTTTTGAAGAAATAAGGAAAACAACCCGAAAACGACAGATCATTCTCCACCATGACAATGCGAGCTCTCATAGGTTCAAATAATAAAATATTTGACCGGTCAAAACATTGAATTGATGAGCCATCCGCCGTACAGCGCTGATCAAGCACTCTGTGATTTCTTTTTGTTCCCACACGTGAAGAATAAGCTTCGATTTTCTATGCCGGAAGAGGCAGTTGAGGCATTCAAAACTCATATTTTGGAGATACCGCCTTCACAGTGGCAGCAATGCTTTTCAGATTGGTTTAAACGAATGCAAAAGTGCATTGATTTTCTAGGAGAATATTTTGAAAAGCAATAAAACTATTTTCGATAATAAATTTTTTTTTGTTTTCCAATCCCGAAATATAAACAGATCTCGTATAATCTTTAAAATGCGTTTTACTTTTTTCACGATGGGTGTGTTGGTATGTACGTACGGAAATAGTTTTCTGAATTTAAAAAATCTCCTTTAATAACGATGTCGCGCTTTGAAATTGACTTGAACCAAAATTACTTTCAATTAATAATATTCTGTATAATAGCATGGAAAATTTAATTATGGGGAACTCTTAAAGTCTATTATTGACAAAAGTCTTTATGAACAATTTAGACGCAACTGTTTTAAATAGCCCATTAAGAAAAAATGCTTTGTTTTGGCATAGGTGTATGCATATGGATAACATTATAGCGTGTTTTAGAGGAACAAATAGATAGCCAAATTTGCAGTTAGCCACACATAATGGTGTTATTCATAGGTTTATTAGCATACCTTTGTCAAAACTTAATTCGAAAAAGGATTATATATAATAAAACAGATTACAAATAATAACAGTTATAATCGCCAAATATTAAGTAATATTCTAACTAAAAAATTGTATGTCAAGACTATTTCAATGGTTTACCCAAAAACACAAATATGTTGACAATGAATATAAAATAATTATTTACACTGGACATCCAAGTATTAAATTGACAAAAATTCTTAAAAAACAAAATCTACAAGTAATAATCAGAGCCAAATTTTGCAAAACACATCAAAAGTGACAAAGCCTAAACCCATAAAAACGGTAAGGCAGGAATCTATAAATTATCATGAAGTACATGTTCAGATTTTTTTGTTGATCAAACAGCAGAACTTTGGACGAACGTGTATCAAAACACAGCAACGCATACATAGATAAAAAAACGACTTCTCCTTCACTAATCATTTAATTAGTAATAATCGTAGGTCAAATTTTGTATATAAAATAATGCATATAGAAAACAAATGACATAAACTAAATTTATTAGAATATTTATAAATTAATAAACTTAAAAATGCATAATTTCATAAACAAACAAGTGTATTTTTTAAAAAATAATCAACATGATAAATAAATGATAACAAGAAAAACTAAAAACGTTTTCTTTATCGATGTTTAATTAAATGATAAAATAATAAAAATAAGAAGAAAATCATTTAAAAACTAATGTCATTATAGAACTTCGAAATTTTATTTTGATTTCTTACTTAAATAAAAAAATAATAGATTAACGTGACGTTGGCTATATTTTTTTAATTTGTAGGATATAGATAATGAATACATAAAGAGAAATAGACTTGACATGGGTTATCATTTTCTATTAGAAATATTCAATAGGTGTAAATGCTGTATGTTTAGTTGCCTATATAAATTACTTTTTAACATATTATTATAGAAATACTAGCAAAATTAACTCTTTTTAAAAAAAGAAGAAACATCACTTTAATACAGATTTTTATTCGAATGAAAATTAAAATTTTATACGAAAAAGAAATAGTTTTGATTACAAAGTACTACAATTGTATTACAGATTATTTACTTGTCTATTTTAGTTTGCTTACTTTATGCATAAAAAAAATTGTTAAAGGTTTCAAAAAATTGTAAAGATTGTATTCATCTACTTATATTTACACATGGAATTGCCTAATTATTATAGTCCATAAATATAATATTGGCAACATTGAAAAATATTAATAATATAACTTAAAATTTTGTTTAAAATATATAAAAATTTTTCAATTTCACGAAAATCACGGAAAAGTTTAAATAAGATTTTAATTCGAGACATAGTATTTAGATAATGTAAGAAAATAGAATTCTTAATAAAACTTTCTTGGCAAACAATATAAATTAACTATCTTTAAATATAAATATATTGGCCACACTGTACTAATGTCAAGTTATCTTCTATATAAAATTCTGTTTATAGGTTATGTTATTTCTTCTACCTTCCTTAAATAAATTGTTATGAATTTAATAATAAAATGGCTCAAGGCAAACTAAAAATCAAAGCAAAATACCCAGCAGGAGTTAAACAGAAACAAAAACAAACTAAAGGTCCTGCAGTATCAAAACGTGCAAGTTAGTACCAATTACATTTGGATGACGAATAAATTATTTAGCAGTAAATACACTTGATACACGTATTTATATCTTAGTGTATGCAGCAGAATTATGGAAACAGTACTTGATATTAATTCAGCTTGTTCGCTCAAAACATACAGGTGTCATCATTAATAATTTTTTATTGAACAAAGTTTTCTAATACAAATTTATTAATACAGCAACAATTGTGATTATCTTTAACTTTCTCTTTTCTTTCCATTTTGAATATTTGTCAAAAAAAATTATACTAAACATTTAATGAAAATTGCTTTATTTTTAGATCGTCCTATAAAACCAAAGAAACAGAAGAATTCTGAAGCTAGTAAATTTAAAAAAATGGTTACAAGAACGGTTAACAAAGCTGTCGAGGAAGAAATTAGGAACCGTGCTGCACCAACACAAAAATTATCCAAAATTCAGGAAGCAATAGCAAAACAAAATAAAAATTAATAAGTATTTAATTATACCATGTTTATTGAAAATTATTTAAATATTACAATTATAATACATGGAATGTTTTTATAAATTGTATGTTCTTAATACAAAATGGCACATATAAACACTGTCTACCAAAATCCTATGGACGAGCAACCTGAAAAATACAACAAAGATATTTAATATATTTTTAAAAAAAAACATATAAACTTACAATAAATAGATGACCATTTTTATCTTTATAAAAGGATTGTTCGGTTCCAACTTTGAATTCTATAACACCACATGATTTTCCTTGAATACTATGGTCAAGACTAAAAATAACTTCATTATAAATACTACTCAAACACAGTTGCAATGCTTACGTTTTTGTATTTACAAAATTAATTAGCGATGGTTTCTTCAAAATATCCATTGTTAATGTAAGCATTTCAATTAAATGTGGTACTTTAAGTATTAAATCACCCTAAAAATATATGCCTCACTTAAAATTGCTAACAGAAAATACCATTACTTACCTTGTTTGCTTTTAATAAATCTTCAGGGACTTTGACTAGAAGGAAATCATCTCTCTCTGTAGTAACAATAAATTCCACTCGATCTAATGGTAAATTATGTTTCATTTTGCCTGGAGATTTTGCATCAATTACATGTAAAGATTTGTCTGTAATTATTACTACCCTTTCTCGTTCTCTATAGCCATGGCGATCATATTTCACTACAGATGTCGAATACTATAAATAAATCTTTGTTAAGCACATCTTTGTACATCTCTAGAATGACTTGCATTTCATTAAATTATTAATTATATTGTTTAGAATATATATTTACATGTAATTCAGGAATAAGCGTTTCGTTAAGGTATTTTTCAGACACTTTGAAAAGCCTTCAGAACTGCGATTAATATCTTAATGTAAAAAGGTTTAAAATTTAGTGGGTGTCAAACTAACATGTCAAAAAATAACTATATCGATATTTATAATAATAATATGAAAAGCATATACTACTAGTTTCAAATTAAAAGACAGAAATATGTGTAGCAACTAGCACCGTTGAATTATGAGTAATAATTTATTCCTGTTTACTAGTGATATTTGCGACTATTTCCTAAATATAAACGCTGTTCTACAATTTGGAGACAAACAGTTTAACGTTTCCTGGCTTTATTATAAAACAGAGCTGGATTGTCGTATCTGCTCGACAGAGGTGGAACGTCATGGAGCTACATTCGATACGTACAAATGTATGCTATTAAATCAGACATGTAAGTACTCCTCATAGTCATGTTCGACCATCCAGCTCTGCTCATAAATTAATTTGCACTTAAACTGCGAACGTTGTTGAGCGTGAAAATGTGGAAACATACCTAATGGTGAAAACTTTTCACCAAAGTTATTCACTTCACGCTGCGTAATAATAGCTATGAACAAGGTAGGTATTTCAGAAATTTTAAAATTATTTATTTTACTTTATTTATGTATCACCGATTGTTAATATTCGTTTCGCTTATATCTAATTGTCGATTCGTAGATAAGAACTTACTACAACCGATTCTCACTTGTCGCATCAGCTGAAAATGTTTACAATGGCAAAATTATTTGCTAAATATTCTAACATCAAATATCACAAAAGTTTTCGTACATTTCACTTTTATAAGATATTTCTCTAGTGTAAGCCATATATTTCGAATGAATTCGGTAAAGCCTCATCATAGTATACATATTTGTGAAAATAAGCATTTGATGCTTTGAATGTTAAAAGGTATCATTCAAATATTAATAACGCCCTGTTTACTACGTATATTTCAAGGAATAACATCTATCATCAGGTAAACTTGTGTAATTAACGAACGACTCTTTGTAGAGCTTATCGTACCTTTTCGATACAGAATAATAATGAAAAAACATTGCCTCCCTCTATCGTACAACACGCGAATGCATTGAACGACAGAACAAGGACGAGTTTATCCCGATAAGTCAGCAACAAGGTGACCAAAGCATATTTAGACAAACACTAATTCTTGGCGATTTGCCAAACGGATGAATGTTAAAAGGAATGTCAATTTTAACACATTGCACTTGTAACAGTTCACTCATCGCGCTCATTTGGAATCTTTGGACGCCTATTTATCCGTACAATTTCGACAGCTCAGGATATTTTGAATATTTTTTTCAGTTCTTTTTATTTCAATAAACATTAAAATGATTCACTGTCAAATCAGCTATAATTTGAATTTGTTTATTGCGCTATAGGAGAATGAACACTGTTTTGGGAAATTATGACACCTGCCGACAACATTCCTCTTCACTTGTTATATATTAATCACCGTGATCGTATGACTATTTTGCGATACGAGGCTGCCGTAATGGTTACCCAGATCGCTATATGAGGCTGCTGTAATAATCATCAAAAGCTTCAAAAATTTGATTAGCAAAACTAGTACTCATGCAGATTCTGTTCTCATGTTAATATTGTGGAAAGGTTAAGACTACGCTCAATCACTGCTTTTTATAATAGTCTATGAGCATCATCGAACCCACATGTACAACTTGTTGTTACCAAGGTTCTTCACTGAAATGATGTACTTCAATATAGTTGTCAGCCAACCTACGTCTTTCTTGAGTCTCTTAATCCACAAGATGAACAATTCCTGTCATCACAGACTTCCATGTCTGATGGCCTTCACCATATTCTTCAGTGTATCTTCTGCATTTTACTGTATTTATAGTTTGCAGCAATAAATTTTAGCAAGGTAATGTCACCGTCAGAAGATATAATTGTAGAGATTTTATTAACTGCTTCTACAAGATCTCATATCTAGCATTTGATCATGTAAAAGATATTTCTGTCACTTATTTGTTTAAGTTTCATACCTTTACTCAAAAATATTATCTAATCTAAAGTTAAACAATGCCTTGCATCAAAAGTTGTACTAGGAAAGTTTTGCAATACAGCTTTGTTTATTTAATTTTTAAAAGTAATTTCTTCTACGCTCAATACACCTCTCCATCCTCCAAAACCAACCTTTAAACCAGTTCTGCCAAGTTTCACTAAGGAGTAAAACACACTTGTTGTCTCAAGCCCGCAGAAGGGCCTCATCACTGGAAAACCGCCTCCCTTTAGCTTCATTTTCACATGCGGGAACAGTGCAAAGCCGCAAGGAGCAAGATCTGGACTGTAGGGAGGGTGCTCGAGATGTTTCAATCCTGTCGTGGTCAAATATTCGGTGCAGGTTTTGGCGCGGTGAGCTGGAGCATTATCATGATGGAGGAACCAGGTGTCCATTCTTGACTTTGACCGCAGGTTCTTCATAGATCCAATGACTTTAGGCAGGCACTGTCCAGTATACCACTTAGCTGTGACTGTCTTCTGTATGTCTAAAACGACGCGTTCCACAATTCCACGCGATTTGAAAAATACAGTTATCATTTTCTTCTTTTCAGATCGGGATTTTCTGACAACTACAGGTGTGTCCTCATCATCAAAGACCGAAACTTTATTTTAAGATTTGGTCAGCACGTCGTAATAGTACAGCCAAGTCTCGTCACCTGTTACGATGTTGTTCACATACCGAGATTGTCCCTTATTAAACTTTTTTAGCATTTCCCAGCACCAAGTCACACATCGTGTCATCTGCTCTTCAGTCAGTCGATGCGGCACCCAGACAGAACAAAGTTTCTTCACGTGCAAATGGTTATGCAGAATCGAACGAATTGCTGGTGCATTTAGGCGTGAAGTACCCTCTATCTGTTGGTAGGTCACTCGCCTGTCCTCGCCAAGCATTTTCCTCACAGTAGTAACGTTTTTCTCCGTAACTGACGTTCGTGGCCTTCCCGGCTGCTCAGCATCCTCCACAGTTAAATTTCCCCTTTGGGGAAATTTAACTGTGTACAATAGTCATTTCTTCGAAGCACTGGTCTACATATGTTTAAACCACGCACGAAATAATAACGCAAAACTGCCCTTATCTCATTTCGTGACCACGATGCCATCGCAAGCACTTTACACTCTCACTGCTAATGAATAACTGAGCCCATCGACATGGCGCGGCGGCTACTATGCACGTATGAACATGTCTCAACATGCAGCTTCCTACGATTCATTGTTGCGACATATTGCAAAACTTTCCTAGTACCCTTTGTATATATACATATATCTAAATTAAGGTAATACGGTCGTGTTTCAAAAAGGCAATAGGTATACAATGCATATTGTTGCCTATGTAATTATCTAAGAATATAGCAGAATATAAGAGTCGTAAATATTGAATTTATATAGCTAATTATAAATCATTTAGCAAGATAAAATTACTTGATACATATATGTAAATATATATATATATATATATATATATATATATATATATATATATATATATAGCATATTTATCGATCGTTAGAATTTACCTTTTCCTTTTCCATAGATATAGTAGCTGTATAGGCCTCTTTAAAAGACACACTTTCTTTCGCAACTCTATCTGTTTTAAACCAATGCGGTAAGCTCTCTTCGTAAGTCCTCTTTTTACCTATAAAAAGATATATTTGGGCAATATACTTACACAAATGATAGTTACAAACCTTTAAACAAACTTTCTGCTAAAATCTTTAACTCAAATCCACGTTTACGTTCCGGAGTTAATTTTAATCGGTATACACGAGACATATGAGCTGCATAATAGCGTTCTAACAATGCTGACGCTTCTTTACAAGAAGCTGGAGCTGAAGGCCAAGGTCTATCCAATAAACTTTTCGGCAATGATTTTGACAAACGTATCAGCCAATTTTTCTTACCGAACTCTATGAATGATCTGTTGACTTCGGTCAATGGTTCGTTACGTGTTATGAAACCTTTAATGAACCTGTAAATGAGATATTGCATAAACTTCGAATCGAATATATAAAGAAAAATAATGATCAGGTAACTCTTAAAAAAACATTTGCAACGCGTTAGTTCCAGAAAATATTCGTTCTTTTCTTTATTGAAATATTATATACTCACATCATTGCGCGTGTTAATTGATATTATGTATAGGTATTTCTGTTGCATTTATAACATATAAATGAGATAAATTCGATAAGAAATTTTATCACCACATAAGCTATATTTTATTACTTCTCTATAAATATTTTGTTACTAAGAGGTGTACAATTGCTTGTTTTGTTTACAGTGGCGGCTATTTAATTTTTACTAAAATTTCTGTAAGAACATTGGCCAAGAAAATTTTAAGGTGCTAGAAAATACGCCATCCCCCATAGAGCATGGGAAAATAGTGCAGACACATACATATATCAATACCTATATCATTTCCATTGCTGACTTAATAATATAAATAAAAAAATGTTAAAGAAGATCGTTTTTTGCGGTTGGATGCGTGTTGCTCTGTTCTTTGATAAAATGATCTTGTAATAATACAAATAAAGTAACCAAGTTTACTGCAGCTGTGGAGAATCAAAAACTGATCGTTGCCTGTTATCATACCTCTGTAAACGAAAGCAATCGAGTCATCCGAATCGTTGTAGGCGATTCTGTTCCTAATTGTTTCCAAGTAAAAAAGTATTCGATATTAAAATCACTCGAGTATCGAGTACTCTTGAATACGTGTTTAAGGGGTCTAACATAATTACGTAGGGCTACTAACCAAAGTCGTCAAAATTTGCATCATAAAAAAGTTGTTTATTCTACCTGGTTTGATGGAATGTTGTTTCTTTTTCCTGATTGAAGGAAGATTCTTTTTGTTCTGTATATTAAATAAAATAGCGTTGCTAAAGTTACACTGAATTATTTTATTAATATACAACAAATGCACTTTGAGTACTATACTACATTTTTACTTGATTGTGTATGCAGAACTCAAGATGTATCTGATGTGTTTTAATAAAATAATCCATTGTAAGGTTACCGGCGTTGTTTAATTTAGTATATAAGAGAAAGACAATCTTCCTTCAACCAGAAAGAAGAAACAATATTCCATCAAACCATGTGGAATAAGCATTGATTAAGATATATAGTAAATTAGTGATTAAATTTCTTGAAGAAAACTTAAACACTCCTAAACAGAGTCCTCCTTCTTCATAACAATGCGCGGATTCACAAGACAGTCAAACTTCTTCGAGATGGACCACCCACCCATACAGTTCGGATTTGGCTCAGTTAGATTTATTTTTAGTTACAAATTTTAAAAAGCACTTCAGAAGATATCATTTTGTAGACGTTAACCAATTGAAGAAAGAGGTTGATGCCTACTAAACGTGTGGTTAACAGGTGAATTTTGCTTTCTTTTGGTATACATTATTGTCTTAAAGAGATTAGGGTGTTTATAAAATAATTAATGCAGTTTTGTTACTATTTTGTGAAAGTATTCCTTAGAACAAAAGTAGATATTAAGTACATTATTACAAAGTGATAAGGTATTGTAAAATGATTATTTTTTAAATGAAGAAGGAATTGTCAACGTTGTATTATTGCAGACGTATGCTAAAGGTAAATTACTACATTGTATTTAAAAAACAAAGAGCTTTCAGAAAAATGAAAATTTGTATCTCTTAGATATTAGACGCAAGGGTCGACCTAACTGGTACTAGATCTAGAAAGAAAACCGTGTACAATAAACAAAAGTGACCAGCATATACAGGAGAATACTATTCATATAAGGTATCTAAGATTCTGGATGGATGAGTCTCATACTGCAACCAACGGACATCACATTGGTGGCCCTCAGATATACTCAGTGCTGTTTTTATGTTTCGATGGTATTTTTAGCCCACTTTTTTCAACGTTTCACTTTCCATTGAGTTGACAATATTGGCAAATATCTCAATGTGTAGGAGTGAAATGAAATTAGTTGACTTTAACTTTGTAGTTAGTGCTATTTTAGTACAAGTGTGACCGATGATATTTCTTTGGAAAATATAAGAACTTATTGTAAACATTATTAATATAAAACTTGTAATCCCTGACATTCTGTAAAACGAAATGTACATAGAGAAGTGTATTGAAAATATATTTTGTGTAACTATGCCAGGTGTTTTTTTTTTGTACTCCTCAAAAATATTCTGGCAATATTCGTGCACATGCGTTGAAAGATACTTCTAAAAATTTAAGCCACGTTTGACGCTTAGTTGTTTAACAGTTATTTGCATCAGCCGACGTTAAAGTTTCTGTAAAAATAGAAAAAATTGAATATCGAGCCATTATTAAATTCTTGCATTTAAAAGGCAATGCGCTCGGACAAATAAAAGCCGAGATAGACCCTATTTACGAGGATTGTGCCGCAGTGAAATTTTTAGCAACTAAATTGAAACGTGGTCGTATCAACTTGGTTGGCTATAAATGTCCGGCATGGCCAAAAACTGCGACCACGACCGACATTGAAAAAGTTCACCAAATGGTGCTAAACAACCGAATTAACGTTAGAGAAATAGCAAAGGTTGTGGATATCTCGAAAGAACGTATTTGTTATATAGATAAAAGTTTTGCGCATGGAAAACCGCATTCAAATGAACATTTCCAAAGCCCTATTAAAGCAGTTTAAGTCAAATAAGTTGGAGCTTTCTAATGAACTACGAAGGGCGAATCGGCTCCTAAAAAAAAGTGAAGACTGTCACATTGACCGGGAAAGTATTGACGACTATTTTTTGAGATAGTCATGGAGTTGTGTTAATTAACTATCTTAAAAAATGAAAAACAGCGGGAGCATACTACGCATCATTAGTTGACAACCTCAACATGAAGATGGAATTGCCCGCCAAAAATATTCTGCTAGTATTCTTGGGCATGCATTGAAAGATAATTTCAGCCATATTTGATGCTCAGTTGTTCCTCAAAGGCAGAAATTACGAAAAAAATGGCCGCATTCGAAGAAAAATAAAGTTTCGGTTGATAATAACAATGCACCGCCTCGCGCTTCAAAGCTCGTCTTGTCAAAAATTCACGAATTGGGATTGGAATTGATAGATCATCCACTGAATTTACCAAATCTGGTCCTCAACGATTTTTATCTGCTTCCTGGGCTCAAAGTTTAGATCTGAGAATGGAGATTTCCATAGAATGAGAAAGCCATCAGATTTGTAAACGCCTATTTTCCAGAAGAAGATGCCAACTACTTCTTGAACGGAATAAAGAGATGAAAGTCTCCCTGGGAAAAATATATAGACTTGCAAAGAGATTATGTTGAAAAATAAAACTAAATTTAAAGAAAAAATACTTGTTTCTGTGTTAGGCTGAAAAGTTTTCAGACTACCCTCGTAACTTTATTGCTAGTATTCGAAAACATACTTACGAAAAAAGAACTTCATAATATAGTTGTGACAACAACATCTACATAATATTCATTATTAATGTTATTTTATAATATTTCTTATAATATTCGGTATTTTTATAGTTAACACAAAGTTAGAAATAATTTCAAATTACAATTGATTTGTCTTATTTGCATCAAAACTCTTCGATATATAAGTTAATTCCACTTTCTTTTAATTGCCATTTAACTGAAAACAAACAAATGGCGCATTATAGAAATCAAATGATTATAGACTGTGACTTCAATGGTGATCTGAAGAAGAAAGTTCTTTCTTTGTCGTTCAAATAAACGTATTTTATCAATTGAATTTAATAATATTTACTTAGTAAGATATTTTTATTATGTTTAATTAGATTATTTTACTTTTTATTTTGTAAAAACATACATAAAATATAATAAATTACCTTCTAATACGTTTCGCAGCTTCACGCCTCCTCTTAGCTAGCTTTATAGCCAGATGTCTGCGAATATATTTCTGTATAACAATAGCGGCCTGTCTCATTTTAAGGTATCTTCTCCTCTGCAAAATGCATTTCCACTTCGCTTGAATTATAGCAGCGATATCGTGTTTCTTTTCCTGGAAAGCGTCTTCTGTTTCGAACAGTGTCTTTGGGAATCTTATGAATATCTTTGTTCGTCCCATTCTATACTCATCCTTCTCGTATCCGAGACAAGCAACCAAAGTTTGTACACCTTCTTTAGCGGGTCCGGGAAAATTCGGCCAAGTTTCCCTGGATAAACATTTGTAGCGATGCAAAAATTTTTCGTATACACGACGATAGGCAAACCCGGCTCTTCTCACGCGTAAATTTTCCATTAAACCCAAGTATTTCACTTGATGTTTCACTAACTGGTCGTCGAATTTAACTGAATCAAAAAGATATTGTAGTAACGGTTAATTAACATTTTTAATTCAAACCAAAATTAATTTTAATCATATTCTATTATTAAAATTTAATATAAGACACTTCCAATATTTGATAACTTTATAAATTAAATGTTTTTTGTAAGAACTATTTATAAAATCTTACGGTGCAGCTCTATAGGCTTCCACAGCGTGCGAAATTAGTACTTAACTAAAGTCATATACTGTGTGACAAAAGAAACGAATCACACAGTAGAAGCATGTATTATTTTTAAACCAAATTGTTGAAAATAATAAGTGATAAAAAAAGTAGCAAATAATAGATCTTTGTGTCGTTGTTTGCCGAACTTTCCTTTTATTTCTTTTTTATTTTGGACCAGTTTAGTTTGATTATTCGAGTGTAACCATTTATAGTTCTGAATGGATATAAAAGTGCTAAAAATTGGAAGACAACCAAATTATCACCAGCTAAGTGATTTTGAAAGAGTACTATCGTTGAACTACATGTGACGGGTGCATTTCGGTATTCAATATCGTAAGACGACCTGGAAGAGCCACCGAACGGGAAAATAAAAGTTTAAGATTGCGTGTCCTTAGGAACCTTAAATAAGAGGTAGATCATAGAATAACAACGCGTTCCATATATCTCTGTATTCGTTCGTTTGAGTTAATTTCATATCGTCCAAGACTAATACCGCCTCTCACTAATCGTAATCGTGGCCTTAGGTTAGAATAGTATAATCTATGGGTAGATTGGGATGAATAGTAGAAAAAATATCATTTTTCAAACGAAACTCGTTTCTCATTATGGACTCATAATGGTCGTACACAAGTCCGACGTCGAAAAAGAGAAAGAAATTTTTTGAATTTTTCCGCAAAACGAATTAAACGAATTTTTCCGTAATACGTGAGAGTGCGCTTACTATAGGATTCAAGGCCATGCTCGAAGAGAGATTTACAAAGTTTTGGAAGTATTAATTTTACCATATATCCAACGGCTAATACCACATTCCAGCAGAAAAATGCTGGTCCTCATGTTGAAACTGTTACATTACGATTCCTGCAAGAGGTTAACATTAAAATTCTTAAACGGTTAGCACGATCGCCAAATCTATCGCCCAAATAATATGAATGATGGAAGGATTGGTATGCATACTAAACCTCCAATAAACTTACAACAGCTACATACTACGCTGCAATTGGTTGGAATGAGCTTCCACAAAAGTCCAAGGAACATCTTATTAGAAGCATGTTCGGGTGAATAGCTGAATATATATTGTTTCTTGAACGAAAATTTAATAATTTATTAATAAATAAAATACATACTTTTACTGGGTGGTTCGTTTTTTTATCACATAGTATATGTCATAACATATAGTACTCTCATTCTATTTAGTTTCATTTGTATCAAAACTATCTGAGAGACGTATGATAAGTATTAAATTACTTTTCATCCATTCTACTTGAATTTTTCAAAACTGCTTTTTATCCAAGATTTTAAAAAGTATTGTTTTATATTTTTTTTGTTCTATAATGTTATTTTTGTTCTAAATACTTAAACCTTTTCACTCATGCAGTTACTTTCAAAAACAATATATTAAATTTAAGTTTATGAATATTTTTTGAATTCTTGAGAAGAAAGAGCGTCTTCCACACGTACAGTATTAGCTGTGTTAGTAGGTTTAGGAGTGACAATACTATTTTCTACTGGCCATCATCAAGCTTCATCTTCACGTTGAACAAAAAAATGAAATATTAGAAAAATCATTTAGTAAAATTCCAAAGAAAATTGTACCGTTAAAGTGGGAAAGGCACTACAAAGGTTTTGCAATATGGCGCAATCGATTACTGAACGCTGTAATAAATTCAATGTATGTTGAGACCTACTCAAGCCTACACTATAGCCGGCGACTCAGTTTCTCTATTAGCTATTCTGCTCGAACATCTATGAATAACGAAAGTTTGTTCCGCATGCCTTAACTGCGGTAAGATGCTTGACAAGTTGACAAATGTAACGTCTCGTTATGTTGACATCTTAGCAAATGTTGAAGCCTTGCTTTATTAGTATAACGTGCCTACTAAATAAAGCACAGAAAAAAATCTGACTCTTTAAAGACAGTGGCACGATCGTTTCCTATATTGTGAAAGAAGTTATGGAACACGCGGTGATAGAAACACAAAAAAAAAACACTACAAAGTGATTTACATAATGGAGTACCTTTTCGGTACTGTTGAAGGGGTAAAAACATTCGTTCTTTTAAGAAAAACATGGAAAAGTTAATTTAGAAGAATGTTATGGAAAGCAGTTTGAAAAATTATGAAAATTGAAGTTCTATTGCAAAATGTTTGTAGATACCTTTATATAACAGTACTCTAAAGTCTATGGCTCTTTTTTCGTAATTTATTTCGTTAATATTCTCATGTTAACATATATATTTCATACAAACTACGTGATCAACTTATTAAGAAAGTTAGTAAAAATTTTTTAACCTGGCATTTTGTCATCATTTGGTTTTATACATCGTATGTAAGAGGGAGTTTTTGTCATCAATATCGCCATTAAATTATTCAATGAATTCTTGAACTGCGTTATAGCTGTATCAGGTCTCTTTTTGCTCTCTTGTTCTTGAGGTGGGAATACTTCATTTATAATGGCATTGTTCGAGGCAGACATTGTCTCTCTCAAATCTCTGAACAGCAAATCATTATTTTTTTCTATAAATGTATAAATATTGTACGTTACTGGTCCTGCGTAATGTAAAAGCTTAAATTCCTGAAAAAAACGAATTATCTATTAGCGATATCTAAAATCATAATTTGTGAACTATTTATCATACATTTCGTCCCATGACTTTTTGAGTCTGCGTATCAGCTTTTGGATGCGAAAGATAATGCTTATGGTGAGCTAAATTTCTGTTCATCTTAGCTAACAATGTAGCGTCAGTAGGATCGCCCGGTCTCAAACATTCCTCATCCATTAACGCAATGATACCTAAAGGTTACGATGTTCTATTAGATTTCTATAAACACCACCTCTTTTTCAGAGGTAATAATAGTCGAAGTTGTTCACAGAAAATGGGAACAATTAAATCAAAATATTGGGCGACAATTGTTTTGTGAAAATAAATTATTTATGAAAGAATAAATAATCCATATGTACATCATACTGAAAGAGACGTAAATATCAACACATAAATAGTAACTTTTTTTCAGTCCCAGCATGAACAAGTCTGCAAGATTCTAGCGAACACTGGCATTAAGAACATGGTAATAAAAGTTTGTTTCTTTCATGTATATACATATCGCTTATAAGTATTTGGTCACCCTTGTTTCATTACAGTTTCTATATAAAAGTTGTAATTATAGAATTTATTTCTGGAGTAAGAAATAGTTTCATAGTAAACATTAAAATTTATAAAAACTTATTCAAAAATAATTATGGGGTTACCCTATTATTCACAATGAATGATAATAGCCTAATAAAACACCAGGTAGAATAATTGCACTTAAGGGATTAGATCTCTCAATTCTTGGAAATTCTCGATTGTTATGATTTTATTTTAAGGTAGGGTGTTATTGTAAACTATTAAGTATTTATACTTGGGTATTTTGGCAAAATTGCAGTTAGTTTAAAGTGGGCACGCGATCACCAAAATTAGACCATAAAAGACTGAAATAAAGTATTGTGGACCGATGAATCCAAAGTTGAGATTTTCGGTTCACGAAGACGTGTTTTCGTGAGGAGGTCTGTGGGTGAACGTGCCCGGAAAGAATGGATAGCCCCTACTGTTAAGCACAGTGTAGGCTCAGTCATGATATGGGGTTGCTTTTCTGGATCAAACGTGGGCGATATCGTAAAAAGCGAAGGTATACTAAAAAAATAACAGTATAGGCATATTAGAGGAAACCGCAATCCCCTCTGGAATTTCGGGTCAGTATTTTATCTTCCAACAAGATGACCCGAAACACACTTCCAAACTATTCCGGGAATATTTGCAGAAATTGGAGAACGAGCGAACCATAAAAGTTATGGCGTGGCCTCCCCAGAGTCCCGATTTAAATCCCATCGAGTTGTTGTGGAAAGAACTTGAACGAGAAGTGAGAAAATCGGCCCCCACTTCTGCTGTTAATATGCGGAAGAACCTGCAAGAGGCATGGGATAAAATAAAACCTGAAATATTACGAGAATAAATCGAAAGAATGCCCCGATTGTGTGCTGCAGTGATTAAAAATAAAGGAGGGCATATAGACGAATCTAAAATTTAGATAAATATATTATACAACAATTTATTTTAGATGTAAAAATATATATTTTTCATATATATATAAATAATAAAAAGATATTAGTATTTCAATTTTGATTTTTGTTACAATTTGCGGGTTAAATGCGAGTGATCAAGTACTTATGAGTGATAGTGTATATAAGTAGTACATCACTATCACAATAGTTCTATTTGTATGCAGTAAGTATACACTCCGCGCAACATGAATAGGACCACCCGACTTGTTGCAAGCTTTCGGTGGTTTGAAAAACAATTCATTTACTAAAAATACAATGCAAGTTTGTAATGGTATGATATGGCAAATAATACGCATTATTGCGCAATAGTGCCTAACGTTATGCATTGGGTGACGTAAGTACCACATACATATAAAATGCACCGCGCCGGTTGGATACGACCAGTATTTAATAGTAAGCTACTGGATGAGTGTCGAGTTACAACGTGTATCCGGATAAACAAACATCTGTAATTAAGGGTATTGTGCAACGATGGGACGACAGAACTGGTTAAGTATGGAAGAAATTGGAAAAATTAAAGCGTTCCATCAACAAGGGTATTCCTCAAGGGCTACTGCAAAGAAAATAAGAAATCACACCAGGTTGTGAACAATTTTATTAGGGATCCCGAGAATTATGGAAAACGTTTTAAAGGGCGAACAACATCCGTTACAACTAAGAGAGAACGTCGAGCCATATTACGCGAAGCATCGAATTCGGCATTAACGGCAAGACAAATCGCGAATAACGTTGGAACGAATTGTCGGTAAGAACTGTACAGAAGTTACTGAAGACCTGTCCGCATTTAAAACGTTTGAAAATTAAACGACGGCCTCCTTTAAGGGAATTTCAGCGCACTGCACGTCTTCAGTTTGCTCAAGCAAAAATTGGGTGGACAAGAGAATGGCAAACTGTTATTTTCAGTGACGAGAAGAAGTTTAATTTAGATGGCCCGGATGGGTTTTTATTATTTCCACGATTTACGTAAAGATATGATTCAGTCACGAAGGCGAGCCGATGTTGGTTCAGTCATGGTATGGGGAGCTGTTTCCTATAACGGACCTGTTGATTTAGTAATATAATTTTTCGGAAAATATATATATTTTCCAACGTTATGGCAGGTGGGCCATTTATTTTCCAACAGGATAATGCCAGTATTCACACCGCGCGCATTGTTCGACGCTGGTTTCAAGAACAAGGCATGGAGGTTCTGATTGGCCATCGCTCTCCCCGACCTGAACATCATAGAAAATGTTTGGGGATGGTTGTCGCGTAAATTGTACTCCAATGCTACCCAATTCAGTTGCGCTGACGAACTAGAGCAGGCGCTGAAACGAAGTTGGGCGGAACTTCCCGTTTATGAGAACCCTGTATAATTCCATTATCCCGACTATTTGAGGTTATAAGAAATAATGGCAAAAGTACTCATTATTGAACAATAAAGTATTTTGTTATTGCAAACGAATCTTTTATTTTGTAGATTGGTCGTATTCAAGTGGCGTTTAATTACTCTACTTATTGTCATTAGTAACGTACATTTGCACTGACTTTTACAAAAATTATATTTGGTACCTACATACATCTTTTTATCAACCCTCTTATTTTCGAAAATAACAATTCCAGCGCGCTACCATGTTTATACCAACTACAAATGTCATATATGCAGTTGGTCCTATTCATGTTGCGCGGAGTGTATAAACAACGAACAAAAATGATTTGCGAAATGAATGAGCAATATATGCAGTTAAACATTTTTAATTTCAAACACTTGGTCAAAAGAACTACAAAGTGATTCAAATTCTAGATAGTGAACTGGTTAATTTAAGAGTTATAAATGACCATTCATATCCAAGAGCTTAACAATACGATACAAATAAATCAGAAGTATTTTTATTAATTTTAAGAATATTCGACAAAACTAAATTTCAAAAAATCTTACATCCTTCTCAGTTGACTCGAAAAATCTGCGAAAATCCTGTGTTTTTTTAATTAGTAAATATTATTATTAAAATACCTTAACAATTAGTTATAAGAGTACTTGCTTTAAAAAATTTTTAGTAAAATATTATCTTGATTACTATTATGTATGTATGTACATCACATAACAGGAATACTCATTATTGTATGCATTCATTGACTCCTTTAGGATGAATAGTAATTGCTATGAAATGATGTTCGTCGTTATTTTATACAAATATGAGGGCGAATTAACATGTAAGGTGTCCAACAACGCCTTTGTGTGAGAAGTGGGGATAAAAAAATTCTAACATGTAAACAGAAATTTCGAGTATCCCGTCTTAGTATACTGGGTAACGTCGTTTAGTAACGGTGTCATTTATGAATCCAATTTCTGAGATGCATAGCCAACAACGATCCGAAACTGGAAGGTTACGCTCCCATCGAAATTTACAAACATTTTAAAGGGGTTTATAGCTATGATATTGTACGGATGTGAATAATGTTCGCCTGTAGGGTCGACGTGCAAAACTGCCATCAGCGCAGACAGTCATACTCACCATTTTCCAGCATATAAAGAAAACCATTCGTATCGACTATGCCGAATCGATTAACGATTAATTCAATAAGATACTGTAAAACTTTACGATCACTAAAGAATCGCATCCGTAGAGTAACACCGTAAAGAATGAATTGTTTGTAGCACCACGACGTCAGATCGCATTGCAATAACGAAACGATGAAATACAGCAACTAACTTGGAATTGACGGTCTTCGTACCCTCCCTGTAGGCCGGATTTGGTACCCTCACATTCTGGTTGTACCCAAAGTTAAAAGAGGTATTGAAAGGCCAACATTTTTCATCAGACACTGAAATTCTTCGGCATGTGAATTAACAGCAAACAAGAAAATTTTTTCATGGACAGAATGAAGAAATAGGTTCAGCGTTTGGAGAAATGTTAGTGCAACACATTTCTCCAAACGCCGAAGGGAGGGTGCGAAGACTGTGAATTCCAGGTTGGCCACTGTCTTCATCGTTTCGTTACTGCGATGCGGTAAGGTGTTGTCGTGGTGCTACAAATAACTCATTCTTTAGTGTTACTTTACGGGTGTGATTCTTTAATGAAGTTCTAAAAGTTATTGTTGGCAAGTGGATTAACAGGAAACAAGAAAGCTTTTTCATGGACGGAATGAAGAAACGGATTCAGCGTTTGGAGAAACGTGTTGTTGGTGAATATGTGGAAAAATAATTATGTACATTTGCAGTAAAATAAATTTACCTCATTTTGAGACTGATTTCATTATTTTGTCTATTCTTATTCTTACTTTATACAGTTGGAGACATTATATATCAATTCGCTCTCGTATATATGCATAAAATATTATCTTGGATACTTTAAATCATAAAACAAACATACATATGTACACATTATTGCAAGTATTCCTTGGCTTCTTAAAGGTGAAAAATAATATATTAATCCTTTTATTTCAACGAAAAATTATATTACCTCACCTATTAAACAATACCTTAAGTTAACTACTAGAATAATTATTTCTTGATTTACTTTATTACGAATAATAATTGTAATGAAATTATGTAATTATCAAGGGACGATCGATATTTTAGCTCGAAAACGATATCGCAACTAGTATAGGAAGGCTTCAAAGAATTATGGAAACTGCTGTACCAGAACAAAATAAAATTGACCTAGGTGTCACGACATCATAAAATCAAAATTAACGAACTCGTTAAGCGAAAAATAGAAATGAGATTCATTGAGCCATAGTAGGTTTCGAGAATAGGTAAACGCCCGACTCAAGATCATATATGTAACACACTGGATTCAAGAAAGACAAGCGTACTGGGCAAATGTATCCAAAGAAAAGTATAGTAAGCAATTTTTATATAATCTAGGTCAAATTATTCTAGGTTTTATGAGTGTTAATGGTAGCAGTAAAATAACACTTACACATAATTAGGCTATATTAAAGTGACCTAAAGTGCAAACTTTTCGATAAAGAACCAGAAACACATCTAGTACAGAACTGTGATATTGGATTATAGAAAATATCCATTATTTAGGCAACAAAAGGTAGAATCAAAGTTATAGTTATACAGAACACGCTCTGTTTGTACAATGTGTACAAACTAAAGTACTACGAAGCTGGAGTGGGAATTGTAAACAACATCGAGTATTTTAATAACGTTAGTGGAATTTACCTTTATGCCTTTCTTCTATAAGATCACAGATTACTTTATTATCGAAATAATCGATATGCTGCCATTCAATGCCTTCTTTTAAATATTCTTCTTGTTCGGATCTAAGTGTAAGTTCAATAAACAATTGCTGAAGTTTCTCATTACAGAAATTTATACATAATTGTTCGAAGCTGAAAAAGAAATCGATGTAAGTCAATAATTAAAGCTGGAATTAAACTACTTTACGTATTCTTGCCAAATACTTCAAATCCATAAATATCCAATATACCCATCACATTATTTTTACGAGTTTCATTGCTTTTTAGAGAACTATTCAACTTCCTCACAAGCCATGAAAACAGACGATCATAAATAGCTTTTGCAAGGGCATCTCGAGCATATATAGCCATCTCTCTATTTAGTGGAGTTATGCAAACATCGCCTCTTGCTTCAATTGTCCTGTTGGTCAGTGAATGTTGAAGTTGTTCTTTACTACATTCTATTAGCTACAAAATAAGCCAAAACTCTTACAATCTATAATTAAAAATTATCACAATTTCGTTTTGCACATACCTTGCAAATGTTCTCTATAGGATCGAAATTATTTATTTTTGATAATCCTTCTTCTTCAACGAAGCCTATGTTACCCAAATGAAGAATGGAAGCGATTATTTTGAATATATTATTTTGATCGTCCTTCGTAAAGTCTATAACATCTAATGCCTTTTTAATATCATTAAATGCCTTCTTATCAGCATTTACATCTATGCTTGATCTTGGCTAAAAAATTAAATTTATTGTAAAATCATGCTTTTGGTATTTCCTTCTATGTCAAAAATGTGAAAGGTGAAGGAATAGCTAAGTTTAATTACAATTTTTAATTAAAAACTACTTAGTTACAATTCCATCAATATTTATTAGATCGCAGAATCTACATCTATATTCCTTTGAATAGCATAAAAACGAATTTCCCAATGTCAATTTTTGAACAAGAATTATTAATACATCTGCATCATAAAACATTAAGATTTAATTTTAAAATATAATAATTACTAGAGATGCCAATTCCGAGGTGGGCTCCACTGGCCTACCAGGTCAACGCGCCTCGCTTTTCCTTGTCGATCTGCAGTTTCCATAATTTCGTTTGTGATATTAAATATTAGTATTTACATTGAAAGCAACGCGTATTTGTTTTGCAACAGATTGTTATATATAATACACGTATGTAATTACATTATACGAAGTAGTTTAGGTTTTTTGAAACAAAACAATTTGACAGTTTTTCTGTTTGTCTTCAATTTTATGTTCATAATGTAGTAACGAGAACCAAAGCATTAAAAACAGTTGTCAATGATTGTTAACTTGTAAACTAGAATTCTTCTTCATAGATTATAAGTTAATCATATTCCACGATTCAATTTTCGTTCTATTTAAAGTTTTTCTACAATAAAAACGAGTAATTTCGTGAAATAGCGAAACTAAGAAATGCTCGAAAATTGACCTGTTAATTTTTTTATTTATTGTTTCTGAAATATAGGAATGTTTACGAAACATAGACATTCGTTAATCCCAACTTGTGATGATACAGAATATTGAAATATATAGACTTGCTTTCATAAAGAATATTTAATAAAAGCGATAACATTCCATTTCAAAAACATGGGCGTTTTCAATCAAAGGAAATACACAGTTATGTCAACAATATCTGATTGATTTCTCGATTAACTTAAACATAATCCTAAACAATTACAACATTCCTTTGGTATTTAAAAGATTAAAATCATTCGAGCGATATTTAAAATTTGTCACTAATTATATGAATGTAACATTGTGATATATTGTATAATATGTACTATTATGTGTATAGGTTATTCAAAAATTGTTGAATATCTGTAACAAAAGAAGTGATTTAAATAAACTTATTGCCACAAATAAGCCATTCCGTCACAGGAGATTATTATGTACCTATAAGCCGTGCATAAGTAAGTGTCTACCCTAAAAAATTTACCGTTCTCTATCATTTTCAAAAAGAAAACTAAGAGAAAGATTCTTATACTTATTAATAATACAACAAAAGTAATTGCGTATAACTGAAAAATATTGGTAATAAAGATAATAATTTAATATGACGACCACTTTTAGCAGATATTACACTTCTCACGCATTTGACTAAACTATCGAACAGTTTTGTTCAAAAATTCTTGTGGAATGTTATTCTATTCTTCCAAAAACGTATCAAAAGTTGATTGGCATAATTGGCAATCTTTTCTGCTTTGCATAATCTAAATAATCACACTCATATTCGATATTATTTAAATCTGGGCTTTATGGGTTGGTCACGCTAAAGTGTAACTTCTTGCTGCTTAATTCATTTAAATAATTTTTAACCATCCCAGCGGTATGCTTCAGGTTGTTATCTTGCTGGAAAATGTAATTATTTCCAATTAGTTGTATTCCTGCTGGCATAGCATGATACTCCAGCATCTCTAAGTATCTCATTCTTAATTTTTCAGAAATTTTATTTAATGGACCAACTCCTTGCGCAGATATACAACACAATACTTGCACAAATCTACCTCCATATTTTATTGTTGATTTCTCTAATACTTCTTCGAACATATGTACATATTTTTGAAATCGCATAATTCAAATTCGGACGCATCTGTCCAAAGTATGCATTGCCACTTGACCAATGTTCAATGCGAACGAATTCGTGTATTATTTCAACCGTTTCTGCTTATTACTCATTCACAGTAATGGATTCCTTCTTGCAACACGACCTCTAAGTTCCTGTTTAATTAGATGGCGCCGAATGGTAGAAGGATGCACAGAAACTCCACTCCTGCCGATCTATGAAGATCTGTTAATTCTTTGGAGGATTTCATTCTATTTCGCAAGGATGTCAGTTGCGAATATTGACCGTGACTTTCTTTTACTTTTCTTGGCTTTTTTGTGTTTTTTTATTAGCCACTAAACCTGTTGCTTCGTCTTCTTTGATAATTTAAAAAATCGAAAACTTTGAACATTATGTTTTTTCTAACTTAATTTTTTTTCTAACTTAAGCCCTGTTGATGAAAAACACTAGCGATCTTCGTCAGATATTCTAGGTAATTCACTATCTTTTCGAGAAATATAACCTAACTAGAATAAGGATGATAAAATGAAACGAATTGTTAACTACAGTATCGCTTTACAGTATCAGAAAAATGTTCGCAGGCACATGTACTAAAGAAAATAAGTTCGTCATGATTGAAAAGACAATAATTTAACTAAACGCTTCTAAATTCAGTGATATACTAACCAACACAAACTGATCTTAAGCAGGTAACGAAATAACCATCGATAATGGACAGATTACCCTAGACGGACTAACTGAGAATATATTCGCCAAAACTGCTTTCTCTTTCATTTAACAATACATTTTCAATTCCTAGAATTTTATTATGAGATTAAAAGTGGAATATTACGTTTGAAACAATACTGTTAAACAATTGAATTTTCCGCAAATGGTCACTTATTTATGAACACACATGTATATAGTAGTTATTCAAAGTATTCCCGTTAATCCCGATATAAAAATTTCACCAACGGTCTATGAACTGTAAAGTATTTTAAAAATTATTTAATGCTGTACCGACAAACATTTCATTTAATCCATCTGTTGAAAAAAGTCCGATTCAGATATTTACATATGTATGTACACCAAAGCAAGGACCGTATAGAAACGGATATTGATACAACAGGTGCGTTCTTGTATTGAAACTACGTATACATTGTATCTTGCGATGACGGGAGCATACTTTAACGATGCTGGGAAAATGTTTCGCCACGGATATGAACATTTGAGCAATGCGACATACATGCGGACCAATCACGTGTACGACCCAAAAAATTAACCATAAAATGTTTCTATTTCGCTGAATATTGCGAAAAATATATTTTATTCAAGTTATAAAATTATTAAATGCTTACGAATAATTCGTATTCCTTTGACATATGAAATATGAATGTTAAATAATACAGTTGTGCATTATTTTCACTCATGCGATGAACGAATGAAGTTCGTTTGTGATTGACAATTAATTCAAATAAAAGAACAAGGATTTGTTAATAATCGTTGGAAAAAATTAGATGTAGAAGATGAATTCTAACACAACGTAAAGGTTGTACTAGCCATCCAGTTATCATAGCAACTAAATCTCTTGAACAAGTTTTGCGACCTCCAAACAGAAATCTCCGACCAACGTCTTCGAAGATGAATTTTAATCAAATGTCTATCAAAAGAATGATCAAAAAAATAGGGATTTCACTTATAAAATAGTGATCTAATGGCGTTTGAATAACGCAGAGCAGCTATCGAGAGTTATATTGTGCTTTAATGTTAGTAATAGTTTACGATGACCTACTGTTCCTTTCGAGTGTATGATATTACGAAGATGGATTTATCAACTGACGCAGTGCATATCATAGCGTAACAACTTGGAAGCAAGGTCTGCTAATAGAATACTGGTCCTTATTTTGTAGACGGCAAAAACAGAAGTGCTGTTAAATAATAGATTTTAACACCATATCTAAGATACATCAGACGATTCTGCTGCGTAAAAAACTTGCACTTGATACTCAAAGAAAAAATCGCTTAATGTATCTTGCGAGAATTGTGAGTCACGTAGTTTCCCGTACTACAGTTTTGAAATACTGCTCATTCATCTAATATCACTGCTCCTAATGCTTACGTTTGGTATATATTAAAAGAATTTCCCAATAGAAGTCACTATTGATAAACTTCGTATAAAGATTATAACTTGCACCAGAATACAACAGCTTAATTTATAAACATGGACATAGACAAAGGTCGCAAAACTGACTACGAGGTGTGGCAATTAAGTAACGATACTGGTGTGAGAAATGTTATTTATTGCAAATAAACTTATATTTATCTTTTATCCCCTTCAACGTACTCTCCTCCCCTATCTATACACCGCCGTATACGTGTCTTCTGTTGTTCAAAACAATGCTGTAGTTCATCAGTTGTCAGCCACTTCAACGACTCTGCCATTTTTGCTTTTAGATGTTTAACAGACTAAAAACGTGTTGCCTTTAATGCACTTTTGACTTTGGGAAACAGGTAGAAGTCACATGCTGCGAAATCTGGCGAATACGGAGGATAATCAAGCACAGCAATGTACTTGTCTGTTAAAAACTGCTTCACAGATAGGGCATTGTGAGCTGGTGCATTGTCCTGGTACAGAATCCACGAGTCATTCTTCCACAAAGCCGGTCTTTTCTTCTTTACTCTCTCCCTCAACTTGATTAGAACTTCTTTCTAGTATTTCAGATTAACCGTCTAACCCTGAAGCACCCAATCAGTCTTGATATCGAAGAAAACGGCATAATGTGATCACCAAACGCCTCCTTTAACATTTGTAAACATTCTGTTAGCGATTTTTTTAATTTGACAGGGAATTTCAATTCCTTGCTCGATTTTTATATTAATCATTACCATAACACTACTAAGTAACAGTGTCCTCTACAATTAAAGCTCGAAAGTAAACTAAAACAGACAGAGAGATGAAACTATGGGTTGTTGCTTGGGAAGTATCAAAGTTAATGACATTCAAATTACAGCTTCGACGTGCGGCTGCGCGATGGAAGGAGCGTTATCCCGTTATTTAATTGCCATACCTCATATTATTTCATATCTCAGAACTGTTGAAAATTGATTTATTTATACAGTTCGTGCAGTGGATCTTTCAACATATTATTTAATGTAACAATGATAATCAAATGTTTTCCCTCATTTTATATAATTTTCGCTTAACAGAGCGAGATAAAACATAGGTAAATTTTTAAACGTTTGTCTGCGAGACAGATTTAAGTAATGGAAATAGGTAAACGTTGCCATATATATATATATATATATATATATATATATATGTTGTAAAAAAAGAAAAAATATTGGAACAGTTTTGTGGTGGCACCTACTGATTAATTTGTTTTGATTATGTTTAATATTTATTTTCGTTTCATTTTATTAATTTTCCTTCTACATTATAAACATAATTTAAAATAATTATATTGCAGTATATAATTTGACCAAGTATTTATTTAATTCATGCGGATAAAAATCGATGACGTGTGTTGAAAGATTCACTGGACGAAGTGTAGTACAGATTGTGAAATTATAATAATTTGTATAGTTAACATAGCCCGGTTTTCAGGATTTCGATACATAGAGTAATTACTGTGAGAAATAATTAATTCACTCTTGTAGTTCATTTGAACGTCCTTATAAATTGTCCCATCTCACTTTAAAATGTGTTACATTTAAAGTAGGTGAATCATAGCAGGAATTTCGTTTAATTTCAACTATTATGCCATAACATGTGGAAGATAAACTTACTTAAACTCGAGATTAAAGATTGAGTGACTCTATTTAGAAATATATCATATATTGTCCTTATATTACGACAATGAAAATTACTTGTTAAACATGCTTTAATCAGATAATTAAAAAATTGATTTTAATTAATAAAGAAAGATTACAAGTCCTTCTAAATGAGTACAGTTTATGGTATTTGCAGTCTAAATGATTTATTACAGATAAATTATAAATATTTTATTCCTTAAAAACCTGTTCTTTTCCTGATTAAAACACTAATTATAATATTTATAAATGCTTTTTCGACAAATAAAATATTTTAATAGCATGTTTATCTATATATTTTACGAAGAGCTTATAAAAATAAACGAAAATATGAATGGCGATTTATTTATTATAAAACATTTAAATGAAATCAGAGTGGGCCAGCATTAGAACCCTCTGGAACTCCAGAAATGGACATGAACCTATAGCGAATAAAATATACATAATTCCACTTGTTACTCAAACAAGATTTCCGAAATTGAACCAAAATATTACTGAAACCAAAAGGTTTTACAGGTTAGTTTACAATGTAATTGGTGATGAAAGGGTACTAAGGTTTGAGCTTTATGATATACGAACGACTTTTAATCCCGTTTTGGTTCCGCATTCAGTATATATATATATATATATATATATATATATATATATATATATATATATATATATATAAAGGTTACCAAAAGTCTAATAAATTATGAATACTATTAGCGCAAAAATTTGAAATAAGATAGTCAAATATACATCAAGACATACAGCAATCATAAAAAGTATTTAGTTACGATGAAGTACTAATTTGAATTAATGATGCTTTCTCTATTTAAAATAATAAAACAGTTTGATTTATGGAAATAAATAATGCATTTAACATATTGTACATATTTGAATAATATGTAAAGTTAGCTTATAACCCAGACATAAATAGATAAAGTTTACTAATATCTATATTGCAGTGTACACAAAATATAAAATGCCACTAATCGTTTTGCCTAAATGGCTCATTCAAAATACACACGTATCAACGTAATTATTGTTGTATCGTCAACAGTACGAGAAATAAACAGAATACTCAATTAAGAAAGTAAAATAGTAAGTTAACATGACAAACACTGTCGCTGATGGAAGTTTGAACACATATTACAATTCTATAAAACCACGTAATACAAAGTTGTGCATCTGTTAAGTAGTCATAATATTAATATGCAATACGATGTACGATGAATGTCAAATAAGAATTCAGGTAATTTAGATAAATATATTCCTACAAAGAAAGTTTATTGCGAAATTTCGTAATCGACCAGGTCCTTCTCGGACAAAATAGCTGCTATAAATTTGCGATTTAAACTACGAAATCAACGACTAACAGCACCCGAAGTTAAATTAATCGTGGACGTGAAAATCCTGTTCCAGTCAGTACAACTAAGCGACATCTAAAAGAATCCGATCTTCAGGAACGCGTCGCATTGAGAAAGCCATTATTGCGACAAAAAGAACGGTTATAATGGGCGCAAACCGATCGCAACTGGACAACAAATGATTTTGGTCAAATGACTCAAAATTTGTGGTATTCGGGCAATGGCGTAGGTTCTCCGAAGAGCTAAGCACGAAAAGATGCTACGCACATGCATCGTTTCTATGTGTAAGGCACGAAGCTAGTTCAGTTATGGTCTGGAATCTGGTTTCTCTACAGCAGGGACCAGTTCCTGCTGTAGAGAAACCAGACTCAGCTCCATCAAAATAGACGGTATTATGCGTAAAGAGGAGTACAGAAAAATTCTCTAACCATAACGCTATTTCCTCAGGACTGGGCTTAATAGAAGAAAGTTTCATGTTTGTCCGTGACAACGACCCGAAATAGACAGCTTAAATTTGTAAAAACTATTCGATTGCTCAGGCAGAAGATAATAGGGTGCAATTTATACCGTAGTGCATATTACCCCGTGGCCCTCTCAAAACCTAGAGCCCCCAGTCTAAACCCCTTGAAATTGCTATGAGGAGAAATCACTGTACCAATTCATAGTATGACCTTTGACGAATGGAAAATATTTCTGTAAACGCACTTAGAAAATTAACTGATAGAATGTCACATGAGGTGCAAGCTGTTAAACGTAATAATTTACAACGAAATCAGAATTATTTCAGTTAATATTTTGTCACTTGTCTTTGTAACATGTTTGTCAATAGAAGTAGAATCATTTTATTTTTAAGTTACTTTCTCTCCAGTTTCTTTATCCTTTCAAAATATTATTGAGTGTCAAAACTTCCGTGAACGGTAGTGTACATACATATTTACATAGGTACCTATGTAGATATTTTACATGTATTTTTTATTATCTGATAATATCTGATCACTTAATTAAAACATGTGTTGCAGCATATAACAAAATATGTAAATATGTATATCAGCGGTTTACTCTCAATATTTCTTTACAAAATTAATATTTTATCCTCACATGTTGAATTAGTGGGAACTTTCCTTATAGATAGGGAATTTCCCTACATGTTAACACTATATTGAAAAACAACAAATAAATGAAGAGAGTGAAGGCAAATCTATGCGAGAAATTAATCATTTCTTTCAGAAACGCTTCTACAATAAACACTTTCGTGATCTAATAATTCACTTAATTTTGCAATGTAAATTAAAGATTCGATGTTGGTAGACCTTTCTTTATTAATTATTGTACTATTCTACTTAGAGAAATCACTACTAATACAAGAGTGTAATAGTGAACGAGGGAACATGTACTTTTTCAGGCCACTATACTCTTTTATATTCTACATAAATCGCAAGTCGTATTGAGGTAGTACATATCAAATTATGCCGACTATTTTTAAGATTATCAGGTAAAATCCCTTTTTATTATTTTCACGCATTTAAATATCTATAAGTAACATATTATCGGTACTATAAGTTATCTTCTGCATTTCATTTTATGTAATTTTATCGACTATTTAAAGCCTATTTATCTGATTATTCTCAAAAGTTGAATAAAATAGCTTTTATTACTTTCGAGTATTCAAGCACCTTTTATATAAATAGCAATTATCAGTACTTTTAGTTATCTTGTCATCAATTTGTCGTAAAATCTGTTCAAGAAAATTAAATCTTTACGAAGCAAGTTCATAAATTCTTGTCTATAACATAGTAGCTTGTTATTAACAAGTAAAGCGAGATTTCTATGGAATTGTCACTTACTAGCATTATTGTACACAAAGTTTCAGGCTTCTATTTTGTTTCGCACCAGATTTCATTAAAAAATTAATTACATTGACATTTGCCAAATATCTTTGATGTGATTGAATGGTTCTACTTTCATATTGAGTATTTAAAAATTGTTTTAAAGTCTATAAAGTCGTAAAATAACCTTATTACCATGCACCAGGGATGGAAGTATCGACAAAAATCGTAGTCGTCAAGAAAATTTTGACTGGGGTCCTAACGTAGTACTTAGCGTTTAAAGAGTAGTAGAAACATATAGATTTACAGTAAACTAAAAATACCATATATCACACAACGAATTAGACCTTAAAGAATTTCTATTCATCGGATGCCTAGAATATTAAAGATTAATCAAAAAAACCACGAGCAAATTATCTTTGAAACAAAAAAATATGATGGCGAATAGTAACCAACGATCCTAATATTCAACGATTTCAATAACAGTAAGGTATAGCAAAATCTATAGCAGATACATATTACTTTTCAATAGACAGGAAACATTACAAAAAACGAATTAGATATAGAAAAATCTCATTTGCTGAGTGCCTGGAATGTTTAATCAGAAACGCCTTGAGCAAATAACAAATGAGAAAAATTTGACCATAGTTAATACGATTTAGCAAGAGTTTTGCAAAAACCCATGAACAACCTATTAAAGACTGAAATGGAAAGAACTATATGGGCAAATGTCTTATAACTAACCTAAATCACTGAACGATTTGCTATTAGACAATGAAGAAAAATAGCCTGTCTGGAAAACTCTTACAAGAGTAGTTTATAAACCATAATCCGATTTTATTGAAATTTATTAAATTGATCAATAAATATAGATTGAAATAAAAATAAAAAAATTTACGACGGTGTATAAAACTTAGACTCATTGCTTCGAACCATAATCGAAAATAAAAATGGAATAGCGTCAAGATTATGGCAATGATTTTGTGGGTTTTAAAGCAATTCTTTTTGTCATAATAATAATAACAATAATAATAAACAACAGTTACACAGACCATTTACAGGACATAATGTACTTAAAAATGAAATTAAAATTAGAAACAAAAATAGGTGCAGTTAATGTAATACAAAGAAGAATAAGAATCCAATTAACAAAAAAAATATACACACTTATAATAATGTAATATAAGTCATTTTAAAAAAAACTGAACGAACAATAATAGATGCAAATTAACGAAAGGGATCCTCGTATAATACATTGGAATTTCTGGACATACACTCCGCGCAACATGAATAGCACCACCCGACTTGTTGCAAGCTTTCGGTGGTTTGAAAAACAATTCATTTACTAAAAATACAATGCAAGTTTGTAATGGTATGATATGGCAAATAATACGCATTTTGCGCAATAGTGCCTAACGTTATGCATTGGGTGACGTAAGTACCACATACATATAAAATGCACCGCGCCGGTTGGATACGACCAGTATTTAATAGTAAGCTACCGGATGAGTGTCGAGTTACAACGTGTAACCGGATAAACAAACATCTGTAATTAAGGGTATTGTGCAACGATGGGACGACAGAAGTGCTTAAGTATGGAAGAAATTGCAAAAATTAAAGCGTTCCATCAAGAAGGGTATTCCTCAAGGGCTACTGCAAAGAAAATAAGTCGATCACACCAGGTTGTGAACAATTTTATTAGGGATCCCGAGAATTATGGAAAACGTTTTAAAGGGCGAACAACATCCGTTACAACTAAGAGAGAACGTCGAGCCATATTACGCGAAGCATCGAATTCGGCATTAACGGCAAGACTAATCGCGAATAACGTTGGAACGAATGCATCGGTAAGAACTGTACAGAAGTTACTGAAGACCTGTCCGCATTTAAAACGTTTGAAAATTAAACGACGGCCTCCTTTAAGAGAATTTCAGCGCACTGCACGTCTTCAGTTTGCTCAAGCAAAAATGGGGTGGACAAGAGAATGGCAAACTGTTATTTTCAGTGACGAGAAGAAGTTTAATTTAGATGGCCCGGATGGGTTTTTTTTATTATTTCCACGATTTACGTAAAGATGAAGTGATTCAGTCACGAAGGCGAGCCGATGTTGGTTCAGTCATGGTATGGGGAGCTGTTTCCTATAACGGACCTGTTGATTTAGTAATAGTGAAGGGCAGACAGAATTCGGAAAAGTACGTCCAGCTGCTGCAACAGGTGAAAGACAAATTTTCCAACGTTATGGCAGGTGGGCCACTTATTTTCCAACAGGATAATGCCAGTATTCACACCGCGCGCATTGTTCGACGCTGGTTTCAAGAACAAGGCATGGAGGTTCTCGATTGGCCATCGCTCTCCCCCGACCTGAACATCATAGAAAATGTTTGGGGATGGTTGTCGCGTAAATTGTACTCCAATGCTACCCAATTCAGTTGCGCTGACGAACTAGAGCAGGCGCTGAAACGAAGTTGGGCGGAACTTCCCGTTGACTACTTGAGAACCCTGTATAATTCCATTCCATCCCGACTATTTGAGGTTATAAGAAATAATGGCAAAAGTACTCATTATTGAACAATAAAGTATTTTGTTATTGCAAACGAATCTTTTATTTTGTAGATTGGTCGTATTCAAGTGGCGTTTAATTACTCTACTTATTGTCATTAGTAACGTACATTTGCACTGACTTTTACAAAAATTATATTTGGTACCTACATACATCTTTTTATCAACCCTCTTATTTTCGAAAATAACAATTCCAGCGCGCTACCATGTTTATACCAACTACAAATGTCATATATGCAGTTGGTCCTATTCATGTTGCGCGGAGTGTACATATGTACCAGTGGAGCCTTGTAGAGAACATTGGTTCTTGCCCTAGCTATTGAGACGGTTGCCGATGATCTAGTGTCAAAACTAGGCACCAGGAAATAAACCTGGGACAACAGCACAGAAGAATCTATAAAATTATTTATTAATTTATAAAGAAAACCGCCACTAGCTTTCTCCCTGCGTATACCAAGAGAATCAAAATTGTGCCTAGCAAGCAGACCCTCATACGTCGAACCAAAGGCAGGATAATTACCATCAATCCTGTAGGATAAATATTTGAGGAACCTCTTTTGAACATGCTCCAGGAGTAACTGCTGGTAATGGTAAAGCGGGTACCACACAACTGAAGCATATTCCAATCGGGACCAGACAAGAGAACCGTAAAGAACCTTCAAAGTGTGCAAGCTGCTAAAACCCCTGCAAGAACGAATAAGGAACCCAAGACCTCTGTAAGACGTTGAAGTTATGCTACTTATATGTTTCGAAAAGCTAAGATGCGAGTCGTACGAGACTCCAAGATCCTTGAAGTTGTGTATTCTAGGTATAATGGAGTGTCGAACATTGTAGTTATAGTAAAACGGAGTATCACTTCTACTAAAAGAGAGAACAGCACATTTGTCGATGTTGAGCTTTATCTGATTGTGGGTACACCAATCGTCAATAATGCACAGATTTTATTGAAGATTAGTAATGTCGTCAAGTGAATTAATACAGCTGAAGATCTTTAGATCGTCTGCGTAAGCTAACAATCTGCAGTCAAGACGTTCCAAGAGATCATTAACGTAGATATTAAGCAAAAGAGATCCCAAATGGGAACCCTATGGGATTGTTATTTAATTACCACGTGAATACATCTTCGCAAGGTAATACTTTGTTACGAAAAAGTTAGTGAAGCAATAAATGAAAAGCAGGAAAATTTATTCAACGTCTTTTATCGCGCCATGGTAACACTTCAGCTCACAAGATTTGCACTCCAACGCTAACTTCGAAATGTTTAGACAGCTCATTTAATCCTCAGATATAGCCCTCAGCTATTATATTTTATTCTCTACTGCCGCTTAAGAAACATTTACGATGACGTTTTTCCTTGATGACGAAGATGTAATCACTAATGGGAATTAGTGGTTGACATTAAAAGAAGAGGAATTTTTTCAAAAGCATCGGAACCCTTCGTCAACGATACACCATATACAATCTTTTAGGGATTATGTTGAAAATTATTTTTAAATTACCCAGTCATTTCTGAATTAGTCTGAATTAAAAACAATAATTTGTGAGCTCTCCCTTGTAAGCCAAAATTAAGTTTCTATGATAATGTTTTTTTCATTTCATTCCCATATAATTGTAATTTGGGTGTTTTATGAATAAAAAGTTTCTAAATGCGACATCGTACGGAAAATCACAGTTACTAAAGAGAGAAAATATTGAGATGGAAAACAGTGAGCAATCAAAAGCACCAACTTCACTCTCCAATCTTGTTTTGGCGTTGTATGTAAGTAAAACATGATTGGTGAGTGAGTGTGAGATATGACAAAAAAGTGTTGGTAATAAAAATAATAGTAGTCTGAAGAATTAAGAAGTTATAGTGTTGCGTTGTAGTAAAAGGATCTTTTCTTAAAGCGATTTATAAACTTAAGCGACACTTAGGAAATCACAAAAATTGACAAGAAAAAAATCTTGTGATCTGATCAGTGCGCACACTTGATGTCCAAAGAAGACGTAAAGAAAAAAGTGTGATATCTTCAAACGACAATATTGTATGTTAATAATAAATATTAAATGTTAAAGTATGTAAATTACTGTCATTTATTTTTTCTTTTTATAAAAGCCACACGTGTAGTACACCGCCGATTTTTGAAAAAATCCAATAGAAACTAAAAATTATATTGTTTCGCTTGAGAAAAAAAGTTGTGTATATCTCTGGTTAAACCAGTAACGAAAAAAATTTGAATGCCATCATTTGACACAAAAAACATAACATTAAAGAAATGTGAAAGAACTATGTAGCTATTCTTAATTATTATTGGGATATTGGCTGTTAATCGTTACGAGAATGACCCTGTATATATAATTACGATGTAAAAATTTACTCCTAACAGTTTTGATTTATGTTTCTAACAAAATCTATTTTTATAAACTGTCACGGTAAATGTGAATAAACTTACATCACCATTTAAATAATAATAGGAATTTGTATCTCGTTTTAACATCAAATTATTCAATTCATTGTCACTCTCGCCGGCTAGGAGTTGATAAAAAATATGGAAATTCCTTTCGCCCGCCTCTTGACTAATAACCCTGCTCTTCTCTAAAAGGTAGTTAAGTATATCTCCGCCCACCGGATTGCCTTCAAAATTGAACTCAATGTCCATATACTTTCCGAATCTACTAGAATTATCATTTCGATTTGTCTTAGCATTGCCGAATGCTTCGAGTACTGGATTAGATTGGAGTAGTTTCTCTTTGACTTTTTCTACTTTTCCTCTATGTTCTGTAACTTCCGCTATATACTGAAGAATCTTCTTAGACGCTTCCGTCTTGCCGGATCCAGATTCACCTGAGTTAAAAAATATGAATTGAAAAGCTTTTATACAATCAAGTATGCTTGTAAATGTACCTGATATGAGGATACATTGATCGAAATATTCTTCTTTAAGCGATCTGTACGCTGTATCCGTTACTGCGAATCTAAAAGAATATTCATTAAAATAGTGAAAATATAAGTACATATTCGAATATCGTACGAATAATATTTAATGGAAACTTGAAAGTAATAAAATGCAATCAGAAATTTTGCCTGAAAATATAAAAATAAAAACTATTCGGTTGACGCATGAGCATTCGTAGTGTTTTTATTGAACTCAAAACTTATTAGTTTTTTAATAAACTAAATAAATACGTTAACTAATGAAGAACATATTCTCCATTATTTACGATTGGCTACCTACGATATGGCAAATCCGGTAGTTTGGAAGTGAAATCTTTAAGCAAATTTTGAATATTAAAAACTATTTCTGTGATGTACTCTCCCAAATTACGTTTCCCCCGTTAATGGAATAAATGATTCTAGTGAACTCCAACAAAAATACATATATATCAGATATGCTCGTTTTTCTCTACTTAACATTCCATTTTCTTTTGTCAAAAATAATATAAACTTTGCACAAATTCATAAATACAAGAACTATTCACTATAATATGACATTAAAGTAACATAATATATGCTAAATATTTTTGGTCAAGACATTCTCATCTAGAAATCGAAACCGCTACAAACTTATGTATCGATCTGGTAGAATACCTTTGTTACATCATGATTTAATACCCCCCTATATATGCATGCATTTCAACAATTGTCATTGCCATTTTCTGACGAATTGGTGCAGTTAACAGATACAATGAAAAAGAGAGCTCAACTAAATAAGAGTATCGAATCAGAGTATCAATATTGAAACCACACCTGAAACCAATGCCATTTTTTATGGCGGCAAGTGAAATTTGTTACTGTTGTGTGAATAAAGTTTCTAAATAGAAAATTCTGGAATGCATAAATTTGCCGTTCGTGGAGCAATTCAATATTTATTTATTAAAAAATTAAACTTTGAGTGAAAATGCTCCTTCACGAGCTACAATTTGTTGCTAGTTTGGACAACGTAGTGATATGGACCATCAAAATAATGTGCCACTAGGACTATTAAAATCTACAATAAAAGAAATGACCAATAAAATTAATAATATTGCTTTAAACGACCAATGACTCGTCATCAAGAACGTAGCAACCATAGTAAGTATAGCAGCTGAATGCATACATCGCGTTCTAGAATTGGTTAGGTCTAAGTTCTCCAAGTTGCAAAATGTATGCCACGAATCTGAAGTTGTGATAATTTGAATTCAAATGGCAATCTCACCGGTGGTTATCATGATAACACTTTTCCAAAGAAAGTCAACATTTCCATCGACAAGTATGGTAAGGACTACGATTTTTTGGGATTCGAAGAGAATAATAATATATTTTTGTAAAAAGGGCCAAACCATTAACGAATCATATTCCAGTCTAGTGGATAAAGAAACAACACGTCTTCTTACGCTAGGAAAGTTGTTTACAAAAAAATGGATCAATCTGCATTTCATGTTGTGACTCACGTTTTTCGCCGAACTTAGCCTCAAGAAACTGCCATTTATCTCCCAAATTAAAACTTTTCCTTGCTGGAAATAATTTCAGTCGAATGAAAAACTTATTTCAACAATGGAGCAGAGTCTTGAGAAAAATCATTGTAAAATAGCATAATGACACATCGGTATTGGTGGTCCAAATGTATTGAAGTTAAAGAGAAATATATTCAAAAATATTAAAATCATTTATTTTATATATTTCCCGTCAAATCATCCTATTATACACAAACATTCAGTATTTTCATGTTACGCGACTTAGGTATTTATTGTCTCGTACAGTGTTAATTATAAATGCTACTAGAATTAACAAAGATGCTCAGAAAAGAGTTCATTATGTTATCGTATTAATATCACTAATTTATTTAATCTTTACACTGTGACAGTACGGTATTTAAATTTGGAAGATATTCAAAAAATCCAAACAGAGACAAATGCAAAATTGATCCCTGCTAAATTAGTTCTTTTAATTATTTTTGTTTTTATATAAAATTCAATCATTTTTAAATGTAAGCAAAATTGAGGGTAATCAAACATCCATAATTTATGACACTAATTGTGAAAATTTAGTAACAGCGTTCAGTATTAGCTCACTATAAAATACATAATACATATTACAATCGACAGTTTTTTAAGTTTAATGTTGACCAATGTACGTTAGAAACATAACATAACATTAGAATATTTAACGAAGTTTATATAGTTCCAAATACATTTATACAAAAAAAAAATACAAAACAAAGATGTAATTGATTTTTATAGTAGAGTAATCTTGACAGTAATCCTCTGATATGAGTTTAATTATGTACTCTAAACGCAAAAAATTAGGTACATACCAAAAACAATTTTATACCTAAATTCTCAGTGCTTTACCAAATAAAATATATAAAACGGGCTATGAATTTTTTAAATACAAAGAAATGATAAATATTTTTTGTAATAGTACAAAAAGAAATTTGGAAACTCAAACCACAATCAAATTAAGACCAATATCGGTCTTAGAAATTAAATGGTTTTGGAGAGACACGATAGAAAAGGTGATAGAAAATGAAAATTTTATATCATTAGATACCACTATTATAAGTACATTTATAATGTGGATATTTCAAGATATAAATTATGATACAAAGTTACACAAACATCTTTTATCTTAGAACTAGAACCACTGGTAATAGTACAGAGCCAAAAAGAACAGAATTGTTCAAAAATATGAGTTCATAACAGCGTAAACGTATCATCGGGTATAAATAATATATCAGTATGATAGATGTTCTAACACCATTAATACTGTGGAGTGATCCAAATGCCATAATTACATAGATGCCATTGCATTGTATAAAAAGGGAAAAATAAACAACAGATTTTTAGTTTAGTTAGTTAGTACTAAGACACGAGTAATATTAGTGATCTCCTTCGTTACGTTTCTGCGCGTTTTACACGTACGTCAAATACTGTGGTGTTGTTTGTGCAAAAATTGTTCAAAATTCACTGCAGAATAAACGACCTTCTGCCGTAAAATAATCAGACCAATTTCTCCCACTATAAGGGAAAATTTAGACTTGAAAGCTTATAAAAGAAACAAACACTATATTTTAACACCGCCTTGAAGACCATAAAAAACACTGAAGAAGTTGTTTGGTTATTTCGGTAAAAGAGCATATTGCAAAATACTATTCTCGAATAAGACAGTTGCGATAACGATTCAGCGCGATCACCATTCGGCCGAATAATGGTTTGATGGATCATCATCTTTTACGAAGCTGTTTCTTCTATTAATCATTGCGAGATTGGGATGATAACAATTATCCAAGCATATGAAGAAACTCTTTGTTTAATGGGAAAAAATAGGTGTTTCAACAGAATTCAACATCTTTATACAAAGCGAAAACGACATAAATATGTCGGGAAAACAATCTTTGTGAATTTGTTAAGCCTTTTGGTTAACCATCTGGCGCCCTGAATTGAACAGTCTCGACTATTAGCTATGAAACGTTCTCGAAGCTTGCAAGAAACATCTAAACATCTAATCTTCGAAACATAGTAGTCTTGAAGCTGTAGGAAAAGTATCGCTAGAAACGCTGCGCAAATCTAAAAAACGGATAGCCCAGTCATTTGCATATCTCTGTAAGCGCGAAAGGTGAAAACTGTTTTTCTGTACTTTTCAAAATTCTACGATCAATTATTCCATCATATTACGACATTATTATTAAAATTTCGACAGTATTTATGAATATATAATAAATTTGAAAAGCTTGTATTAAACGAACATTCTGTGATAAATAGCCTTACTCTATTTGAGAATCAGATTGTCTTAAATAGTTCGTATTAAAAGCTTCTTAACAATAGATGATACTCTGAAAGCTTAAGAGATTTTGAAATAGAAAATCTATTTCATGGAAGAAATTGACTTTATTGCTCCTAAACACTTTCATCCTTATATTTCTTTCATTTAAGTAATTTATTTAAGTGATGCTTTTAAAACACCATTTGAAGAAATCGCTTTATTTTTGGAATTATTCTGTGTGTAACATTGACTTACAATTTGAAAATAATATATATTAAATGTACATTACGAAGGGTACTGGGAAAGTCTGGCAATACAGCTTTGTTTATCTAATTTTTTCAAAGTAATTTTCTCTACACTTAATACACCTCTACATCCTCCGAAACCAATCTTTAAACCAATTCTGCCAAGTTTCGCTAGGGAGTAAAGCACAGTCGTTTTCCCAAGCCCGCAGAAGGCCCTCATCACTGAAAAACCGCCTCCCTTTCAGCTTCATTTTCACATGCGGGAATAGTGCAAGGTCTGGACTGTAGGGAGGGTGCTCGAGACGTTTCAATCCTGTCGTGGTCAAATATTCGGTGCAGGCTTTGGCGCGGTGAGCTGGAGCATTATCGTGATGGAGGAACCAGGTGTCCATTCTTGACTTTGGCCGCAGGTTCTTCATAGATCCAATGACTTTAGGCAGGCACTGTTCAGTATACCACTTAGCTGTGACTGTCTTTTGTGTGTCCAAAACGACGCGTTCCACAACTCCACTCGATTTGAATAATTCAGCTATCATTTTCTTCTTTACAGATCGGGATTTTCTGACAACTACGAGTGTGTCCTCATCATCAAAGACCCAAACTTTGTTTTGACTTTTGGTCGGCACATCGTAATAATACAGTTCACATACCGAAATTGTTCCTTATTAAACTTTTTTAGCATCTCCCGGCACCAAGTCACATGTCGTGTCATCTGCTCTTCAGTAAGTCGATGCGGCACCCAGAGAGAACAAAGTTTCTTCACATTCAAATGATCATGCAGAATCGAACGAATTGCTGGTGCATTTAGACCTGAAGTGTCCTCTATCTGTTGGTAGGTCATTCGCCTGTCTTCGCCAAGCATTTTCCTCACCGTCCCGGTAACCGTCCCGGCCTCTCAGCATCCTCCACAGTTAAATTTCCCCTTTGGAATTCTCTATACTGCCTGAATATCGTTGTGCGATGTGGACAAACATCACCTAGTGCAAGAGTCATTTCTTCGAAGCACTGGTCTATGTTTAAACCACGCACGAAATTATAACGCGAAACTGCCCTTATCTCATTTCGTGACCACGATGCCATCGCAAGCACTTTACACTCTCACTGCTAATGAATAACTAAGCCCATCAACATGGCGCGGCGGCTACTATGCACGTGTGAACATGTCTCAATATGCAGCAACAAGTAGCTTCCTACGATTCATTATTGCGTCATATTGCAAAACTTTCCTAGTACCCTTTGTACTACCATAATAATTTGTTATATAAAAATAATTTTGGATTTAAACATTTAAACCCGCACGAAACAAATTCCGTACACGATCTGTACCGTTGGAAGCCAAAACGCTCACTTTAGAATACGAAAATTAATGTGGAAAGGGGTTATATATCAACCTCAAGTGATTAAGTTAATCAACCACAGGTTCCATCAAAATTCTCTTCATTTAAATACATGTTTTAGCAATAACATAACTAACTTTTTGGGTATATATAAAAAACAAAAGTTTTAAAAAATTAATACACTAAGCAAAAATAACTTGATGTGATTGAATTGGTGTATACCAATACTATATTTTCCATGCTACTCGTTATGTAATTTTGGAAGATATTAAATCTCTTAAGGTATAGAGTGACAATTATGAAAACAATCGGCAATTAAAAATTAAATACTATAATAAAAAAAAATGTGAATATCTAATAGTTAATACATACATATGTGGTGATGTTTCGAAGAAATGCTTATTTTCGTATTCTTCTACATGCTGACGGGTGTATATATTGAGTTCTTTATATGGATTGACTGAAATCAATACTGGTCCTATGTAAGTCTGAAACAAACATAAATTAAATGCTTAATCTAATATTGTTATTGTTACATAACACTATCGAGTTATGTATATGTAGGCTTTTAACCTTAATAATAAATTCAATGTTTTACCGTAGGCTTAGCGAGCTCGACTAGAATACCGTACCATCACCCTACTCAATATGCTCGCGATTTGTAATTAACCAGTATGTTTTGTTTCGCGATCGGGGTAAGCTTTAGAATGAATTAATACGCTCAATCAAGATGCGGAAGTAAATGTCTTATTTTAAAATCTTGATGACAAACGCCAAGTTGGCTTAGCTATATTTTAAATCGATGCCGTTAAAGTCAGAAAATGAATTTTTTTTCAATAGTATGTAGCTATAAAATATGAGTAAAATCATTTGAGGCAGACCAGTATTTTCGATAATTTACATAACTTTATTTTATGAAGCTATACTGAGTACAGTACAACAACGTTTAGATTAATTTGTTATTCAACCATCATGTCATTACAAAATACTAAAACTATTTAGATGTTGCCACTTCATATACTCGTTCGAGCATGCTAAAATACCTAATACCTAACGTGCTCATATACGATTGTGTATTATTACATATAAAAATGAAAACATTGATTTGCCTTTCAAACAATTAATGGAAATGAACCAAATCAAGTTTTTTATATGGAGTATTAGTCAGATAAATTTTTAATAACCTCGGGTGTACCTCAAGCTTTTAATTTGAGCCCATTATTGTTTATATTATATTTTATGTGATATTCTTGATATTTTCAAATATCATACAGATAGATGATAGAATCCAAATCTATTATTCCACCCCTTACATGTTGCGGGGAAACACTGACTCTTTATCTCAGTGATGTTAAGAAAATAGCTTGAACTTAAATGTCAAGAAATGTCAAAAAAGCATCTATTTCCTCTTTATATTGACAGGCAAGTTTTATCTAAGAGTCGCACAATATTGGAGTGAACCTCAGTACTTAAGCTTTAGAAATCATATCGAATATAAATATATCGACAATAGCACCAGTTAAAATTTATAATACTCAATTCTAAATAATTTAATAACTTCATGACAATATTCCAACAGCTTGTAAAAATTTCGCAATTTTTACAAGCTAATTGGAATATTGTCTTACTATCTGGTCACCATATTGTGTATGCCATCAATTAAGAATAGAAAAGCATTAATAATATTTTAAATACAAAAAGGGTTTTCCAATAGGAACATAACAATGTTGTCTTTTAATACGAACGCACCTTTGAAAGTTTTTCATGATTTATTAAAAATTTCCAATCCTGAATCGGTGGTTGCAACTTTAAGAGAGCTTACACCAATTTTCGGTTATAGCCCCACCACCACAGTCCCACCAGATAGACTGTGCGTGCTACAGTGGGTAAATTCAAGTCAAAGTATTCACTATTGGATATTCTTGTGCCAGTGAGACAACGCCCGCACCGGTCGAAGTACCGAAAATATCGCAGCCGTAAGTGCTTCAGTTCAAAAGAATGTTGCCTAAAAATCTTGGCTTAGGCCATTACAAGATCAAATTGACTCAAGAACTGAAGCCTCTTGATTATTTGAAGCGCTTCTCCGATTGGGCTCTACTAAAATTTGTAGAAAATCCTGAATTTCATCGAAAAATCATCTTCGGGGATGAAGCTCATTTTTAAATTAATGGCTTTGTCAATAAACAAAGTATGCAACAGCAGCAACAAACTCACATGTGCTTCAAGAGACTCCATTACAAACACAAAAAATGTCCGTATGGTACGGATTTCCTGTCGGAAGTGTGATTGGACCATATTTTTTCGTCAATAAAAATGATCTCCATGTTACAATGTAGTTCGCTATCGTGCCATGTTGGAAGACTATTTTTGGCCAAAATTAAATGAACTTAACATCACACGATATGTGGTTACAACAAGATGGTGCTGCATGTAACACATCTGGGCCTATTGAAGGGGTAGTTCGGTTACCATGTAATCTCAAGAAATGGTCCAGACAAGTGGCCATCTCACTCATGCGATTCAACGCCGTTGGATTTCTTTTTATGGGGTTATGTTAAGTCGTTGGTTTATGGCAACAAGCCAACAACGTTAGAGGAACTCGGGCACAATATCGAACGCGAAATTGCCAACGTTCCAGCCGATATGTTTGAAAGAGTGGTGGAAAATTAACTCCAAAGAATCGATCGCTTCAAACGCGCTCGCGGTGATGATAGTTAAATGTAACATGTGTACTGCACGAAGAATAAATTTTAATCCAATATCTCAATTATTCTGTGTTTTGTTTAAACACAAACCCGATATATCTCAGGGCTGACTATCTAATAAATGAAAAGCGACAGAAATATAAAAAAGCTTTTCCTTTTAACACGTATTTTCCACATGATTTCTTTTTAAATTGGTGATTCAGGTTTCTTCGAAAATAGCAAATAATGTTATCGATTTTCTGATATCAGACACAAATATTTTGGCATTTAACGACATATACAAACCTATGTAATTCAACCTTCAATGAAATTTTAATTCGTTTATTAATTTTAATCTACCATGTCATCCGCAAAAATAACTTCCTAATCTGTTACAATGTAAATCCAAAGTATCAGACAATTTTATTTATATTATTCGATAAGACATAATTTAGTCCACGATATGGCCCTTACTAACAAAAGTATTAAAATTGCATTCCATTTTGAAGGCGTGTATTAAAACATATTATCATACACCGAATTTCTTTCGCTAATGTGATGAGAAGACGGTCGGTCGATCATGCAGCGATTTTGTATACATACCTTATATCAAGTTCAAATTTAGGCATTCCAACTCTCCTTTATCAGTGAATCTAGCATCCCACTACACTCGCTATTCTTATGCACTCTAACACACTCAGAGTTATGACAATTATTTTTTTGATCTTCATTTCCAATGGCACATTTTTTGCTTTAATACTAAATATTTACAATTTACTCCTTTACGTTTGGGAAAGATTAAAATTCTGTTGTGAAAATCCGTGTGTAGAACTTTACATTTCTTTATAATAAGGATTTGTACGTTTATATATATGTATATAATTAACCATTCTTACCGATCCTTTGCCTTCAAGATAAAGGGATTTATTCTTCTAGATTATGTCTATTACAAAGTTTTGATTTTAGTATCCAATTATCTTGATGATTGTGTTTCACCGGTATTATTTTTGTTGTCTTCTAATCAAATGTATAATGCTCTCATAATTTTCTCAATAACTTTTCCATTTATTCTTAAACCGATATTATGGGTTACAATATAATACAAATTCTTCTGTGAATTACGAATTGATCGTAACTAATTCACGAAATTTTCACCGTCTTAAAGATATTTATTTATTCCAGCATACTCTTTACTGTATCTGGTATTTAATACTTCATTCAGCAATCCAAGTAACTTATATTAAGTTTTCTCTTATAAATTATTATTATTAATAACTTTTTTTAGATAAACATACTCGCGGTGCTTTATAATGATACATAAATTATTTGTGGTAGTCATAGAACTTATTGCATTACAATATATTCGGACCATTTATGGTCTTCATTCCTCTCTGCAGTTTCTGGGCTTCTTTTCATATAGCTGTTGAAGTTGGTTATGATTACGGCTCTTTTAGTCTCCATATTATTTTGGTCTTATTACGCCAGGTTTTGCGGTTTAGCTTTTTCCTAGGTAATCTAAGCTGATCAATTTCCCAGTCGAAAACTAGATCTACTTTCTCTAAGATATTAACCCTAACATCGTTTTATGTATCTTTATCTGTGTAGATGAACCTGACTCATTCTTACCTTCCTGACTTGTTTTTCCCATAGACGGTTCTTGCATTGCAGCATTTGAATCTCTAACATGTTTTTATTACTTTTTTCTTTAGGATTTTTTACGCGTGATGCCTCCATAGCAACATTAACTACCGCATATTTCAAATCGTATTTTTGTCTGGACGTAATGGCAGCTCTTGAACCTCTTCAGATTATTCTTCAGTCTAAATACGCAGTTGTTCTTATTGACGTAGCTATTAAGCCAAAAATGGGCCTCATCGCTGAGCAAAATGTTGGTCGAAAAGAGTGGATCTTCTTCAAGCTTTTCAAGAGCTCAAAGACTGAAACGGTGACGATTCGAAAGGCCGACCACTTTCAATTCTTGAACAAGTTGAATTTTTTAAACCAAAATTCTTACCTAAAATGTGGCAAATTGTAGCATATGACAAATTGTGGCTATGACAAGCCAAGCTGATGAGATCTACATATGTCGAATCGATTCTTCATGATCATTGAGTACACTCTACCATCGCTATATTTTCTTCACTATGTGCTAGATGTAGTCTATTTGGTGGCATATTATCCAATAATGAAAATTTCGTTTCAAATTTTTCGATGGTATAATGTGAGTTCGGTGGACTGATTACGTAGACTATAAGTTGCTCTAAACACACGAAACACATTTCTTGTGGAACGCTGATTTTCGTAATACAGCTGCATAGTTTGTAGACGCTGTGCTGGACTGAATCTTTCCATAATAAAATGTCACATAATACTTAACTAAAATAACGTGAAAGTTTGATACTACTCACGCTTTATCTGTCAAAAAATCGCTGTTGAAAAAGCTATATCATAATGAATCACCCATTATGTAGTATTAATGACTATTTAAATCCTCAATTACAGTTGCATATAGTGGCATTATTTTTCGTTTCTTTTTCTTCGTCTGTATTATCATATACGGACAAATAAATTTTATGTTATGTAAAATTCACATAATACAATAAATATTATTATTACAGTTTATTTAGATGCTTCATTAAAATGAATTCAAGGATTAACATATATAAACTGAAAACAAAATAATATAGCATCGACTTCAATACATTGTTGTAACTTAAAAGTTATTTTAATTTTTCTTTTATAACAATTTTTATTTAATAATTATTATATTACGCAGAGAATCGCAAAAATTTTTTATTTAAACCTTCTTAAAGTGTATTAATGGTCATCAAAATAAAGATAAAATGACTATCATTCCATTTAAATCTCTATTCTTAAAAATCAATATTTTTATTGCTATCGAGCGATTGTTTCCAGATAATCTCAAAAACAGGTGTATTTGACATTTAAACAAATTTTCAATACTACAAATATGTACGTATGTATATGCAATTTTGAGAAATAATAATATTTTTGTTTTAATTTATAATTTACTTACACAAAGAAAGTTTGATAAATCTGTACAAAGTCGAGAGAAAGTGTCTATTGTCTAATGTCAAACTCATTTTCAGTTTAAAATATTTTTCACCAAGATTGGTTACATCTATTCGCTCATGTTTTTTCCAGTAATTTGAATCCAAAATGTACAGGTAGAATATAATTTTTATACACACAACTCGAAACTAGAACAAGGACCCGGAACTATAGTTTACGGACTCAAAGAAAGGACAATTATCTACGTGAGCCTAAGTAACATAAAGATACTACAATATTTCAAGTGGTAATAAGTTACATCACTGAATTGAAAAAATCAATAGGCAACGTATGACAAGTCACACAGAGGCCATTTTCCTCGACAGCCAAGCAATGCTAAAGGCACTAAATTCGATACAAGTAAGATCTAAGCTTGTACAAATATAAGATTGTGTGCGTACCTTAAATGAGCTCAGTAGTGGCAAAAAGAAGACAGTTATCTAGGCTCCGCACACGAAACCTATTAATCTAATGAAAAAGCCCATTGAGAAGAGTCATCAATGGATTTCATAAAGCTAAACCAGAGTCTTTCAGCAGCATTGCAAAAAGAAATATCAAGACAACTATGGAAAAATTGTCCAAAACATCCCAGACCAAATATAAGAAAAGTTCAGTAGGGAACCCTTCCCAAATTTGCAAAGGATCTACTGAGTAGAAACAGATATCCTGTAATGATGATAGTAGGCATAGTGACGGCACACCATAAGCTCTATAAACATATAAACAATATGAACTAGACAGAAAAAAACACGTGTAGATTATATCAAGTGTATGAGGAATTCATGTACAAGAACCACTTTCTACAAACGGGAGATGAATGTGTTGAAACGGAAATCAATTTAAAAGCTATTACAGAAGATAACCTGGCGAAACATGAGGACAACAATAGACCTAGAGAAGTCGCAGTGGAATAGACTCTACAGTCATCACAATAAATCAAATCAAATTTAAGTAAATTAAAAATTTTAATTCATGAAAAACGAATGGAATATGGAGAACTTCATATAAAGATCCAACATTGTTTTTGAAAACGTAAAACGGAATAGAAGACTAAAATCTGATGGATAAGCATTACTGTGAGTCTGCTCCATCAATTGGAACTATTTACTCGTACAAATGATTTAATAATTTTTGAAGCGGTTATAAGAAGACAGGCAGTGCTGAGCATTTTAAACTATCGTTGAAATCACAACTAGAGAAAATATTGCAAAAATTCATAATGTGCGTTACACGAATATTTACTACTACTAATGGGGAAATTACCAGCAAAATGAGTATCGTGTTTACAAAACAACCGAACAAAATCGTGAATGAACTTTATAAGCTCACTTTGGGACTATCTGCACTTAATTCATAAGAAGTTCTGCGCCGTTTTATAACTATAAATGGAATGTGGATATATTAATACCAACTAGATACTAATGCAATTGTCGAAATCAGTCTTCAACCATTTATCTTTAAGTCTACAAAAGAAAACCAAGATAAATTTAGTGTGGAAACAGTATTTTCACCAGATGATGATATACGAGGTGTGGCTATTAAGCAACGAGACTGACGCTGGTACAGAAGAAGTGCGCATGTGCCGAACGCCAACGACTGACAGCTATTTATCGTCAAGCCTTCTCTTTCGAAAGCAATGCCTCTCGTTTCTGTAAACAAATTAGTATAGCCGTAGCCTTCGTTCGCATTAGAGTTGTTTTCTTGTTTCGCCGGAAAAATGTTAAGTGTAACAATAGAGCAACGAATTATTGTGAAATTTCACATGAAAAACCGCTACTGAAACTTATAATTTATTGAAAGAAGTGTATGGCAATAAATGTTTATCGCGTGCACGTGTTTTTGAGTAGTTTAAGCGTTTTCAAGATGGCCGAGAAGGCGTTGAAGATGATACGCGCCCGAGTCGCCCTTCCACGTCAAAGACGGATGACGATATCGAAAAAATCGGTAATCTGGTTCGATCTGACCGTCGGTTAAGTATTCGTGTGATTGCTGAAACTGGGAATTGATAAAGAATCCGCACGGCAAATTTTCATAACAATTTTAACATGCAAAATGTGTGTGCCAAAATGGTGCCTAAAATTCTCACGTTTGAACAACAAGAAAGTCGCAAAAATGTTTGTACTGACACTTTGAATGCCATTGAAAATGACCCAAACTTATTGGAAAGGATAATAACATATGATGAATCGCGAATCATTTTTACTTCTGATTCTGAAACGAAGTGTCAATTCATGCACTGGAAGAGCCCGTCTTCACCGAGAGCCAAAAAAGCTCGAATGAGCAAATCCAAATTCAAAGCAATGATGATTATTTTTTTCAATATTCATGGGATTGTGTAGCTACACTGGGTTCCTGAAGGTCAAACTATTAATCAACATTACTACATTCACGTTCTTGCTCAACTCCGTGAAAGAATAAGGAAAAAACGAGCCGAATTGTGGAAGGACAAGTCATAGGTTCTCCGCCAAGACAATGTACAAGCTCATTCCGCATCGTCAGTCAAGAGGTTTCTAGCCAAGTACAGCATCCCAGTGTTAGACCATCCGGTTTATTCGCCGGATCTTGCGCCGTGCAACTTCTATCTGTTTCCTAAGGTGAAATCTGAATTAAAGGGAACAAAATTTGAGTCCGTTGAAGCTGTGAAAGCGAAAGCGGCAAGCGTCCTGAAGGAGCTGCCAGAAGAAGACTTCTAGCACTGTTTCGAACAGTGGAAGATTCGCATGGGGCGTTGTAGGGATCGAGGAGGGGTGTATATTGAAGGTGATAATAAGTAAATATGTGCGAAATCAAAATAAAATGTTTTACAGCGTCAGTCTCGTTATTTAATAGCCACACCTCGTATCTGCTGATCAAATTTGGAAATGCTTCTCGGTTTCCATATTAAAATGTATTTTTGAATTACCTAAGAAACAGCAACAATAAATCTGATTTAGAAAAAGTGACAACTGAATTGCAACAAGAGAAAAAAATTCACAGCAATAAGAAAATTTACAACTAAAAAAGGATCTTTTGTGGCTTAATAGTTCTAGTGCTGTGAGATACCAAGTTACAAATAAATATTCTGTAACTGTTCAAACTATTTTTTCCTTTATGTTGAGAAAATTTGTATTTTGAGTTATATACCTGTACATAGGACTCCACTGTCACTTCTAATCTCTCTAATCTGTTATATATTATTAGTAATTTTTGTAAGTACGACTTACTGTCGTGCATTAGTGTAAAACAAATTTTGAAACTGAAACAAATTACATTGGAGGTGATTTCAACTCGAAACTAAAGACATGTTAAATCAATAAGTTACAGCCGATGAATCTGTTTCAAAAAAGGAAAATTCCGTTCCATTAACTGGAATTTAATTGATCTTCAGAAGAAGGACAAAACGATAACTGAACAATATTATACAACCTTTCTAGATGGTTTCAGTAAAGATGAAACTCTATTTTTACAGAAAAATAAAGTTCTGGCACTAGACCGTACTATTGTTACATAAAATGACGAAATTATAATGTAAAGTTCTTTGCTATCATCCCTACTATTCAAATTTAGTCCCTTCAATCTATTTTATTTGTTTCCAAATATAAAAAAAGTGGCTTGTAAGGAAAATGTTTATTTCAGAGTGTTATAATAATTACAATAATCAGGTGACGGGATTAAAATACTGTAGTATTTTTGGACGAAAAGTCTAAGGCTTTGGAGGCAATTAAACAGACAAACAAAAAAATTGAGTTTTATATTTTTTTGTACTGACTTATCGAAGCCTCCTCGTATATGCTACAAATTTATAATTTAAAAATATATACTTACGTATATTAAATCTTCTTTAAATCGCTTTTTCAAATTATCAACAAACACATCTTCATCGGTATAATCTTCTAATAATACTGTATCTTGAACTCCTACTTTATCTCTGTCTTTTAGAGAAGTTTCCATTATTATTGCTCCACCAACCTGTAATTTTAAAACTTAATTAGTACCGAACGCTCTCGACATAACTACATGGGAAATAAATTAATTAAAAAATAACATCGCACTAGTAACATCGTTAAATTTACATTGAATCACCTACAGTACGCGACCTGAAGAACGTTAGGAAATAACTATAACATTCGAATACAAGCGTGAGTTTGCGTAAGTAAATATTATTATCTAAGATTGAATGAAAAAAAAGAGGAAAGTTCTTTTCCTAACCTTGTGCACCATATTTTCCAAACTTTGATTTACTATTGAAAGTCATTTCGTTTATCTTGATAACGACTTGAATAATTTATTTTAGAAAACATTAGTACACGCACGACAAAACAGTAATAAAGTTTAAAGAAGTGTAATAAATATTAAAACAAATGTTAGTCATCTGCAAATAAAAGACGTGTTTATGATTACGTACTGGCTAAATCTATTAAAATATTGTGTAAACGAAAGTGTAAATATTAATTACTTTTGAATGATAATTGCAGTTTTCTGTACTTACACAAATTGCACGTTGTAACTATCACATTTAAATATACTCATTTATGTAGACGAATATGTTGTATATTCCTCACAGGTTATACACACGTCAACACAATATTAAAATATAAATATTTAGTATGCTAACTTTCGGGAAAGTTAAGATTATGTTCATGATCTTTATGACTCACAGTGTTGACTTCATATGTATGTATTACTAAGCATACTCTGTTATACAAAGTGCAATAGAGAAAATACGTACAAGATGAAATCATTTAACAAATGCATATAATATAGAACTAATTGTACATACACAGGATCAAAGAAATAAGTGAGAAGTAAAAAAAGAATCGTTAACCGCGCTGACAAGAAAAAGTTTCTTAGAAAGTCAATAGTTTCCTCGGCATGTATAAATACAAATTATATTAATTACACTACCAAATTTAATACTAACTCTTTTTCTGTTGCAATTATAGTAATGAATACAGAGGAATTGTTAATATTTAAATTTTTGAATGTATCTTATATTTCTCTTTCCATTAAAAGTTGGTGATTACCAAAGAGCGGACGTAAAAAAAGGTTGTTTACAGTAACCTAGATATCACATTTCGGATCTTTTCTTATCTACCACAAGAATAACGGCCTATAAAAACAGCAAGTCTATTACATTGAATAGTGATATCGCAAAAAGAGCATTCATTACACACATTAATACACACAGCCGACGTATTTAAGCAATAAATATAAATGTGAATAAACATCTATGGATATATTTAAATGTTAAATCTGTGTTATTGTTAGTATAAAACACGTATTTTATATATTAAGATCCAATTGTGTATTGTATCTTATGTTTCCTTAACTACGTATATTAATTTGTCATGTTAAAGAAGGAAGATGACTATTGATATTGTATTAACTGCTAAAACTTTTTCGAAGTTTTCTTCTGTGAAATTAGTTATTTCTGAAATTAATATATTCTTGAACAACGAAAGCAACTTTCGATATCGCAACTTGCTAACAGTCACAAGTAAAATGTGGTAGCAAAATTTATCTCTAACTTCTACACTTATATTACTTAATTTTGTAATGCAACACTTCAATACGTGCAGCGCTTCTTTTATTTTAATATTTGTGTTTTCAAAGTATTGACTGGGAATACACAAGTTTCCAAAATTAATTTCAATTAATTTTAATTATTGCTGCACACTTTGGAGTTGTAAAGGATTTTGCATTCAATATTGGTGTCATTTTATAAATGTTTAATAAATTGACAAAATTTAAAAAATAAAATTCAGATGCGTCTATGCATGATCCTCATCTTATTACCAGATCGAGTGACAATGGCAAATGTGGACACTTTTCTTAGACAAAAACACGAAACAAAATGTTAACAATATCGGATATAATCTATCAATAAAATAGACCAGCATGCAAATTATAAAGAAAAAGAAGAGAGAAAAGTCCATCAAATAATACATTCTGTTTAAGTACTAAGTATTAAACGTAATTATTATAAGAAAGACCAGCAATATTTCTAACGGCATTATTCCTAACAATTCCTGTAATTTGATAAATTACTTCTTTCACTGCAGTGTTTTCACATTATTTTCTTAAAAATCTCATTGTTATACTATCTAAATACTTCATATTTACTTACAGCATATTTGTGTACATTACTTCACTACAATAGCAGTGTTTTCATTTTGAAAGTATTTTCTTAGATTTAATATTTGTGTATTTGTATATACACAGTGTGGAAACGGAACTTTTTTAAAATTCTTACTGGCGCCATCTATTTAAAGGTAGATCTTTCACCAATGTTATGTCAAAATATCATGACATTTGCATCATTAGAAACAGAGAAATTGCGCATACAGTAACAGTGTGTATTTGGCATTCGTCGAAAAATGAATTTTGAACAAAGAGCAAATATCATGTCGTGTTTTAAATTCGATAAATCGTTTACTAGTAACCTCATTGCGATACGTGAGAATGGAATTAAATATTTTCAATGATTCAATTCATTGCATTTTGATACACTATAAGAGGCTGAGAAAGAATTGTGTAAGGTTTGTACCACACAATCTGACTGAATTCAACACTGTACAGACTAAAAAAAGGACGAAAACTTCAGGTATTCTATTTGTAACTGACGATAAGACGGGGTATTTTCAAGATGATCCAGAGAACAAGCGCCAAAACTCTGAATGGAAGCATCCAATAACAATGTTGATTTGTTTTAATGTTTCGAAAGGCATAGTACACAAAGAGCTTGTACCAACTAGTCAGTCAATGATGTATATTATCTTGGTGTTATAAGCGTCTTTTGGCGCGTATTCGTCGTGTGCGCCCTCAATATCGTGAAAATAGTAGCTGGCGTTTATTACATGATAATGCACCATCTCATCACTCAACGCTTATCACTAACTGTCTAACTACAAATGGCATTTTAATCATCAACCATTCACCGTATTCAACGGATTTGGCCCCCTTTGATTTCTATCTATTCTCAAAACTACATTTGCCGATGCAAGGCTTAATGGCGACGTCGAAGCTACTAAAAAGGCGTCGACAGCGATCTTGTAGGACATCTCTCTAAAGATGCACTTAAAAATTCATTCGACATGTTAATTGACCGTGCAAAACGTCGTATTGAAGCCGAAAGCGACTACTTTGAATAAATAAAAATAAATGAATTTAACCAAAATATTTTTATTTTAAAAAAGTTCCATTTTTTCTGAGACAAACTGTGTATATCGCACGTCCGCCTACTTCGTTTCTGGCTGTACTAATACGTTTTATGCAAGAAATGCGGCATTCGATATTTTGTTAACTTGGTTCTATCAGGTTGTTACATATGAAATGTTCGATTTTGTAAGGAATAAAAAAAAGTCTAAATTTAAAAAAATATAAATATTCATTCTGCAAATAGTCTCCATTTACATCAATAGTTTGTTGCCGACGGCCTGGAAGCTGAAAAATTCCATTTGAAAAGAAATCTAGGTTTCGACGGCTCACATATTGCTCAAACACTGTTATTACAGACTCCCGGTCAGGGAAGTCCCTATTTTTTTAGTGATTGTCTAAACTTCGGAAAAAATGAAAATCAGTTGGCGAAAGGTCAGGTGAATAAGGTGGGTGAGGGAGAATTTCGTAACCAAATTCCGAAAGTTTTTGGATTGTCTGTCTTGCAACACGAGGTCTTGCATTGTCATGAAGAAGTATGGGTCCATGTCTATTGACTAGTGAGGGCTGCAAGCGGCTCAATTTTCCATGCATAGTTTCCAGTTCGGCACAATAGGACGCTGCCGTGATGATTTCACCAGGTTGCAAAAATGAATAGTGACTAATACCCTTACTGGTCCACCATACAGTCACCATAATCTTTCGCGGGTGAAGTGATGCTCGTGCATGCTGTCTTGGTGCTTCGCCTTGATCTAACCATTATCGTGACCGTCTCCGATTATCATAAAGTATCCACTTTTCGTCACACGTTACCACTCGATGAAGAAACGGTTCAACTTTCTGTCGATTAGCCAAAGAGGTAGCCACCTCTAATCGACGGAGCTTATTGGCTTCCATTAATTGGTGCGGCACCCATCGATCGAGTTTCTTCACTTTGCCAATCGAAGAAAGGTGACGACTAATGGTGGCAATGGACACTTGAAATGTTTCTGCAAGGCTACGCACTGTTGTCGACGGATTACTTTCAACTTCTACACGCAGCTCGTCGTCATTGACGGTGCTACGCGCATATCCGTCAGGCTCATTTTCCAAATCAAAATTTCCCTCGCTGAATTTTTTAAACCATCGCCGTAATGTGCGTTCATTACACGTGGTTTCACCGAACGTCTGATTAATTTCTCGCGGTAAATTGCCCGAATATCTCTTGCCGACAGCATTTCCATACGCGAGACAAGGACAGGTGTATTAATCTTTCCAAGAAATGGAACAGGTACGCACTTCAAAATAAATACCCTTTTCTACAAATACAATAATAATTTTCACCAAAAACATACACGTCTTCACACAGGTGCGATTCAGTTCAGACTGAAAGAAAAAACGGACATTACATTTGTAACAACCTGATATTAAGACAATTCACCTTTTCTAGTTCTGTTTAAACCACTTAATTATGCAGTTCTCACGTACCCTGGGAACTAGTATTGCGAATGTATTAATTGATTAAATATTTTTCGGGGGTCAAGCTTTGACTTCAATATAGTCAGTCTTTATTCACATTTTCTTCTAAGTTGTTATTTTTCCATGTACTTACAAGTTTCTTCCGGCTGCATATTTGTGATAGTTTCGATGTTAAACGTTTTTCTTTCAGAAATTTAAATTTTCCTCCTTCGAAGTATAAAATTTTACATTCGGTTATTCCAAATTCCATACCAGTATCTTTGGTAAACTATTCTGTTATTTTTAAAAGCTCTTGTATTTGTGTTTTATTTGAGACAAATAGTTTAATATCGCTCATGTAGAGTAAATAGTTTATTGTGCGTGTAATGTTCAATTTGTGTTATTTAATGTATATCACAGTGGATTAAATATTATATTTATTATTATTATTATGAATTATTATTCGAAGTTTATTTTATTAACTGATATAATATATACGTAAAAATGAAATCTATCTAATTTTAATCCAGTTTAATCCCAAATGTTGTAAATATTTAGTGCTATATTAATTTCAGATATCTATTTCTACTAATAAAAATTATTTGAAATCACAATTACAAATAAAATTTATAATCGTTGAATTAAATAAAATACATTTTATCAACATATAACTTTTAATATTTCAATCTTCACGACATGTGATATTCACAAGAATTTTAAGGTGAATATTAATCATTTAAGTTGAAGGGCGAGCACATTGCAATAAGAGGAATATACACGTGATATTCGAGAAATTACTCAATTTGTTCAACGTACAAACAAATGATAAACTTTACTTAACTTGCAGATGTTCACTTTATACTGTCGAAGTCTAGAGCTTTGTTATTCAATGCAATTGAACACATTGTAAAATGTGAAAATTAATGTACACAAATTAAAATTATATTAACTTAAAATCTAGTGCCTATTAATAGAAAAACTTGTTTCATAGAAGCAATATTAACGATACCACGAAGTTTTGACTGTCATAGATCACGGGTCATCTAAGAAGAGATAAAGTTTGTTATAGGACACACATACAGCCGATGACACAATTATTAGGCACCTCTACGATTTCTCAGTATTACGGTATTAATACAAGAACCGTTTTTACCTGGTACTTCCTAGAACTACCGAAGGGGTTAAAAGAAAGGTCATTGGAAAATTTCCTAAATAAATAACTTGTTTGAGGCGATCTCTTAAAATCTTTCCATTTTACATTTAGTATACTTTGTACATTGATCTGTATGTATGGTATTTTAAAACTCCTATCTCGAAATTGTTCAGCTTTATTGAATCGGATATTTAATAGTGCTTAATTTATCGGCGCGTGTAGTAACACGACAAAAGCGAGATAATTTACCGAGTTTTTACGCTCGCAAATTGTCAGTAAAATAAAATGTGTTCTCGGTGAGCTGTACAAACAACAATAAAACGCTACGGTGAAAATAGGTATATAAAATCAAGGCCAGCAAAATGCCCGAAACTCAAAACAACTATTACAGAAGATTTTTGATTACATCGGTGAATACGGCGTGTCAATTTCATCCAAGACAATCAGTGGATGGCTCAAGTAAGCTGACCTATTACCACGAGAAGGCAGGAAAAAACCATGACTGTCTGAGGCTAACAAGAAAATGTGACTAAATAACCACCAATCGTGGAAAAAAGTGGATGAAGGTAACATGAAATGGTCGAATGAAGATAATACTGAGATCAACCTTGCTATCATATACCAATTATACAATTACATAATTAAAGTGGTTAAAAAATCGGCAAATCATTAAAAATTGTCAATATTAATTTCGATATGGCGCTGCATATATACGTTAAACATCAGATAAAGACTATAGACCAGATTGTTTAGGAACTACCGGAAAATATGGCAGAGGTAGTATTATGATTTATGGGTCTATGTCGTCAGTAGGTGTTGAAGAAATGTTCGTTTGCACTGGTAAAATAAACTGTAATACGTATACCATTATGTTAATACAAGTTACCTCAGTAGAAACTAAAATATTTAGACTGAATAAGAAGGAACTTTGCTCCAGAAGGACAATGCAATATGCCATATTGCAACCTTTAGTAAAGAGCATGATTTCCAGAAAATGCTTCTTCACTTTTATAAAGGCCGATAAAAATTCAGACCTGAACCCAATCGAGCATTTATGAGCTATTATAAAGGAAAAAGTAGAAGAATACAAATGCAAATCAAAATGAGAATTAAAAACAGCAATTTTAAATATATGGAAAAATATCTCAGAGGAAACATGTCGAACACTAGTTTCAAATGTGCCTCTACCCATTGAAACCCTTACAAAGGTACTCGTGGGTTCTAAATATTTATTTTATAATCAATTAATATTTTAACATTTGTTCTTTTGCCTTTCTTAAGATTTCATGAAACACTAGTAAAATTTCTATATTTTTGGGGTGTAAATGCCTAAAATGTCAAAAAAGCTTACATAAAATCCTTGGATATTTTTCAATTCAAAAAGGATGCTAAATATTTTGTTAAAAAGGCCTTTTTATTCAATAACATAGTTTCTGTTTAGATTTATAACCTTCCGTCCATCTATCAGCAAGCTTAAACATACCATTTTCCTAAAACTCTAGATTTTGATTGAAAATAGACACTAGTAGACGTTTTAGGTTAATCAAATGGGTTTAAATTTTTTTACTAATAGGATTATTAATCTAGAGTCCTAAAAAAACTTGTAAATAGAATACCTCACGTAATCTAAGGCTTCTTTAATATCAAGAATCGATATTTTGACGAAGAAAAGGTCTATTAAGTAAAAATATTTACTATTATTAAAACTATTATTTTTTCTTACTAGTTATAGTCATGCGAGGATGGTTCCGTAAGTACCCGGGCTTACCTAGAGATGGCGGTAGTTGTTTGAAAAATATCACTGTATTAGAAAGTACAGAATCTATAACGCATATGTTTCAAGTCTGAAGACGCCACGTTGTATAGTAGTTGTTTGGCAGCCATCTATAGTGAATGTTTTCAGTGAATTTGTAAAAATGGAGAATCGTTACGTGAGACAATACCTTTATTTGAAAGGCCTCAGCCCAACCGATATAAAAGCTGAACTGGATTCTATTCTGGGTGAGCCTGCTCCTTCGTTTACAACAGTGAAATATTGGGTGGTAGAGTTTAAACGAGACCGCACGAGCTCCCAAATCATGCATCGCAGTGGTCGACCAAATGAGGTGACGACTCCAGAAATTGTGAAGAAAATTCACAAAGCGGTACTGGATGATCGTCGACTGAAAGTGCGCGAGCTAGCAGACATAGTAGACATTTCAAGAAATGCGGTACATCGTATATTATCTGAAAATTCGGACATGAGAAATCTGTGTGCAAGATGGGTGCCGCGTTTGCTCACACTCGAGCAAAAACAGTGTCGTGATATTTCAATTGAGCGTTTAGGGAAGTTTCACAGCAACAAAGCGGAATTTTTGCGCCGTTTCATAACCATGGATGAAACATGGGAGACAAAAGAACAATCAAACCAATGGACTCAAAAGGGAGAACTGGTTCCAAAGAAGGCGAAGACTGTTTCATCTACAGGCAAGGTCATGGCATCGGTTTTTTGGAGATGTGTGTGGAATAATTTTCATTGACTATCTTGAAAAAGGAAAAACTATCAACGGCGAGTTTTATGCGAACTTATTGCAAAGTCTGAGCGAAGAAATCAAGTGAAAACGATCGCGTTTGGTTAAGAAGAAAGTGTTGTTTTATCAAGACAATGCACCAACTCACCAATCCGTTATTGCAATGGCCAAAATTAATGAATTAAAGTTTGAAATACTAATAATGCACCCTATTCGCCAGATTTAGCCCCCTCGGATTATTTTCTATTCCCTAACTTGAAAAAATGGCTCAATGGTCAAAGATTTTCCAACGATGAAGAAGTGATGTAGGCAGTTAACGGCTATTTTGAGGAGCAAGATAGTTCTTATTATAAAAAGGGTATCGAACTTATTAAACATCGCTGGGAAAAGTGTATAGAGCTGAAAGGAGATTATGTTGAAAAATAAATATATTGCTTTCCAAATTTTTGTGTTTTCTTTGTTGGGTCGGGTGCTTCTGGGACCACCCTCGTATATGTATATATAATATATTATACACTTTTCCAAAACAAATCTGTGACAGTTTTCAATGATTTTGGACATTTAAGTCAATGTTGGAACTTCCGCGGTAATGTACATACATACTATTAAGTTATGCATAAATTTAAATAAAACTAATACTTTAATGTATATAGATAACCCAAAGTACTATCAAAACAACGTCTGTACTTGAAGATTATCAGAATGATTTTAAAATTGATGATAAACGCCCAGCTCTAGTAATAGGCGCATGTTTCAAAATGTTATCTTACATAGTATTATACTTATATCAGATATGACTTCATTAAAATTATGTTTGTTGGAATGTTTGAATTTTATTTTGTAAAACGAAATTATAAAATTTGTATTGTATTGCGTAACGTTAATTTATATAAATAATTTAATATGCGCAGATATTTAAAAGAATCTAATCTAATAACGAAAGCGATTTTTAAAATGGCACTCAAACAGGTAATAAAAAGTAAGTTCGAGGCCATGTTACAAGTCAACGTAAAAAAAATAAGGCGGAAACTCTTCAAAAACTTATGAAAAGCAATCGGACTAATGAAAGTCGCTTAGACGCTTAAATTCCAATAAATTACCTACTTGAACATATTTTCATAAGTAGATAAGTGATAATAGGTCTTCCATATTTGATAAATAAATTACTTGGTTTTAGAGTATGTACATACCATTGTCATTAATCTGATCTAACTTTTGTACATAAGTATCCAACAAACAACCATATCAAACTAAATAAAGCGCCAATTTACATCTACATTTCACAAATATTGCTGAAGTGAATCAGAGAAAACACTACCTGCCATAACTTTCATGGCACCATGATAAATTTCAGTCACACTACGACATTCTGTAAGTAAATGTTTAGGAAATTTTACTTATAAAGAACTAATAAAAAAATAGTAAAATATTTTTATTTAAATTTTTTCGACTATTAAGTCGAATAATAATAATTCGATTTTAATCAAAATAATAACACTTGGAATTGATAATCATTTCGCAAATATGCGCATAAATCCTATTAATCTTTCAAGATAAATTTTGTCTCCTTTATTACTTGCATTTTCTATAACATTCCGCAGTGCATAGTAACGTGTAAGTGCCTCGTAATAAGATTTCATTAAAGTTTTTTTTTTAACAAACACCAAAAAATCATTAGACAATTTCAACAATGTTAAGTCCATGATCCTGCTGTACTTGCAAATATTCATTCAAAACTTTATTTCTGTAACGTATTGACTTGGAGAATACTTACTAGGACGATTTGACGAGAAACGAGACACGACTACCAGCACCATATTTTTGCGATAATAGATTGAATTTGGTTAATTTCTCATATTTGATTTGAAATTGCAACATTGAAAATAAAGTGTCTAAATGGATAATCCTAAAATACATACGTAACTCATAATCAAATGCTCATTTTCCAAACACATCTGAAATTTTGGGCGATATACGTAATTAAATGTGGTGACATAGGCATAGAAAGTGTACAAACAGAACTATGAAAAAGTGCAACAATGCCGAAGATAATTAATAAAATTAATGATATTGTTTTAAATGGTTTTTAAGTGAAGATTTTATATAACATTGTACACGTAGAATTTGACAAGGTGGGTGGAAAAATGCTAACGTTAAGTAAAAATTTGAAGATGTTTAACAAGAACAATGCAGGTATTTCGCGAAGATTTGTTGATTCCAAATCCTCTAAAAAAAGCTGAAACACTTCCATCGTCAGTGTGCTAAAGATGAAGAGGAATATATTAAAAAATAATAGAAAATTTGATGCACTAATTCATTTGTTTTATTTCGAGTCTCGCTTCCCTTCAAAATACTTAATTATTTCATTATTAAATTTCTTTTGTTCAAGAAAGACTTCTGTGGTTTTTGTAACAATAAGTTTCTCCGCAATTATTTAGTTTTAGAAACTCTGCAACAATATTCTATGATCTAAAAGGAAAATCTTCAGTATTTGGGGTACATTTTCAATATGATGTCTTGTTTTTCTCAATTTTTAAGAATTGGAATATCATCATATACCAAAAAACTTCAAATCACCATATGATTTCCTTATTTAAAACACATTGCTATATTAATAATACAGGTGATAATCTTCATGTGGCATCTATTAAAACACAAAAACATGATAACTTTCCTCAAGATCAAAAAAATGTAATTTATTTTAGTTTTTCTTTTAATAAATACATTACGATTAATAATCCTTCTCTATCATAATATGCTGACAGTGTCGTCGACGCTGACTATTACATTTTCGACGTACTATTTTGACAGAGATCCGTATATCATTCGTATATTATACGACAACGGCTTTTGCTTCAGCGTCACTCACACCATCCGATTGAATTCCATTGGCCGATTGTGATGGCTAATTTATTATCGTAACGTTCTTTCCCGCTCTCCAATGTACAGACACAGCTGCTATGTTAGGGATCATTGTATTTTTGTAATACCTAATTATCCCTAATATCTTCAAACCATTTACAGATTGATGGTAAAATACCTTTCTCATATAATTTAATCATTTTTTGCAAATTGTAGGAAGGGACAAATAAAGAACCATAACCTACATTCTTTGGTACACTTTCAAACGTACAATTAATAGGGTGTTTTATTCTACGTTTTATGGATATTTACTCACAATCCAAACTTTTCTCCTCGGTACTTACAAATAATAGTTTTTACGATAATGCTTCAATATCAAACTTCAACTTCGGTTAATTCAGAAAATCTGTTACCAAATATTAAGCCTTTTTTGCTAAACAAACCAAAACAAACACCTACTATAAATAAGCTCTATCTAACTTCTGTATAGTAGCCTATAATATGTGCTGACATGGAACATCAACTACCGTCTCTATCTCTTGATGTCACCCTTCCTACTTACTTATGTAAATAACAGCATAGCAGCAGCAGCCGCCATATTCAATTTTGATCCTCTCGTATGAATACATAAACTTTCCGCTTACTCATTTTCATTAATGAATGAATACTAAACTGTAATATAGTAGCATATCATTCTTTGCATCCCTCTACCTTTTGTACTAATACTTTTGATATCACACCGATTCTGAAAATTCCCTTGTTTCTTTAATTACTCTACAGACTACATATTTATCCTAAGCTATGTGTTTAGATTTTAAATTAATACTTTCTTAATAGAAATTCTAGAATATAACGTGTATATTTCTCTTTGTTTCTTTGCGAAATATAACTTATGTGATTAAATTTACAATGTGAGCTGCAGTGTATTTACATGCATCTATGAAATCTACATTTTTAAAACCAATGAAGAAAACTTAAATGTTTAGTAATGATACAGAATGTACAAAACAATAGTTATTGATATACATTATAGATTTGTGTCATGGTTTCACTATTAAGCAAATGCCTAGATATCCATTTGTTAGAGATAATATCACGCTAAATGAGAGCAAGTCGCGAAAACTGTAACAACAATTTCTAATCTAATCTGCAAATGTATGAAATTCTATTCAAAAATATTTTTTTCATGGGACATTTAGCGAAACCACTGTTCTTTTAAAATTACGGTATTAGTTAATAATCTACATTGTTTGTTTAATCATGTGTAGATTTTGCGTGTGGGTTCCAGTCTGTCTCATCCTTTATTAGCCATTAGGTGTTTCGCAGTGTAATCATGTTGGTCCGATATTATTCTTACTTTTTATCAATAACATAAAGCACCAGATAAACTTTTCTAACTTTATCCTTATTGCGGACAATCTAAAAGTTTATGCAGCGATTTGCTTTGCATTTCACTGCCTGCTGCTTCAATCTGAAGTTGATGCAGTATCTGTCTAGGAGAAAGAAGTGGGATGTAAAGATAATAACTGAAGAGAGTAGGTCTTATCAAAGATTTGGGTGTCCTCTTTGATCCAGTTTTGACCTTTTCTTCTCTTTAAAAATGTATCTACTCTGCATACATCTAATGGCTTCACTAGATAATCCAATAAATAAATGCATAGAAAGAAGTGTAAGTGATGTAATAAGATTTCATTAAAGTTTTTTTTTTAACAAACACCAAAAAATCATTAGACACATTTCAACAATGTTAAGAGAGTAGGTCTTGCATCAAATAATAATTGCAACTTGGTTGTGTAACCAAGGTTGCTGTCGTGTCCTCAGAAGTTTTTATATTTGTTACACAACCAATCCAGTAGTTGTCACTGGGTGACCAGTTTTGACCGTTTCTTCTCTCTATCAGACACTGATGATATCTATTCTGCATACTAAATTTAATTCTAATGGCATTAATAATTCAGTTTCTGATAATCCAATAAATAAATGCATATATACGAGGGTAGCCGTTTATATTTCGGGAGCTGGCAACACTGTTGCCTCCGATCTGATGATTGCATCGCGAAGTTTGTCAATATATTTACCTAGATAGCTTTATTAATCGGTCGCTATTTCTATTGTTGACAGTAACTTGAAAATTTTATGTCAGCGAAAAAACATTTTCGTGCAATTATTTTTCATAACTTTCAACGTGGATTATCTCAATAAGCACTCATCGACGAGCTGAATTCGTTATATGGTGGTGAAGCGCCATCGAAAACTACAGTATATCGTTGGTGTAGTGAATTCAAACTTGGACGGCGTTCTTTGGAAGATGAATTTCGTGAAGGTTGTCCCACAAATGTTGTTGTGCCGGAAAACATTAATGCAGTGTCTAAATTGATAATGCAAGACCGTCATGTGATATAGCGTGAGATCGACGCATCTCTAGATATTAGTAACACTAGCGTACATAAGATCCTGCATGAACATTGGTGCCAAGAAAACCACAAAAAATGCAATGGTGGTCCTTCGAAGAACATTTCTAAAGTTGTCACAAGTGATGAATCTTGGATTAGCAGTCGACTGTGTCGGTATTCCATGGTGAGCCAAAACCAACGAAGCACATCAAAACAAATGGTCGCCTGTTTTTTTGGAAAAACCGGTCACGTTGCAACCGTGCCTTTAGAGAGTTATAGAACGGTCAATTCCGAATGGTACACAACTATTTGTTTGTCAAAAGTTTTTGAAGAAATAAGGAAAACAAACCGAAAACGACAGATCATTCTCCACCATGACATTGCGAGCTCTCACAGGTCGGTTCAAACAATTGAATATTTGACCCACACGTGAAGAATAAACTTCGTAGTCAAAGCATTCAAAACTCATATTTTGAAGATACCGTCTTCACAGTGGCAGCAATTCTTTTCGGATTGGTTTAAACGAATGCAAAAGTGCATTGATTTTCAAGGAGAATATTTTGAAAAGCAGTAAAACTATTTGCGATAATAAAAATTTCTTTTGGTTGCTATTCCCGAAATATAAACGGCTACCCTCGTAGTATTTAATTAAATTAAGGTTATTTATGCCTTAGTTGGGTTGGATTTGATTTAATTTAACAATATTTTGTTTGTTTAGGTACATGCATATGTTTTTGTAGTTTAAAATTTGTGTTTATTACTACATATGTATAATGATTAAATTTGCATACTTGTATGTCGACTGATATTTCTTTATTTATTTTTTGTATATTTGTTGGACAAAAATGGATTTCTGTCGGTGTTAAATAAATAAATACATTAGTAATTTGTTTACAATATTACGTATATTTTTTTAGTTACATGTTTTCGCAATTGCATTTTGTTTAAACTTACAAATCAATACCTCCAGACCTAAAAACTTTTGCGAATCACAACGTTAAATTGCAAACATCGTAAAGCGAAGTTGTAAAGCATGGATTCTTGTATATAAATCAAGTAAAAAGACCAGTACCTTGCATTACTATTGTTACAATTACTTACCTATACAAATTACAACTCAAAAACACCATTACAAACGATTTACAGGCCTCGTTTCTTTAATGAACTAATTATTTCATGTAGAAATTACATAAAAATATTTCGTCTTCCTAGAGAGTGGGAGTAATTTAAAAATCATAACGCTACCCTATTACATTTACATTTTAAATTTTGCTCTTTTCACCTAATTAATACTTAATCTAATCATTTACAAATATCACGAGTAATCCCCTTCTTTGCAAGATTCTATAACAAAAAAAAACGTTAACAAAAACTTCGCGTTTCTTTTCTTATTTTTAATTTTATTATTTATTATTTTACTAAACTCCCGAAACTTTTCGAGCATCTTCGAGGCATAAGGCCTCCAAAGAGAACACTTTCTCACTTGAAGATGATGCAAAATGATACGAACTGAATGTTTGAATACTCAAACAGTTCTATCTTGCGTGCCTACCGAACTCGACCATCTTTCTGAGAGCGTTAATAATATCGGATGAGATGGAGCATCTTTATCTTGGAGCATTTTCCAAGCCAAAACTTCCTCTCTAGAACTTCTTATTCTATCTGAATAGGGTTGTACAAGGTTGGCAATTATCTTCTAGTACAGAAACTTTTTTCTCCAAACAATTACCAACATTCAATCGCGGAGAAAGTTGTGCTGCAAAATTAGTCAGTACTTTGTTTTTCACCAAAATGACATCTGGAGCGTTTATACTACCATAGTTTTGAAGTAACAAACACAAGGGCATTGAGTTATTAGTTAGAGGATAAGTTTGCACAGATTTTAACCGTAACCTACACTGAATTTGTCACAGCATTCAATAATCAGTTGCACTATAATCTAAAACTTTTGTAGTGCCATTTGTATGTAATTCCACGACCTTTTATATATTTTTATGTCTTGGTATTGTGTTCAAAAAGCATCTTTGTTAATTATCATAACACTTTTGTGTTTAATCTCTTCATGGTACATTTTTGGCATTTATATGTATACATACATATTTTAATGAATAAGGAAAATATTTGGTATTTCATCTAGAAAAGAAGGTCATAAGCGCCTTTATCGCAGTTCCTGAAGTACAGCTTTTAAAACTTATCAATTAATTTTATAAGATATAGAAACTAATGAAACAAATAAAAAAATCATGATCATAAAATTATTTTGTTACAAAAGTCACATAACACGTTAATTAAATGTGTAGATTATTCGCAAGTATCTGTCCACTATCGTTAATTTTATTATAAATGAAACCACCATATCAATTCAATTATCATATGTATTATTGACATTGTTTACAGTCATCTAATGAATATTTGTTATATTATTAATAAAATAATATAAATTATAATTTTTTCCAAATTTTTTTGAAATCCGGTACAATAATTTATTATTACATTTATTAGTGACCAGCATTAGCGAAAGTGGACGAAATATTAAATTAATAAGCGTAGAAAACGATGGAAGTAACAATATCAATTAAAATTATGTTACATTATCAAAAATTTTACGTCGTAAATTGGAAATAGGAAATATTCTGTATTTATATATATGCAACTTTAAAAACGGTAATTAAATTTAAATTACAACAAACAGACGACAATTGATAATTCGAGCTTGTCTACTTCTTATTCATGTGTCTATAATTAAACCTCCCATTAATATACGAGAGACGTTCAATATATCCCCGATATCCGCACAGAAAGAAACGCAATTTATTGCCGCCTTGAGCTTTTAGTCGGATAATCGTTTCTCACAAAGGTCTTTTTTCAAATTAAGGAATAGATAGTAATCACTAGAGGGTAAGTCCAGGCTATAGGATGGGTGGTTGATTTTTTCATAACCACAATCTCGCGCAGCTGACTTAGAAACACGCACTGTGTGAATCGGAGGGTCTTTTTTCATTAATTGATGCCCTTAAATTACGCAAAGTGGTTGCGTAAGATTCTGCATTTATTGTTTCACTTCACTTTCACAGCAAAATTCATTTCGAGTCCCAAACACTGTGGCCATGACTTTTTTGGCAAACAAAGTAACTGAGTTTCTCTAAGGAGTCTCTACCCCTCTTATACCACTGGATGTACTCCTGCTTTCCTTTAGGAGCATAATGACAAACTCACGCTTCATTTCCAGTAACAATTCGATCGAAAATACTTGATGATTCTTCACCACAGAGCTCTAAAAATTCTCTACGACACTCAACTCACACTTTTTTCTGAGGTGCCGTCACCCATCTTGAACTGACTTTTGAAAGATTAAAAAGGTCATGAAGAATAGCGTCTATGATACCAGAAACTAGGTTAGTCACCTCTACCAACATACTAACCTTTATTCGGACATCCTCCAATACAAGTTCCTCAACATTTTTCACATTTTCTTGGACCGCACAGGCGAGTCCTCTTTAATGCTCTCTCTGCCCCTCTTAAATTCACTTAACCACTTTTGAACTGTAGATAATGAAGATGCAGAATCTTTGTAAACGGCCGCCATGTCTTCGTGAATGATTTTCTGACTTTTTCTTTTTGTAAGAAATTTAAACACGGCACGGCGCTCGATTTTTCTTCAACATTGACGGGTCAGCCGTTCTGATTTTCGTTGACTAGGGATTACTAACGAACTAATAATCACAACTATATGTGGACAACAACTGGCCCGCGGGCCGGATCCGGGCCGCTGTAAGATTTGATCTGGCTCGCAAGACATTGTCGTATTATTTCATGTCAGATATCTATCGTTAAAAATTATGAACACTACTTTAAAACGCGGCCCGCGAACGTATTTGCACATTAAAGTTTGGCCCACAACATGTCAAAAGTTGCCCATACCTGATTTAAGGTACATTTATATCCTGAGAGAATGTCATTATCTAATGAATTAATCAAATTAGCCACGCCATTAGTAAATCACCCCGATATTGGCTTAAGGTATTCCCGAATTTTTTAAATTATTCACACATGTTCGAACATACATGTAATACAAAATGAAGAAAACCTTTTCATCGAATTTTTACATTACAAACAACGTGTTACGTATTTATTTATTCACTCCAATGTGCTAACTACAAGAAAACTACATGCAAACTACAAGCAAAAATGTAAATTTTACACACATTAAAAATTAATTCTGAAGAGGGTAATCGTTTATTTAATTTTCTTTTAACTGATACATGTGCTGGCATGAGTCATACTGATAATAAAAATTACTGAATAAATTTATACGGTTAGTATTTGAGCGTGTCATGAATTGTAAAATACGTAATTATAAAATAATAAACTGTCACAATTCAATAAGTATTATTGCAATGTGAACTAAGCACGTAAACCGATAATTTAAATACAATAAATTCAGGCAATTCCGATTACTACATATATATCTTTATCACTAAACAAACATACGATACAGCGTTTAATAGTAAACGTGAAAATACAGTTTGGTATTTTACAGGCAAATAAAATAAACACGTACTTTTTCAACAGATGTTTAGTGTTAATGATTAGAATTTTGTCTTGTAAGTGAATATATTCTTACAGAATCGTTGATGTTTTGAAAAAAAAATTAAGCTGTTGAAGGTTCAGCGATAGCAGTTTAAATGATGAAAATATCACAGATATTTCTCTGTATACAATGTTCAATTGTATTTCCATGTTAACAGAATCAAATCAGTCCTTTAGAACGTATGTTATATTAATCAATATAATTAAATAAAGAAAGTAAAGTAGATAAACGGCAAATAACAAATAAGACGAACAAATATTTATTATACAGAGTATTAGCGGGGTATACTCTGACAAGAAATATAGTATGTATTCTGTGAGAGTACAATACGATTTTAGAATGAACTAGTATTGAACTATGTGAACTATACACATCATAGGTTAGCTACTGAAGAGACATAACTACTTTGTATTTAAATAAAACAGAATAATTGAGACATTGGACTGAAATTTAATCCAGCTGCAGTATACACATGTTATATTTAACTATTAAATTTGATGTCGTTCATATGAACACGCGAGCGCGTTTGCAGCGATCGATTCTTTAGAGTCAATTTTCCACCACTCTTTCACACATATCGACCGAAACGTTGGAAATTTCGCGTTCACTATTGTCCCTAAGCTCCTCTAACGTTGTTGGCTTATTGGCATAAATCAACGACTTTACGTAATTCCGTAAAAAGAAATTAAATCGCATGAGCGAAGTGGCCACTCGACCGGACCATTTTTCGAGATTACACGGTCACCGAACTTCCCCTTCAATAGTTTATTTGTTTGAATAGCTGTGTGGCATGTGGCACCATCTTGTTAGAACTACATATCACTGATGTCAAGTCCACTCAATTCTGGCCAAAAATAGTCTTCCAACATGGCACGATAGTGAAAGCCATTGATAGTAACATAGCTATCATTTTCAACGACGAAACGATATGATCCAATCACACCTCCGGCATGAAATCCACACCACGGGGTCACTTTTTGTGGTTGTATTGGAGTTTCTTCAAGCACATGTGCGTTTGTTGCTTCATCGCTGAAGATGATTTTTCGATGAAATTTAGGGTTTTCTTCAAGCTTTATCAGAACCAAATTGGAAGTGTTTTAGCACTTCGAATGATCAAGAGGCTTCAGTTCTTGAGTTAATTTGATCTTTTAAGGGTATAAGCCAAGATCTTTATGCAAAATTCGCCACAATGTGGTTTGAGTGATTCCCAATTCCTGTGAACGGCGTGGAATCGACTGATTTGGCTCATTTTGAACTGAAGCACTTTGCGACCACCGACTCACTATTGCGGTAGTAATTTTTAATTATTTCCAAACTTTGTTCGTTCGCAAACTTCACCCTAATAAAAACGATAATCTTGACTGGCGTTTTGACGTTGACAGATCCTGAGAAGCGTTCAAGGGTGCGTTGGTATTGAAAAACAAAGTTGTTATATCGCTATTGGAAGACCTTATACATCTAAGATGCTTTATTTCAATAGCCTATTGATTTGTCATAAGTGTGCAACTACTTTTTAGTATTGACATTATTTATGCGAGATAATGTAAAGACACTACTACTCGACACATTTGGCGTTCGTGTAATTGGTAGGTATTTTTTTAAATCAGGTTGGTTATTGGTTATGGGGGTACACCAAAGAATTTGTCTAAGTAGGCAGAATATCCTCAGGAATGCTCTTTCTCATATCGTGCTTTAAGATTTTGTTGTCCCTCTTTTAAAAATAGTCTTCTTTCTTTACGAACAATTTAACGGAGTTACGGCTACGGGAAATTACTTTTAAACAAGCTTGTGTATATATAGCCGTAACTCCGCTAAATTTTTAAATTGTATATATATATATATATCAATAAAATTTAGATAAAGCTATAAAAATTGATACAAAGTATCTCTAAAATCTGTAACGCAGAGAGCTAGTAAGAAGAATTTACGAATAAAAAAAAATATCGCAAAAAGTGTAAATAAAAGGATTTTCTTGCTTTAAATAGACTTTAGATAGCAAAAATAGCGACAGTAAAACCAATGCCAATTAGCAATAAGGATATTATAAACATTTACCTTTTTCCAGTCTAATATTACTTAATCCTATTACAGTCAGGCTTTTGTTTTTGTTTTTTATTCAGGTATGTTGTTATATAACACTTATATTTTGAACTAGACCTGTAAAACTTTTAAACTTTTCAAAGAAAAATTTTCAATCATTACTTCTATTCTTAATTTTAACACTAGTAACAATCATATCGCTATTGAGTAGTAGCATTACGAATATTTACTAGTTAAAATCAAATATTTTCATTAATAATTTAATGAGAAACCAATTTCTTTTCGTTTACTTTTTATTTTACGTATACTAAAACGAAGGCTTAATAAATTTTAATCATAAAATACAACCAAATTTGAAAAGAAGGTGTAAGCAGCGCAGAGAAATTTATTTTAACACCGCAGCACTTTATTTATTATAGAATGCGATGGCCGTAATTTAAAGAATAACATATGCCATTAAAATCTCGCAATAAATGAATTCGTAATGAAGTTTATAAAAAAATAGGGTTATATTTTAATTGTTTATCTTAAACGAATTGTAAAAGATAGAAATACATCTACATATCGTTTCATAGAGCTAATTTCAAAGTGCCTAAAACACATTTCAAAGTAAGATTCAGTGTTCACAGGAAAAATCCTCGAATTCATTTTTAAATGCAATGTAAATTCCTCCATCAGTTAATACACGACCATCTTCTGATATAAATAAATGTAATAAAAAAATCATGGAAAACAATTGCATAGACAAATGAAAATCACTGGTTGCCGTCTCGCGTAAGATGAAAAAGTTCAGCCTATCCAAGATATTTATGCAATTAAAACCTATCGTGGATTTTCATTTAATATCTGCTTCCATGATGCAATTTATGACACGTTAGTAGACTCGAATATCATCGTTCTCCGCGAACAAAGTTTACGGACCTTTTTTTCCTTGGAAAATGTACATTTCATGATTAAACATGATGCAAAATTAGTGTTTATTTTCCTAAATGTTTAGTTGCTCTTTGAAAAAAAAACAACATTGAAACGCTAGATAAAAAATATGTGAGGATTAGAGTTCTCGAGGTGGAGTTATAGCCTATTCAAAATTTCTAGGTCCATTCTGGTCTTCATTTCTCGTTAGAGTACTGCCTCTAGCATCGTTTTTTTAACTAAACCTAAGTAGCTTCGAGAGCGAATTTTCTTAGTAGATTTTTGTTTGAGAATATTAAGCTCCCATTTGCAGAAGCCGCCTACTTGACAAGCTCTCATCGTGATTTCCTCTTCTATTTATGAGGTGTCTTCCGCCAAATTCGTATTGCGCTTATGTTTTCTGAGCTTACAGTGCCTTGTTAGTAGATCCACTATCATCGTAACAGATTCTCTATTACTGCTCAATTGGTCCCTTGTAAATATGAAGGCAATTTCTTACAAAATTATTTTGTCTATCTCTGATCTAGGAGGGTCTTCCACCTTCCCCGAAATCTATTTTGGGCCCACTTTTTCAAAGCCGTTTTGATATTTGTTTTTGCAATATTTAAGAAACGCTCCGATTCTATGAGGGAATGATTCACTTACATGTTATTTATTATAGCACTTGATTAGCGAGTAATAAAAAATTTTGAGCATTCCTCTACCAAATAATGTACATACATACAAAATGTGTTTCTCCATGTTATATTTTCTTTGATTTAAAAATCACTTCATTTTATGTGACCTTGTATAATGACAGGTACTTTTCCTTGTAATAGAATTTCTTAAAGGTATCTAAAGAATTTTTTAATGTTCTAATGTTAGCTAGGAGCTTTAATATAAGCTGGTTTTGCACTAATTAAAATTATTTTATGCCTCTCAGATATATAATTTGACAAAAGCATTTATTATTACAAATTAAGGCGTATTTTATTTAATATTTAAGCGTGCGTACGTGCGTAACGTGACACGCACTAAAATTATTATATTTCCTTAACCTATTTACACGTCACGTGAGAGAAATGACAGTAACTGCAAAATATTTTTCAATACTTACTTAAATACATCTATTTGCGGAAGTCAATATTAATTACATAATCATATAACGTTTTGTCATACTTAGCAGTTTTGTAGCCGAAATATTTCCTCCTTACTAATTGAAATATCGTTCCGATAAAACTTATGAACAATGACGAAGCTATGACGATATGTCTAACGTAAAAGCGTCGTTATTTACGTACTATGCAATTAATTATACAATTATACAATACTTTCGGACTTAATTTGAATAACGAGGCATAATTTATGCATAACATGAATATTTAAAAACTAAATATAACAAAAATAGAACATATTATTCACATTCTCCAAGCAGGTCTTTGTACAACTTTATTAAATTACTGTTAAAAGAGTGCTTCCTTCATTAATATTAAACATTCAGGAAGCTAATATATGCACATACGTAATTTATATATAATCCTCGTTTACCCGTAGGTATCGAAGAATCACGTATTATTATTTATTATTCTTTGCAAATTTACGTCACTCTTATGCATTTTTTGCAAATTCTTTAAAATTTCTGCTACTGTGCCATGTCTATTTAGGATTTTTCTTCAGTTTTCAACAACCATTCTCCTCGCTTCCCATTTTCATCTCTCTTATTTGTATGCTGTAGATTCTTATTAAATGTCCCACATGTTTTAATTTTTTTTTTCTTAGATTTTATGCTTTAATGGTGATATCTTAAGTTCTTTTCTGGTATCTAAGTTTCTTCTTCTGCCCATTCTCTTTATTCGCAATACTCTTCTTAGATATATCATTTCCGTGGCCTATAATCGCAGTTCTTGTCTCACATTAAGTACTTAATTTTCAGCAACATGGGCGTGCAAACTGTTTTATATATATATGTATTATTATTTTCGTTTAATTTTTTTATCATAAAAAAGTTTTTATTCAACACGATATATGTGTATATACTATCGTGGCCATATGTATTAGACACTCGACGTTTTAGTGGTTTTTAGGGAAAGTATTGCAAGTAAATATTGTAAATACTACATATGTAAAAAAACTTTTAAAGATAATTTATTAATACTTTCAATGCTTTGTGGATCCACTACGTGCCTGTATTACAGTACGGATCCTGCGTGGCATGCTGGATACAAGATTGTAGCATAGTTACCTTTTAATTTTATTTTGGATCCACATTTGTACATGGACACCCTTTCCTCCAATACTTTCCATAAATATTCAATGGGTGACAATTCTCGAGATTGTGCCGGCCAGTCTAATACGCGCACGTTATTTTCAGCGAACCAGCGCATCACTTCGCGTGATTCGTGTCAGGATGCGTTGTCCTTTTGGAAGTAGTATTCTGGATCGTCTCCATCAAATAATTTTAATGCGGACTGTTCTAGAACTTCCTCAAACATGCTTAGGTATCGCCGACTAGTCATGATGCCGTGGCACACAAATACCTCTCCAACGCCTGAGGCGGACATGAATCCCCATATTATCATCACACTGCCTCCACCAAATTTCACCGTTGGTACAGGTCAATCAGGATGATAAGCTTCCGTTTTCCTGCGTCGTACGTACTTTGCGTCAGATTGGCCGAAAGACTTTACTTTACTGTTTCAATTGACTTCTGTTGCATTAAAGTACGTCGACTTTAATATTAATATCGTTAATACAAACATCAACATTATTTATAACGTACCTGTATGTTGGATTCGTCGGACCATATCACCTTAACCCAATCATCCACTGTCCAGTGCTCGTATCTTTTCGCATATGCTAAACGCTTCCTTTTGTGCTCCTGAGAAAGGTACGGTTTGTGTTGGGGCTTACTGCCGCTCAGGCTTAATTCTGTAAGACGTCTCCTGAAGGTACGAGCAGAAACAGTGACATTACACCCTTGTAGCATGTCACCTGCATGCTGTTGCGAAGTTCTCTTGCGATTTTGCAGGCACATTCTTTCTAAGGCTCGATCATCCCTTGCCGTTGTCTTGCGTTTTCGACCGCTTTTCGGTCTATTCTTGTATGAGCCCGTTTCCCTATGACGTTCGACCGTAGTTTAGATGGCGCACCTCGAACATTTCAATTGTTTAGCGATTGCGAAGAAAGACATTCCTTGCGTTGTAAGCAGAATTATTTGACCACGTTTCGCTTCCGTTAATTCGCGCGTCTTAAGCATTATTTGATATTTTATATCAGATTAATGGAAAAAATTGACACAAAAAACATTTGCTTCTTTTACTCTACAACCGCACCCTACTGCAACCACTTGTGTAATAAATAAATATACAAACAGGCCATTCTTATGATTACACCACTATCCCCTAACAATAACTGATATTAAATCATAAAAATATTGTTATTCTGATCTTATCTACATTTACTACCTGCCCCACTTCTCACAAATACGTCGGTTACAATAACATCTGGTTTTGTCAAGAGTGTCTAATACACATGGCCACGATAGTATATATATTGGGTCTGGGAAAAAGTTCGTGGCGTTTTTCCCGATAGATGGCATTGGTTGCCGATAACTAAAGAACAACAAGTCACAGCGACACCACCGACGGCTCGTTTTTTAGATGACCTTCCGAACGTTAGTTTGAGCGTAGAAACATTGTAATCGGTGCAGTGGTTGGAAAGTTATTCGCACTTGAAAATGGAGAAGAATAATGAGAAATTTCGCTATATTCTGCAATATTATTATGATAAGGGGAAGAACGCTGCGCAGGCTTGTGATAAAATTTGTGCTGTGTACGGTGAAGGTACTTTATCGAAATCTGTTGCGCGGAAATGGTTCGCTCGCTTTCGTTCTGGAAATTTCAATGTGAAAGATGAGTCACGCTCCGGTCGCCCAATCACTGAAAAATCTGATGAAATTCTTGAAAAAGTCCAACAAGATAAGCATATCAGCAGTGTCGATATTGGCATGGAGCTAGGCATTGACCACAAAACTGTTTTGAACCATTTACACAAAGCTGGTTACAAAAAAAAGCTTGACGTATGGGTTCCTCATGAGTTGAGCGTGAAAAACATGATGGACCGAATTAACATCTGCGATGCGCTGCTGAAACGGAACGAAATCGAGCCGTTTCTGAAACGTTTAATAACCGGAGATGAAAAATGGATTACGTACGATAATCGGAAGCGTAAAAGATCGTGGATAAAGGACTGTGAGCCGTCACAAGCGTTCGCTAAGCCAACATTGACGCCAAAAAAAGTGATGCTGTGTGTATGGTGGGACTGGAGGGGAATCGTCCACTACGAGCTACTTCCAACTGGTCAGACGATTGATTCTCAACTCTACTGTGCACAACTAGAGAGATTACGCCAGGCGATTGAAAGAAAACGGCCCGAATTGATTAATAGGAAAGGTGTTGTCTTCCATCATGACAACGCCCGACCACACACTTCTTTGATGACCCGTCAAAAATTGAGAGAGTTTGGTTGGGAAGTTTTGATGCACCCACCTTACAGTCCGGATATAGCGCCCTCTGACTATCATCTGTTTCGATCTCTGCAGAACTCTCTCAATGGAATTAAGTTGGTTTCAAAAGAAGCCTGTGAAAACTACTTGATTCAGTTTTTCGACCAGAAACCACAGAAGTTTTTCACCGATGGGATCATGGATCTACCAAAAAAATGGCGAAACATTGTCGATAATAATGGAGCATATTCGGTTTAAATGAATTCGTCCACGCGCCATGCGGGGACCAGTTGAATTTTACTGAAAAAACGCCACGAACTTTTTCCCAGACCCAATATATATATACATATATATATATATACATATATATATATATATATATATATACTTATTAGAGAATTCATTCTATTACCAATTTCATCTTTTTGGGCACTCCTATCATATGTCATCATAATTTTCGAGTTGCAATTCTGTATTTTTCCCTTGCTATATCTGTGTTTATTTCTGTTTGACATAATCATAACATGAGTTTCCAAAAATCCATGCTTACGTTGTACTTTTTCAATTCTTCAGTACAGTTTTTTATGTTCATTTTTAAATCATGCTTTTCTTTCGCTGCAATTACCAGAACATCTAAAAGCGCAGGCCTCCACCTTCGTTAATAAAAATTTCTATATCGTATTGATGATTTTAAATCAAGATTCTTTAATTATTTCATTTATTCCGTATGTGAACAGTAAACGCCTTAATACCTCTAGCTCATAGACGTAAAGATGATCGATATTCGATTGTCCGTTCTCACTTGACTAATTATATTTTTGTAAAAACTTTTAGTGATCGTCATCAACTTTTCATTTACTCCCTTTTCTTTTCCTTAAACTGCACCATATCCTCTTTCTATTCAACATATTAAAATCGCTCTTCATGGCGGGAAATTGTAGGAATATGGTTTCATCTTTCACAAGCCCTTTTTTAACTATTTGCTGTAACCTAAACATGCTATCTGACAAAAACCAACGAATCACCTAGTAATAAATGATTAATTTTCCATTTAAAAATTCGTACCCTTTATACAAAAAAATTAATAATGATTTGCCACTCCACGTAAACGAATATATTCAACACCTAAACACAAACGATTCCGAGGAATACAGAGGGTAATTAGGCTTGCTAATGTGGTATAAAGATAACAGGATTGCGTTCTACCGATATATGGACACTTCAAATGCAGAAATGCAAATGATAGATCCATTTCATGAGGTTAATTTTTATACCTGCATCAAGTATGGGTAGTAGTGAGATATCAGGCATAATTACACGTAAGAATATTAACATAAATATTTTGGAATTATGACCTAAGGGGAGCCCACAGCCATTGGAAGGTTAAGAAGCGTACCAACCCTTCAGCCTATCATATTCCCGACATATTCTATGAATGATAGGTCTGACGACTGCGCAGGCCGATTAACGATATTTATGTTGGCCTCTTGCAGGAATCATAGTGTAATAGCTGGTACAAGAAGACAAGCATTTTGCTGGAATGTCTCATAATTGAGTCTTTGAATATACGGTAAGACGAATGGTTAAATACACTTTCGATCATTTAAATGGCCTTGAAACGATACTTCCTATGCTAATACCGCCACAAATGATCTATCTAGTACAGTCACACGTTTTACGTGAAAACTCAAAAAATGCCTTTCTTCCCTTCGATGTCGAACTAATTTACGACTATCATAGGCCCACAAACAAAAACGAGATTCGTCCAAAAGAAACGACATTAGTCCACTTTTCATCTCAATCTACCCGTACCTTACAACAGTATTAGTCTTGGATAATGTAATTTCATAAAAATAAGCAATCTTATCTCAAATATTTCCGTTTGGTGGTTGTTCTGAATTGGCCCGAGCCAGAATTAATAACTGTAGCAATATTTCTTTGAATCCACTTGGCGACTTTACGAAATGCAATACCCGCCTCATGTACTCCAACGATACAATCCCTTTCAAAATCGTTTATCTGGTGATAATTTGATTCTCTTCAAACTCTTGGCATTTTAATACACAAATAAAAAATACAGACTGTTACAATTAAATAACAAAAGTAACTGATGCAAAACAAAGAATACGAGTTCGGCATGAAACGACAAAAAGATTTATTACTTTCTTGCTCCTTTTTTATCAATTACTACTCTCGACGCAGTAAACATATGTACAATACATCATTTTTATCATTTTTTGCCTCTCGTATTTTACAAAAATTCTATAAATTTTCAAAGTCTGATTGCTGCTGATGTAGTTTATTTTCCAATGCTGAAGTCCTACCTGCCAGGTAGTTTTTCTGCAGCAGCAAAACCAAAACGTACTTAGCTGGTGATATAATAGGACATTAAATTACGTTATATTAAGTCTGGGGAACCACAGTAAAATCAGCCTGTCCTATATCTCTTCTACACCACAGATTTTCCATCGAACAAAAATACACTCCTAATCTTTCACACAAATCCTATGAAAGCTTCGCAAAATTTTTTAAAACTAAATAAATTAGAAACTTCTATTCGAAAAATAACAACTCAAAGCAAATGAAGCGAAGTCAACTCATGTAACGTTCATTATGAGAAGAGATAATTGACCATTAATCATACTAAATGAAACCCAGCTAAGCCACACGAACAAAATAAAATAACTAGTTGTTCACCGCGATAAGCGTCAGACTTAGTAAAAGTATCTTCGCGAAAAGCATCTTCTCTGTACCGCAGATTTTCCATAGGGCAAAAAATATAGAAGTAGCAACTTTTGCGGATAAAATCTTTTAAAAAACAAAATATTAGAGACCTATGACATTCAACTGAGATCCATAATTAAAGCCCCATGGCACGTTAAATCATCGTTAATAGAAAAGTACTTAGGCGTGTTTTCAGTGAAAGAAAAAATTGAACATTCTAATGAGAAGTACAGTGCTATAGTAAATAAATAAAGGCACATCTCGAGCACTTGCTAACCAGTTACTTAATAACAAAGATAAAATGCGTCGACTAAAGCGCTTTAAGCACGACAACCTAGAACAGCTTTCATCTTAATTGATTTTCATTTTTATTAATTTTGCATTTAATTCAGTTTACCTGTTAGAAATTATATTTCAAAATAGTTAGAAATACTTGTTAAATAAATTTGTAAATAGTTTAAAGAAACCCCTCCGACCTTTCAAAAATGCAAAAACTATTTATCCTCCTATTGAATAAATGTAACTTTTCTTAAGTGTTACATAGGGAAAGTATTATTTTATATTTTGAATTTGTAAATGTCATAAAAACTTAGCTCTTATTTATTAGTTTTCTTAAGTACTTATCTCCTTGGTTACCTTTTATTTAATGATTCTATATTAAATGCATTTCAGTCAACTAATAATTCCCTATTTTCAACTCAGGTTCGTAAATTTGTAGATATATATATGTAAGTAACATTTAAATTTATATAAAATATCTAGTAGTTAGTAATATTAATTTTTAATATGTATAAGTGATTTAAAATAATATTGTTAGTGTATATGTTCAATAGTCTTCATTTTCTCCAGCTTCAAAATTTAATTTAGTTAAGTTAGCGCACCCAGAAACATAATCTAAACTTCGTTGTATTCTTACGGTTAAAAGCCAAAACGCACACTGTAAGCGTTTTGGCTTTCAACGGTGCAGATCGTGTGCGGAATTTGTTTCGTACTGGTATTTTACCGTAGTTTTCCAGGTGTGACATTGTTTAATTATTTGCTGATGATGACAACTTAGTTGTCGAAATACGTATTAATCAACCACAGGCTCCATCAAAATTACCTTCAAACTTCGTTATATAAAATTCCAAATATGTCTATGTATCCTTCCAAGCGAGCAAATATAACCTACAAACAACTATTATTAAATTTTATATGAAGTACAAATGTAAACAACGATTTTAGTATAGTACCACTATAAATGAAAAGTGGTTTCCGAATTACGTAAATCTTATAGATCATATTATTGATCAAGTTTTGGCACGTTAACACATATATTCTTTTTAGTTACTTGACTAATGCAGACGTATTTCCGTATCGCTGATTTTGCAATCATGGAAGACGATTCTAAATCGCAAAAGGCAATCCTTTTCTTTTTATTTAAAACCGATGTGAAACTTTCAGAAGTCGTTCAACATATGCAGTGTATTTGAAGAGCCTGTAGAATGTAAAAGTACTGTCTATCAATGAGTCGATCGTTTTAAAGGTGGAAGAACGTCACTATAAGACTGTCAGTACAATGAGCGCCTGAATATATCGGTAAATGAAAGAAACGTTGCTGCTGTAGAGAATAACTAAGAGTGAAAATGTGTAATGTTAGTGTAGGAATAAATACACTACAGGTTCATGAGATTTTACGCGAATTTCTGGGAGTGAATAAAGTTTCAGCCCGCTGGGTACCAAGGCTGTTAGGATTGTAACAAAATCTCAAAAAGTCCCAACCTCTTCTTCACATAGTGAAAACAGCTCCATGTGAAAGTCGTATAGAGCAAGATCTATGGTGTAGGGTGTATATTACAGCACCTAAGGTCCAGTTCCTGTTGGACACTCGATACAGACATTGGGGTAGTAGTCCGGAGCGTGATCATGTTGAAAAACCAGACAGCTGACCTCAAGCGAGAACAAATACTTTTAAGTGTTCCTAGAACTCTACGCAGATGCTCCTTAGTGTACTATTTTGCTGTGATGCGCTCCATAACTTATTTTATCTCTCAAGAAGACAACCACCACGTTGATCGAAATTGTTCTACAGACACAAACGCCTTCATCTTCAAACTTCGTTCTGTGCTTTAGTGGAGACGTAACGAGATGTTCCATTCTCAAAACTTTTCGAGTGCCTCACAGCATCATAAAACATGTTGCGCCATCTTCTTGTCGTTTGACGTATAGAGTATTCAAGGGGCACTATGTGCCTATTGAATTCGAGCATCACTAACGTCTCCTCAGTAACGAACAAGATAAGTGTCCTGACATTGGAGCATCTTCCAAATTTCTTCCTTCGAACTCTTTATAGCACCTGAACACGGTCGTACAATGTATAAACAATAGCACAGAAGTCATTTCCTTCAAATACTGATCGATATTCAATGCACGTACATAATTGTTGAGTAAATTTAGCCGGTACTTCATCTTTGGCCAAAATGTCATATCAAACTATTTACGATGTAGTTGAATTTGATGGAGCCTGTGGTTGATTGACTTGATCAATAAGGTTGATATATAACCCCTTTCCACATTAACTTTGTAAATTCTGTATACGCATTTCGACAACCAAGTTGTCATCATCAGCAGATAATTTCAAAGTGTCGCACCTGGCAAAACACGGCGAAAAACAACCGCACGAAAATCAAACTCCGTACGCGATTGAGTGTACATCTTGGTTTTGAACGGTGTGGATCGCGTACGGAGTTTGATTTTCGTGCGGTTGTTTTTCGCCGTGTTTTGCCAGGTGCGACACTTTGAAATTATCTGCTGATGATGACAACTTGGTTGTCGAAATGCGTATACAGAATTTACAAAGTTAATGTGGAAAGGGGTTATATATCAACCTTATTGATCAAATATTTACGATGTTGCAGTTCAGAAACTATTAACAGACAGAGATCTAATCGAGCTACATTAGATCGATTTAGTCGTTGCAGGTGAATCTTAGATGCGAGATAACAAATTGTACTATTATCTCTCACTATCGCATTCTAAAAGACCGGTCTCATAAGCAGTGTCTTACGTTTTCTCTGCGTAGTAATTCACCACGCCAGTAATAAGGGAATCAACGTGCTGTACTTTTGTATTCCCTTTTGTATTAATACGCCACTATAAATCGCCATTACCTATTTTTGCGTTATGGCAAACTAAATATCTGTTACCAAATATCTATTACTTTCCAATAGCTAACTAGACCTATCAATTTAAAATTTTCGCTACTCATTTGTTCAAACATCTTGAAACGCCCTACTCCAAAAATTAAATTGCAAGACGTTGTATGGTTAATTAAATATTTTTTACTTTACTGCCGATAAATATCAAACAAAATTTTTATCAATATTTCTCATTATTAATTTCAACATACGAATAATTCTATTTGTGTTGATTCACTCGTTACGTGATATTATCACTGCTTCTCTTCTCAATAATGATTATAGCAAAGTGCATTCAAATTATAAATTCGTGGCGCTAAGTATAGATACATATCTAGAAGTACACGCATTTAAACATTTTGAATATACTTAATCTTAATAAATTTAATTAATGCAAAATATGTGTATGAATATTAGCCAAATATTTGTAATACATAATTTGCGAGTTAATCTGCTCCACATAAAGGAAAAGGTTAAATATGGACATATCTTAATAATTACACGATTAATGGTATGTAAACTGGTTCAAGAAAAGTGACTTTCACATTTAGCAATTAATGCATTTAAATAGAAGTATTTTATACGAATTTAATACTTTTTATGTAAGATATGTTTACTTAATTCGTCGTAATTATTTACGAAATATATTTGCAATTAACCAAACATTGAAGATGTACATTCAAAACTTAATAAATTAAATGTTGTGCAGTGATTAAAAATGTCCTAAAACACGAAATATTTTGTATTTAAATGGTTTCTTTGACACTGTTTTTAATTTATGGTTCTTTCTTTCTACATTATCATGTCGTATACACTTTTTTTTAAATTGAAATAATGAAAATCTTTAGAAACATGCAAAATAAGAAAGTACATTTTTATTCCGAATATTTCCATGTTTAGACGGACGATTTTTTTAATTACAAAACACCGTCTACATTTCATTTAATTAATAACGAGGTTTATATCAACAACAAATTGCAGAAAGAACGCAATGTTCTAAGTCTTCTATTTTTAATTTTATCAAAAAGCACGAAGCAGCCGATTTGATAGCTAATAAAAAAAAGGGTTGGTAGGGCCAAAAAATTAAAAGAAGTTCATCATCTAAAGAATTAGCAGAAGACTTTCGTAGATCGACAGGAGATTCTGTGTATTCTTCTACCGTTCAACGTCATCTTATTAAACAATGACTTAAAAGTCGTTTTGCAACAAGGGTGCTGAGAAACTACGAAAATACAATGAACAGAAATGGTTGGAATATGCTCGAATTCATTCCCATTGAATATTGGACTAGTGGTGACGCCCGCGAAAGTATGAGGTTACATATCTGTGCAAAAAGTTGAAACATTAAGTCCCATTAAATTACTGGAAAATTAACGTCAACGACATTTAAATTCTGCAGCAACATGCTATATCAGTAAGAACACAATTAATTGGAGCACGATAACAATCCGAAACATACTGCTACGTTCGTTAAAAATTATTTAAATGAATTTGAGCAGCAAGGAGTTGTACAAACTTTAGTCTGACCACCACAAAGTCCAGATTTAAATTTTGTCGAAATGTGTAGGATTATTTAATTCATGAGGAACACAAAGATTGCTAACTAATATGCCAATCAACTTTTTGATATCCGTTTGAAAAAACGGAATAACATTCCCCAAAAATTTCTGACAAAACTGCTTGATAGTTTACCCAAACGCGTAAGAAGTGTAGTATCTGGTAAAGTTGGCCATACTAAATACTAGCATTATTTTTATTAATATTTTTCAGTTATATGCAATTATTTTTATTGTGTTACTAACATTTAAAAGTTACTATACATAAGAAAGTTTATTTTAGTTATTTTTTAGAGAATGATGCAGAATCATACATTTTCTATGGTGGTCACTTACTTATGCACACTACTATATATACCAGGTTTACCAGAAAGTCGTTACCGGTTTTTCTAACAAATGTCGCTAGGCTTAAGTATGCAATGTTATGATTTGTCACATATGTCACTTTATTCTACTGACATTAAGTTTCAATGTCATACGTGTTATATTTTGCGAAAGTAACACTGTCATATTTGATCACTGAAGGTTGATATATAACCCCTTGCCACATTAATTTTCGTATTCTGTATACGTATTTCAACAATTAAGTTGTCATCATCAGCAGATAATTAAACAGTGTCGCACCTGGAAAACTACGACAAAAAATACCCGTACGAAAACAAATTCCGTACGCGATCCGTACCGTTAAGAACCAAAATGTACACTGTACACTGTACACGAAATACGTATACAGAATACGAAAATTAATGTGGCAAGGGGTTATATATCAACCTTCAGTGATCAAGTTAATCAACCATAGGCTTCATAATTATTACCTAACACTGTCATAGATTTATACATCTTTGAAAATGTCAGGTTCGTGAACGAAAAAGTGCATTTGCGGCACGCATTATTTTTCTTATTTAATCAAAAAAAAGCCGCTTAAAATCATGGTTTGCTGGTAAAAACTTAAGGTGAGCATGCTCCGATCATAAAAACATGTGAGGCGTGATTTCGACAATTCAAAAGCGGCGATTTCGATGTGCAAGACAAAGAATGTTCTGGTCGACGGAAAAAGTTTGAAAATGCGAAACTGCAGGAATTATTGGATGAACACCCATCCCAAACTCGAAAACAATTGGCAGAGGCGTTAAATATGGCCTAAGAAACGATTAGCAATCGATTATGAGCAATGAGAAAAATCCAAAAGATTGAAAAATGGGTGTCACATCAATTGAATGACAAGCAAATGGAAAATCAAAAAATCGTCTGTGAAATGCTGCTTCAAAGGTATGATCAGAAGTCATTTCTGCATCAAATAGTGGTGATGAAAAATGGGTTTATTTCGAAAACCCTCAGCGCAAAAAATCATGTTTATCACCTAGCGAAGCCGGCCCATCAACTCCAAAGCCAAATCGTTTTGGTCACAAGACAATGCTCTGTGTTTGGTGGGGCCAAAATGGCGTGGTGTATTACGAACTGTTGAAACCTGGTAAAGTGATTTTGCAGCACGATAACGCACCGTCTCATACAGCAAAACCGGTCAAGTAAGCGTTGAAGGCACTTGGATGGGACATAATATCGCACCCGCCGTACTCTCCAGACCTTGCCCCGTCCAACTATTACCTTTTCGCATCAATGGGACACGCGCTTGAAAGGCAGCACTTCGCCAATTTCGAAAAAGTTAGAAAAGACTCGATGAATGGTTTTGCTCGAAGGACAAATAGTTTTTTTTGAGATGGCAACCATAAATTGCCTGAAAGATGGACAAGATGTGTAGAATCAAATGGTCAATACTTTGAATAAATACATTTTTTCATTTTCTTGAAAATTATGTAGGTTTTTTGACAAAAAAGCCGGTAATGATTTTCCGGTACACCTGGAAAGTATATATATATATATATATATATATATATATATATATATATATATATATAAGTATATATATATATAATATATATTTGAAGATATTTTTATCATTGCGGGAGTGAATTAAAATGTGACAGAACAAATATCAAAAGCATTTTGTCGTTTTTAACGAAATCCTATGTCAGGCATACCAAAGTGTGCGAGATTTCAAAGTCCATAGATACCGCAAAAATTTTGTCGAATTAAAATTCTATATGGTTACACATTCAATAATTCATCCGATTTAGCCCTGTCAAACTTTCATTTCTTTCTGAAACTACAATGACAAGAACTTAAACCGAGTCTAGAGGTGATAGGATCAGCGCATGATTTATGAGAATTGACTTGAAAAATTAGAAAATATAGGAGGAATGTGTAGTATCTAAAAATAAAATGCACTTTTATATTCGACAAAATTACTTCTTATATCACGCCTACAATCTACAAATTTTTAATTAAATCTTGATTCAATACGCGACTTTTTTAAAATATTGAGTTTACTTTCTTTGAAATTTCCAAAATCTTACTCATGTATTTTTTCTTAAATTTCGCTCAAACAACTTGCGACAGTTAATCCGAAATATAAATAATAAAAAAAAATAATATACATTTACTAGTCAGTACAAATTGCATTTATTAAAAAAATTCAGTTGCGCAAAAACATTAATTACAGTTTTTATGTCAATAAGTAAAATGTTGGAAATGCGATAAATAATATTATGTTGACGTGTTTTGTAACAGGCTACCGATAATAGTGAAGTACCACTTTCGACGCCCTCTTATTTAAAGGTGCATGTCGGCATACATGTACATACATACATCCAAATTCAAAAAATTCTTTCTGCGTATACATATTCAAACTTTAAACACATTTACAGATTTTGAAAATTAAATTATCGTATATGCAAACGGCAAAAAGTTCGTGCCATAATAATACCACCATCAATAACTCCTATTGCAGTATCTAAGCGATTATATCATAATGTACAGCATTACACTTCATTGAGATTTTTTTACGAGTCACTACTTTAAATATTTACGTTTTGATACCAATTAGTATACTATGATATGGTGATTCAAGGGTTCTTGTGCGAATTAAAAAAAAGACAAGGTAAACGGTATTCAAGTATAGTGCACATACATTACCTATGCAAAGATGGAAAGCAATAGTCACAACACCACAAAGTCAACTGTCTGAACATTTGATTTTATCAATAAAGTACGAATAACTGATAACGATACACTTATCAAGATTATCAGAGCATTGCGTCACATACTAATAATATAATAGATGAATGATGAGCTAAATTGGGGTCAAACTTCTTGGCGCTGAACATTAATAACTGTATTAGTAATATTTTCAACTTTAAAAATATGGAAGAAAATAGTCTTAATAGTAAAACCCCTATATTATGTTTACTATTGTATTATTAACTGATCATGATAATTCATAATATTAGGTTTGTGCATATAAAATGTCGAATTTAATATGCAAAATTTAAAGCAGTTTAACGTCGAGAAAACGAATTTAAATCCAAATATTTTCTTTTTCCTGGAATAGACTTCTGCCACCGATTAATAAGTGCATGACTACCATTCGAAGGAATGGAATCTCTGCAGCTGATAGAGATTTTGACTTATCGATTTTTTCCTTTTAAAAAACCACTTGAATAATTAAAGAAATGATAATATTTTCAAGATAATTCTAGTAAATGTAATGGATTTATAGAATTTCGTAATTTAAATGGTTAAGCTTGTAAAATATACTTATATGTTCTTTATAACATATGGAGCAAACGAGGATGTATAAAGAGAAGAAAAATATGAATACTCCACTACCCTCTAACAAGAAGTATGCTATGCAGAACGATATGCTATTATAATAAAAGACTTGTACGGGCGCGTGGGCAATAATAGCACAGGACTTCGAACCACCAAACTACCAAAAATAATAATGGAGAAAGGATAATATAAATGTTAATAAAAAATTATTTAGTTACAACGAATACAAACTTCAAGCATAAAAATATACATAACTATACACGAGTGATGAACAGCAGAAATATCAATTATAGATTACTTCCTTGAATGTAAAGAAAAATTTAAACATGTAAAAGATACCAGTTACCAGAGGAGCGGAAAACGGAAGTGTTCATTATCTACTAATGTTGGAAATATAAATAACAATTCAGAATAAACAAGATAAAAGAAGATAATCTTGATGGAGCCTGTGGTTGATTAACTTAATCACTTAAAGTTGATATATAACACCTTTCCACATTCATTGGAAAGGGATTATATATCAACCTTAAGTGATTAAGATGAAAGAAGGAAACAAGTTGATTAAAAAAATTAAAAATTACAAACTTAAAGAAAATAACAACAGAAAAAAATATCTAAAAGAAATAGCCAAGAAGCATGATGAAAATAAAAAACAAGTAGTAAGGGAAGGGAAATGGGCAAAATTTAAAAGAAAGCCGCGGCACTGCAAAAATAAGCTACCTAAAATAAAAAAGAAAAAAGAACTATGAGAAAAGATACTTAAACACGAGAAAATAAAAAGAATATGAAAAATATAAACAGAAAAGAACCAAAAATAAAAGTAGCAGTTAAAGAAGCAAAAATAAACTAAGGAAAAAATTTGAAAAAAGAATAATAATAATTTCAGGGAAAATCAGAAATTATTTTATTGAACATTAAAACAATTAAGAATGAGAAAAAAATAATATACAATGTAATAAATAATAGAATGAAGAGGGAACCGTAATGGCTAGTAATAACAGGTCAAGACAAAATAATGATAATAGATAACATAAAGGCTGTGAAGCTTATTTTACAGCTTCAATTTCTCTTGGCATTATGATATTTTATTATTTTCTATTACATGTTTCTATTCAATTTAGGAAAGATTTTGCGATTGTTCCTAACCAAATGTTACACATTTAATCGATTCATTTCTTTGAGTAAGTTTATTCCAATTTTGAATGTTGTTTATAAAATGAAGACGTCGAAATACTATATTATGTCTATATTTAATCCGTCTACAACAGACATCTTTCAACAAAAGTAAACCACAAAACTCTACTGTCGAATAAGGTAGTAGACCTATTTTTATGAAATGATTTATCTCCTTATCTCATTGCTTATACAACTAATGATAGTATTGTAGATGAAGCTAATGAAAAATTATATAAGACACTTGCGCCAAAAAAAAATTAAAATTAAACGTTATATTCCATATATTGTTCGATTGTATATTTTCCACAACAATTGTGCTCATCTCTTTGTCGTTGTAGTGTAAAATAACATGATACAACATTTTATTCTCATTAAATTAAAAACGAATGATTCGAATGATTTAATATTAACGATAACATAATAAGTAATGAAAAGAAATAATAAATCCCTGATATATCCTACTACTATATTAATCAAATTCAGTATTAAATCTGACCAGTTACTTGTATGAAAGTGACCGATGAAATTGCTGAACTTTGAAACGTTTAGTTTACATGAATTCGATAAATTTGTTGAGCTTTAATGCTCAGAAATACCTAATACGATGACTTTTATAACGCACGCATTAACTGCAGAAACAAGCTCAACAGTTCTGAAGATGTCCCTTGCAAGAACGGACGACACGTCAGCGAATGTAGTAGTAAGCAATGCAGAGACGCAATTCCGTCCCAGAAGGCGAAAAGAAAATTTTTCATATATATTAATTTAAGTCCCCTTAGCAGGATCTGCTTTTAATTTTAATGCAAACTGTACTTGTGCTGTCAGACTTTATTAAGAAATAATCACCAAATTGATAATGTACATGAAAAATAGACTAAAAATATATTACGTTAAATATAATTACGTTCTGCCGAATAGGTTTTTTTTACTATACTTAATTATTGCAATGTTATTTCGATAGATAAAGAAGTATTAGTCATGTTATCTCTACTTAAAATTATCTGTAAAAATTAATAACTTTTGTCTATTCTGATTAGAAGATAATGAGAAAATTTCACCGGCATATTTTTCGCCAATTAAATAGAAAGATTAGTAATAAACAACTTTGGAATGTTTATATATATAGGTATTTTGTTTTCCAAGATGAATAATAACAAACTTATAAAGTTGTTATGAAAAAATCTAAACACTCATATATTATTACTATTAATTGAATATTTCAGCAACTAATATATGTAAAATATCTTTAGTATTATCGCTTATCTATTTAATTTCTTTTCGAATATTTATTACTCAATTGAAAAGATAAGTTTATAATTCCTACATTTTCTATGAACAAAAAAACAAAATACCTGATCTAGCCGAACAGTTTTAACTAGATAATACACTGTTACAAAGGAACTACAAAATTCATATAATGCCTATCAGGATAAAGTGATGAATAACCATCTAAGCTATCGATCTTTTGTCCTATATAGGGTAAACTTGAAGTGTGTTATACAATACCAATGCATACTAACACAAATATAGTACAAGTCTAAATAAAGCCATGATAATATATACAATATGTATATATATATATATATATATATATATATATATATATATATTTGATAATAATCAACTAGAAAATGTAAAAGTTTTTTTAAAAGCTTAACAAAATATGCACTTGCATTATTTTACAAAAAGCTCGAACCTCTGTTTCAGTAATACACATTGGTAACCAATAATTGATTATTTAACTACATATATAAACATTAATAAATTTAGGATAAATACTTTTAAATTATATTGGGATATTTAATAAAAACTTTTTTACTATATAAAGTAGATTCTTTTTCAAAACATTTCGTCTAAATATTTGAAAAATGTACTAATTTAAACCAAATGTTTTTGCAAATTAAAAACAACTATACTATTTCTATTGTTTTCTTTGAAAACTCGATTCTTTTAACTCAAATTTTTTCAATAAGGTAAATTTTTAAGGTATAGATAATTGGCTACATAATCTTTTTTATTTTCGGGCAACCCAAAAGAAACTATATTTTGTAATATCTCAATTGACTATTTATAATAAATTTCTGGAAAAATTGCAAATTCCCAGTAGTTTTTATCTTTTATGCTAATTAAAACAAAAGAGACACTGTAATCTGTGAACTTAGACTATTGACTAACTACTCACAAATTAACATGAAATAGTTCCAGGTTTTATACAAAATAGTGATTTAGAAGGATATCGAAGAATAAAAACACGAGGATGATTTGGTAGAAAGTGAAACTCGCCTACTATACTCTGTACTACGAAATATAGACTAATCATGAGTATCATAACCTAATCAAGAATGTCCTTTCCCATCATCGTCCCACGCCCAAAAACATGACGCTATCAACTCTTTAGTTCAAAGAGCTTTTATCATATAAACTGACTGACTAGTATTCTTTACCTCACCTGCCACAATCTAATACGCAGCATACACCATCTCCTCTTTCTAAAGTCCATTTATCCTAGATACAATACATCACTGACTGTAGAATACTCCTTAAAAACAACATTAAAACCATCTTTAAACTCCGATCGAAACTTTCGGACCCTTTTTCGGTAAAAGATAGCGACCCTCTAGAAGCACCTGATGTGTACAGGATTCCCCGTTCATCCTTCAGTGTATATATTGGCGAAATAAAGCAATCAGTCGGCATTTGTGATTCAGAACATTAGCATTATATTAGGCTGCCATGCGTAACTAATTCTGCTTGATGACTTGGGCGCTATATCCAATTCATTTAACCAAAATCTTGTCTCGAACTAGTCAATACTATGAGTGAAAATCTGTGAATTAGTAGAAATCCCAAAGCAACCCAATAACCTAAACCATGATGACGATTTCCCGCTATACAATACCTATCAATCTTTTATCAAAGAACTCCACCGTAATCGTAACGCTCCATGACAAAGAACACCCTTATATAAACTCATCCGAAAGGATGAGGTTCCAACTCGGAAGCCAAAATGAACTAACCATTAAGTGAGCATTTGGGACATTACAAAATATCAGCTGAAAAAGTTTGATTTACACAGCCACGTCAGTTACTTCATTGTTTACTAATCTGGAATCAAGAGAATGACCTCAATAAACAGAGACTAGACTATAACCTCAAACTTGCCCAAAACAAAAAGCACTTTATGCAAAACTGCAATCGTATATAGTGGATGTGTAAATATGACTGCAACTTCCGTTTAACCAATCAGAAAACAATCACGTACTAATCATGAACTTTTTGTTACATTGTATGTTAGTGATACAGAGTATACAACCACCTTTCGGGAAAACATCAGCATGCGTCATATTACAATTCTGCAATATTTTTTATAACTAAACGTGACTAAAATTTTAACTGACTTTAGATAACGATGTTCGAAAGCTACAATTTGCCCCTGAGATGCGCAATTCAAAGGAAGTGATGTGAAAATTCAAGATGATCATAAACAACTATAGTGACAATTTAAAATAAATTATATGCTTTGAACGACCGAAGAATTGGCATCAAGTATATAGAAAACATCGCGAGCATATCAATTAAAAGCATATATAGTATCATATTTACGCATAAAATTGGGCATAACCAAGCAGCCACCTTGCTGACAGGTGGGTGCTACAAATCTTGAATCGTAATTATGAACATACGAAAATGTAAACATCAAAGAATAATTTGAAATTGTTTAACAAGAACTAAGCTGTCGACTAAATTTGGCTTCGTTATTATATACCTTAATCAAAATGACAATCTCAATACATATCATGGCTATATCAAACAAAATACCGAGGTCCTTGATAGAATCGAGTTTCATAGCAATGTGTCCATCTATAGAATACGAAAAACATTTATATTTAGTTAAACTGCTAAGTCTTTTAAATTCCTCATAATAATAAACGCAACCATTTATTGTGGTATTACTGATTTAGTTTTAAATTGGCTATAATTTCACTGCAAAACCACGGAGGGTAAGATGATATAGTGAAAGATTTAGACTTAGGAACAGACCTATCAAATATATTATAATTAACATTATAAAAGGCTTCTAATGCAAGATTGACATCGTTAAAATCGTCAAGAAAAGACCAATAAGTCTGACAAAGATCATCGTAGAGTTTGATGAGGTTGGCTTTTCGAAATTTTTAATGAGTTTTACATGAGACTGGAAGAGGAAAGGGTTGTGAAGGGTATTGAATATCAGTACATAAAACAGGATGACAAGGGTCTTCCGAAACAAGCGGCAGTTCATCACGACGTATAAATAAAATAATACCAATAATTGAAAATATCGGATAAAGACTGTGGTTATCAATATTTGAAACAATTGAATTGAAATAAATCGAAGGTATTGCACAGAGTATTTAAGACAGTAGCTTAAGAAGAAAAACTAATTGTTCATGAATAAAATGAAGATACATTAAAGTCCCAAATAAATATAAGCGGTTTATTCAGAAGATAAATTTCCAGTGCCTCAAAAAAGGATTCAAAGATATACTACCTTTCAGAAGGAATGTAAATATGTATTGGAAGCAAATTGAAAGAATTATATAGATAGTCACATATAACCAAGTCAATCAAAGGGGCAATGGAAGTAAGAAAAGAGGTATCCGTAGGTTGATACGAGATCACATTAGATAGAGCTACTATAACACCACCACCTGCAGATCGATTCAATTTAAATTAGTACATATAGCTTCAATTTGTATATATACATACTTACATTTAAGATCCCTTATGAGAAAATTATATTTTTATTGTACTTAGCTACACACGCATGTAATAAATATACGAAGGATACTAGAAAATTAAATCTATCTAGTCATTAATCTGGTATGTAGATTTCCGCGGTCGTGGTCCATGCTATCTGCTTCTCGACTTCCGGGCTGGAACCGCGTCGCTAGCATAACCTCGATGTTTCGTACCCACTCGTATGGGACATTTTCAGGGCTCAACTACTGCTACTGTCTGTCGCATTGAAACAGTTTCAGTGCTACAGACAGTACGGGACATCTTCAGGGCTCAACTACTGCTACTGTGTGTCGCATTGAAACAGTTTCAGTGCGACAGACAGTACGGGACATCTTCAGGGCTCAACTACTGCTACTGTCTGTCGCATTGAAACAGTTTCAGTGTGGCAGACAGTAGCAGTAGTTGAGCCCTGAAGATGTCCCATACGAGTGGGTATGAAACGTCGACAGTTATACCAGTGACGCGGTTTCAGCCCGGAAGCCCAGAAGCAGTCTATCTAGTCATAATTGAAACAATTAATTGTACGTTGCCTACTAACGTTTAATAGTAAATTATGTTTTCTATTTATGTTTCAAACTTAACTTCAGTTAATTTATTATTTTGTGTATTTCACAACGAAAAATTTGTTTTGTGAAATTAAAACATCGCAGCGTCATCAAATTTTTGACAAAAAAAAACGGAATTGTAAAACTATTCACGAACGAATGATTGCAGTGTATGAAGACGAGGCCCCGTCATATTTTAAAGTGAAATATTGTTAAAACCAATTTCGATAGGGTCATAAATTCATCGAACATGACCCACCGCCTTTGGGGACCAAGCCGGATTTGACTCCGTCTGACCTCCTTTTATTTATTTGAAAAAGCACGTCAGAAGACATAATTTTGCGGAAAATAACTAATTGAAACAGGTGATTTATGCCTATTTTGGAGACTGACAGAAATGATTTTTTTCTAATGGAATAAATTCGTTACAGAACAGGTGACGCAAATATGTTGAAATTAAAGTATTGTTAAAAAAATTCATCAATTGTAGATTGCAGAAAACTTTTCGTGTTCCCCTTGTACATACACACACACATTGGAAATGTATTCTCATCTTATATCTAACTTATGTATGCATAAATACCAGGTATTTTTATTACTACTATTTTTAAAATTTATTGTAATTATATAATACATATTTACAATTATTAAGCGCACATAATCATGACTACGATGCTATGGCGATACGGTGATTAGATAACCTTACGTATCTATTACAGTTGTATACGAAAATATTCTTTGATAGTGATCTCATAAGTTAAATTCATTGGATATTTCAAACATGCATAAGTACTTACATACATTATACGAATATATTTTCTGAAAACTTCAATTTGCTAAACTAAAAATTTTGTGTTTTAGGAAATGTAAATTAGATATTCTTACGTAAGAGCACTATTTAAACTAACTGTGATAAAACATTCAAATATACGAGCATACGTTTATATATACAATACACAGAATATATTCACTCGGTAATTTTAAAACTTGTGTGTTAGATGTAATAGATGACACTTTTTCAGTACTATAACAAAAGTTTAATAATCTCATATTCTTAGATATTTATATTTATAAAGTACCGGCCGTTTTTGATAAATTCGTGAAAAAATTAAGAGAAACCCATTAAAAAAAGATTTTTTTTATTTTTCTACATAATCTCTTTCCAAGTCTATACAATTTGTCTAACGATGTAGTTTTTTAATTTCACTTATATACGAGGTGTGGCTATTAAATAACGAGACTGACGCTGGTACAGAAGAAGTGTGCATGCGTCAAACGCCAACAACTGACAGCTATTTATCGTGAAACCTTCTCTTTCAAATGCAGTGCTTAGAGTTGTTTTATATGTATATGGCAATCTTCACCGAGAGCCAAAAAAGCTGGAATGAGCAAATCCAAATTCAAAGCAATGATGATTATTTTTTCGATATTCATGGGATTGTGTACCTTCACTGGGTTCCTGAAGGTGAAACTATTGATCAACATTACTACCTTCACGTTCTTGCTCAACTCCGTGAAAGAATAAGGAAAAAACGACCCGAATTGTGGAAGGACAAGTCATGGGTTCTCCACCAAGACAATACACCGGCTGATTCCGCATTGTCAGTCAAGAGGTTTCTAGCCAAGTACAGCATCCCAGTGTTAAACCATCTGGCTTATTCGCCGGATCTTGCGCCGTGCGACTTCTATCTGTTTCCTAAGGTGAAATCAGAATTAAAGGGAACAAAATTTGAGTCCGTTGAAGCTTCTAGCACTGTTTCGAACAATGGAAGATTCGCATGGCGCATTGTAGGAATAGAGGAGGGGTGTATATTGAAGGTGATAATAAGTAAATATGTACGAAATATCAAAATAAAATGTTTTACAGCGTCAGTCTCTTTTTTTAATAGCCACACCTCGTATACAGTACTATGATTTATTCAAGTCTTTAAAAGAAACTTTTATTTCGACAACAATTAATTATTTAATGTAAATCTCTTTCCCGTAAAATATTTCTTCATACTACTCGTATGTAAAGATAGTAATCCGAAGGAGCCAAATCTAACAAGTATGGGGTATAGCAAAGCACTTCATTTCGTAATTCCATCAGTTCCTCTTTAACACTGTACAGTACTTCTTTAACAGTGGGCTAATGCGTTGTCTTGGAAAAAAGAATTGTCTTTTACCAAGCGATATAGTTTTTATTATCACTAGTATATCTGCCGACGTTTCGTACCCATTTGTATGGGACCTCTACCCTATAATTGAATAATCAAACTAAACTGAAAGAAAAACCAATTTTTGCTTTATATTTCTGCAAAAAAAGTCAAAGGCAAGCAAAGTATATTGCTGCTTTTTTCATCATTTATTATACAATAATATATTTTGGTAATTCACTACCCTATAATTGAATAAAATATGAAAGAAAAACAATTTTTTTTATGCTGCTTTTTTCATCATTTATTATCAATATATTTTTGGTTTTTTTGTCAATAGTATATATATATATATATATATATATATATATATATATATATATATATATATATATATATATATATATATATATATATATATATATATACTGCCTTGTCAATCTCACGCACTTTCAGACTTCTATTGTATCATTACCATATTATGAATTTTCTCAATATTCTCTAAAGTAAAGACTTTAACAGGCCATGCAGGAGAATTCAATATCAGTGGTAGTTTGTGTCCTTCGTTTATTTTGAAAAAGAGACAATTCGTTTTTATTATATGTTTATAGGCAATTACTTGAAAATTATTGTTCTGCATATTGCAAAGCTATAGGGTCAGTTTGAATTAGTACTAGTGAATAGCAAATTTGCACTATCTACATGATTAATCGCTTTATTGCAGTATTCATTCATAAATAAATCAATGTACATTATACATAAGGAAGGCCCTAAGACACTACCTGTGACATACCAATATTTAATATTACTATGTCTAACAACGTTGTGCTGTTAGTATTGTTTAATTTTACATTATTCATTATTCAAATATTACTTAAACCATTCAAGTGCAACTTGTCAAGCAAAATTTTATGTGAGACAGACTGAAGTGACTTAGTTGGCCCAGAAAGAGGTTATAATCTAAACCTTTCGTACCAGGCAGCATTCATTTGACGTGTTCAAATAACGCTGTTCTATTACTTTTCTCAGTCCTATGATTGTGTTAAGATTGTGTTTCATGGAGAATAAAAGAACTTGTTCAGAAGCTAAGTCGTAAAGGTCTTTGTAAAAGCAATTAATTTGCTAGCAAGTCTAGATATAAATATTTTATTTATCGTACTCAAAAAATACCCTGCTTTCTTGGAAAACAGCAATCCGAGAACATTCTTTAAAGCTTCTACAAATGTATCATATGATGCGTGATCTTGATTCGAACATGCGGATAAGTAAGTGATAAGTTACTGGTTTAGGCGGGGTATCATAATCTAATTCAAAGACCATTATCGAAGAAGGCTTTTCGTGGTTTCACTTCGCATTTAAGGTAATTGCTAACAGCCAAATTTCTTAAATCGCATCACGATCGCGGGAGTAATAGTAGTTCGGGCAGCAATACCGCCTGTAATTACCACTACGCTACTGAGAATGTAAATATAACGACGAAGTAATATTAAAAAAAAAATATATTAGACAAGAAACTTTTCTAGATCTTAAGAATCTTAAAACGAATTTAAAAATGCATTCATTTAAAATGGAAACATCTAAAGAAAATCGATAATCTTCAGCTAGCATACGTAAAATATACACATACATGACATACATGTTTCGAGAAATAACTATAATATTATATCTACGTGACCACCGTTCGAATTGAAATTCATTCAAAATGAAAATTTCCCCTATTTCCAAGTATCAAATAAAACCAGCACAATTGTATTAATATCTCGTATGAATACTAATATTTAACATATTGACGATACAATTTGCAAATTTATAAATATTGTGATTCCCGGTTGATGTAACCACTCTAGAACGTAGTCGAATTGATAACATAAACAAAATGATAACAAACAGGATATAAGAATGTATTTATAATAAGTATAATACGTTGGTTAACAAAAAATTCGTCATCGATGTTATTATTATCAATAAAAAATGTGTACAGCAAATTTCAACAAAGCTATACAATTTAGAACTTGGTATGAAGAAAACTTGAAACATGCCAACTACAACCATTAAGAAGCTAAAGTAATAACGTGTAATACCTGTTCTTGTTATGTTAATTCTATTCTTTTGACAGCGTTGATATTGCATGTTATGAAAGGTTCAACAAGAGTGCGCAAACATATCTGTACACTCGTCCGCTTTCATAATTACACATGATATTGCTGTATTATTCATCCTTTAATGTATACACACATAGTCAATCGTACCCCTATGAATGTTGACAATCACTAAATGTTAACATCCGATTGTGATATAACATATTTATTTCCATTTAGAAACGTTAAAACTGAAAACAATAGACTACTGAAAACTATAACCATACTAGTTTAAACTACAAGAAAATTTGAATTAGAATATAACAAAAGTTTTCATGTACTTATGAAGATTTTAACATTGAATGTAAAAAAATTTTCCTGCACTTCATGTTATGAGGAATTTCTCCATTGTAAAAATTAAATTTGCAAAGAGTTTGGTGAATTTCTTTATACTATCACATATTTTTCAAAAGTATGCATTCGATGCATTAAAAAAAAGTCGTAAAAAGAAACGCATGTCTTGTGATATGCGTGATTTAATAATAAAATAAAGAAAAAGAAATCTTTAGTCCAAATAACCAAATTTATTGGCCAAGAGTATTCTGCATTGCAGAGCGTAATAAAAAAATTGTAAATGTCCGAAACTGTCCCAGAAGTAAGTATCCAAATGTTCTAAATAAGCACGATTAGAGAAGTGTTACGTGTGAAGTGTAGTTATCCATAAAAAACAGCCGTATGGGTGAAATTGGATATTGAAAGAGGATGCATTTAGAAACTATAAAGAGAATTTGAAGAAAAGTCGTATGTAACGAAACTCGGAAAAATTGTTTCATTAGCGATGTTAATAGTTAGTTACCTATTGTAATTTCATCAGCGATGTTACTTATTGTAAAGCAAAGAGGTGGATCAATAATGATGTGGAAATCTATGGTGGCGACTGGTGTAGGTGATTTGATATTTACTGTATCATTATACGTATTTAAATATCCTGAAACAATATTTGCATAGAGACGTAAAGAGACGTTTTAATTTGCGTAAAAAATTTGTAATTTACAACAGCTTTGATATTTTTAATTAAGATTTTTTAACGTTGCTAAATGGAAATGTATATGCTCCATGATAATTAGATGTTGACATTTACTGATTTTCAACATTCATGGTATGTATGAAAATCTTCGTGACCGTAATCACGACATGTAATCGACACAAAATTACGATTATGATGAGGAGCGCAACATGCGCAAGCATGTTCAATATGCAATAGACGAAACCAAAAAACAATTACGAAAACAGTTTCACGAAGCGTGATACAGATTCGTAAACTAAAAACAACAATATATATATACATTATATATATATATATATATATATATATGTCTGTAATATATTTTATACTATATTATATTAAGTTAAAGTTCGATACATTATAAATAAAGACCGGACGTAAAATAACTTGTGTACATTAACCTTGCTAAAACATTTCTCAACCCTTCTTATCTACTACACGGATAACGGTCGATAAGAACGGCAGCTAAAACACTTCGCATTCCTTCTTATCTACTACATAGATAACGGCAGATAAGAACATCAAGTCTACTGCATTAGCTAATGATACCTCAAAAAGAGCATTAAGCAGATCAATAGACATAACCGGCGCATTTAAACGTTAGATATAGATTTAAATAAAGGTCTATAGATACACCGGCTGCCCATGACATGAT